>FXXK01000030.1:1483176-1547302 GCA_900184695.1 Betula pendula | reverse complement strand
AACCAAAAAGGAAGCAAAACAAAATCAACAGTGCTAAATCTAGATAAAATAGATTTTGAGACAAACCTTTTTCCGCCTTGCATCTAGATTGCGGTCAGCATAGCCTTGCGTAAGACACAACTCATACAATTTCTCTTACCATCATGCGGATCATTTTCAGCTGCCCAAAGAATAAAGGATATTCAACTGTTAGTTTCAGAGAGTTCGGTGAATATGTAGGAATAAAAAAGAAAAATTCCCCAAGTTACACACTATATGGAAATACATTTCCCCAAGTCAATATATCACTTTTTGTCTTATATACATGTATTCCCTCTACATTCTTAACTTGCCTAAATTTTTCCCAACCGTCGGATTAGTTTTTTTGTGGTTAAAAAAAAAACTGAAGAACTGAAGAAAATCTTTAATCCTCAAAAAGAGAAACGGGGAAACCTGTAATACAATTGTACTATATAATGGAAGATATCCAGATGGATTAGTAATTGCAACTCAAAGCAGTTACATACTATTGACTTGCCATGGAAGTGGAAAACAACAAAAGATTATATTGTAAACGAGAATTAATTCCAAGTTTGATTGAACTATAAGCTAATTAATGAGCGTCACCTCAAATGGCACTTCTTCCCTTTGTAGCACGTGAAGAGTGAGGACATGGGTTCAAATCCCACAAAAAAAAAACTAAACATAGAAAATGAGATGATAAGCACCAAGTTAATGATACTATTTCGGATTCTTCTTCCTCAAAGCATCGGCAAAACTCTTTCCATCACTGATAAAAGCTCCACCCCCGGAACTGCCAACCTTGCTCTCAAAACTCTGGTATTTTTCTGAATAAAAACCCATAGTTGGTACCTCTAGAATTTCAGCAAACCGAAAACCTTGGAAACTAGTTGCATGCAAATTGTTCATAACACAGTCTAGGATCTTTGAACATATTTCGGGAAATATTTGATTAAGCCAATTCTCGTAGAAGTCTTGAAAATGTATCTGTTGATAAATAGCAAAAGAAAAAAAAAAGCATCAAAATCATTTGTTGAATTATATCAATTGAAAAAATTAAAATTACATACATACCTTGTCGTATTCTTTGCAATACGCATAAACATTTCGGATGTAAACTGGTATCGCATTATAATATTTGTCTCCTTTCTCTTTTTCATCATGAACTGGTAACTTTCTCAGTATTTTACGTAAAACGCCATTTGGGATATGCTTCCTCCATTCTATTATGTCTGGCCCATATTTTGTATTCCCCAAGTCCAAAGTCCGATCAAAGTGTGGTTCACTAATCGTTCGATATTGCGTAACCAAAGTAATAAATTTCATTCGATCCTCTCCGTTATAAAAGACTGGATGAAAGAACTGAAAATATATAGCTACCATCTTTAACAGGCAGAGAAAGAAAACTAGGGGAAAAAAAGAGATTAAAACCAATGGGTAGTTCAATAAACTTAGTCTCAGACCCACGTTTCTTCATATGGTCATTTATCAACATGGCTAGCATGTACCTGAAATGATTCATATCACTCTCTATACCCTTCTTTCTATCCTCCCGTTGTGGGCAGGCAGTGAATGACACCACCAAATCTGGTACTCTTATGGAGACCCGATTTATGAGGTCCCCACAGTATCTTCCAGCATTGTGAAATGTTCGTAGTTGGTGTGCAATGCTTCGGAAGACCTTTCTGGTTCCTCCTCCAAATCCTATCAATTTCCCATCATTGCCCCACACAAAAATTTCCCATTTTGTTCTTGTTGCTATATCATGCAAAAGTTTAGCCATTCCGCGCTGTGGTAGCCTTTTTTTTAAAAAAAAAAAAATGCTGTTAGTTGGCTACCATGCACACGTGGCCCCCACCCCTTTTTACTTCTCCTATTGGGTTTTGTATTTTGGTTTTAGCCGACTTTATTAAGCTTTCTATAAAACCTGAGCTTCTTTTCTTGTTTTTTGGAGAAGCCGCAAGGCCTTGACAAGAGAGAAAATTCATCAATCAACCATTATTTACGAAACTGAAGCCGCAAAAAAACGGAAAAATGACCATAGTTCCGCAGGAGCTCATCAACAAAATTCTTTGTCTACTACCCGTTGAGTCTCTAGTACGTTTTCAATGCGTTTCGAAGCCGTGGTTCTCTCTAATCACTGGCCCATATTTCATGAAAATGCATTTCCACACCAATAGTGAACGCAGTCTCATTGGGAAGAACTGTAACTCGATGGCTAATCATTGGCGAGAGGAATACTACTTGGTAAACTTTTCTGACGAGGATCGGTTCGGTGTGTCTGACCACTCAGCTTCTATTATCTCTGTGGATAAAATGAAAAGCTTTGGTCCTAAGCCTTTTAAGTTCTTTAGCTATTGCGCTGACCATCCACAGTGCTTACATTGGGTGGAGGAGGGCTGACAGGGGGGAGCTGATGGTGTTCCTATGTTTAGTGGTTGTTCCAAACTTAAAGCTGTTAAGCAGGTCCTTAAGCTGCGTACTAAGGACTATTTTGGTTCAATTCATCAAAAAGTTCACCTTGCCAGGGAGCGTTTGGACAAGGCTCAAAAGGATGTTATTGGTTCTGGGGGTCATCCAGATTGTGTGCAGATTGAGAAAGAATGTCTACATGAATATTTATCTATAAGTCGTGTTGAGGAGTTTTATTTTAAGCAGAAATCTCGAAATCAGTGGTTGCAACTAGGCGATCAGAACTCTGCTTTCTTTCATCGTATGGTTAAAGCTCGTTCCTCCAAGAACTCTATTAATTTCTTATGGGATGAAAATGGTCATCAGGTGGTTGATGAAGAGAAGATTAAAGAGGTTGCTGTGGCTTTTTATCAGAAGCTCCTCGGTACAGATTCTTTGGTCTTTGATGGAGCTAAGGCTAATAGAGTTTCTGATCTTGTGCAGCCTTCTCTCTCCCCTGTTCAGTGGTCTCATTTACAAGATGTGGTTACTGACGAGGAGATTAAGAGAACCCTTTTTGATATGAAAAACAACAAAGCCCCTGGTCCTGATGGTTTCCCTGCGGATTTCTTTAAGCGTGCCTGGCCTGTTGTTGGTGCTGATTTCCTTTCTGCCATCAAAGCCTTCTTCAACTCGAGTAAGCTTCATAAATCTGTGAATGCTACCATTATTTCCCTGGTGCCTAAGAAGATCAACCCGGCCAGAATGGGGGACTTTAGACCCATTTCTTGTTGTAATCTCTTGTATAAGTGCATTACCAAGATTTTAGCCAATCGGTTGGTTCTTTGCTTGGATGCTCTCATTAGTCCCAACCAAACTGCTTTTATTCCGTCTTGTAGCATTGCTGAGAATATTCTGCTTGCTCAAGAAGTTTTAAGAGATTATCATAAGAGTTCAGGCAAGGCTAGATGTACTATCAAAGTAGACCTTATGAAGGCTTATGATTCAGTGAATTGGAATTTTCTTCTCCATTGTTTAACTTGCTTTGGTTTTCCTTCCAAGTTTGTTTGCTGGATTAAGGAGTGCATTACCTCTCCACGGTTTTCTATTGCCTTGAATGGTACTTTGGTTGGTTACTTTGAGGGTAGAAAGGTCTTCGCCAAGGTGATCCTCTTTCCCCTTATTTGTTTGTCATTGCCATGGAAGTTTTCTCTAGGCTCTTGGCAGATCATGTCAGTCGGGGTAGTGGTTTTGGTTTCCATCATAAGTGCTCTAAGAGCAACCTCACCCATCTTTGTTTTGCGGATGATTTGCTGAAATTTTTTGAAGCTAAGGTTAGTTCTGTGAAGGTCATTCAGCAAAGTCCTTGTTGAGTTTGAGGGTCTTTCAGGTCTCAAAGCCAACCCGGATAAGAGCTCCCTTTTCTGTTCTGGTGTTTCTCAAGGGGTTAAAGATCAAATCTGCCATTGTCTGCAGATTAGAGAGGGTTGTCTCCCTGTTCGTTATCTTGGTGTTCCCCTTGTTCCCTTCAGTTGAAGGCTCCTGATTGTGCTGTCTTATTAGAGAAAATAGCGGGCAGAATTGATTCTTGGCTATCAAAGAAGCTCTCCTTTGCTGGTCGTCTCCAACTTATTACCTCTGTTCTGTATAGCATCTAGGTGTATTGGAGCAGCATCTTTATCCTTCCTAAGCAGGTTATCCATGCTATTGAGCAGAAGTTTAGCCGGTTCCTTTGGATTGGTAAGGATGTAGGGGTTGCTAAGGCTAAGGTGTCTTGGAGAATGCTTTGTAATCCTAAACAAGAGGGGGGCTTAGGTATTAAAAAGCTTGTGGAGTGGAACCGTGCCTCTATGATGAGGCACATTTGGTCTCTTTTTGCAAAGTCTGGTTCTCTTTGGGTAGCTTGGGTGAAGACTAATCTTTTGAGGGGCAAGAGCTTTTGGCACGTTAGTATTCCCCATGTTTGCTCTTGGAGCTGGCGTAAACTTATGCAGCTTAGACTTGAAGCTAAATAGTTTCTGCATTTTGATGTGGGTGATGGTAATAACATTCATCTATGGTTTGATCATTGGCACCCTGCTAGTAGGCTTTTTGAGAAGTTTGGTTTTCGTGTTGTGTTTGATGCTAGGAGTAAGCTTGATGCTAAGCTTTCTTCTGTTATTGCTGATGGTCATTGGAATTGGTTGCCAGCTAGGTCTGATGTGTTGGTTTCCATTCAGAGCAGTCTTCCAATGGTAGTTCTTGGTGAAGTGGACCAGCCAAAATGGATTGTCTCCAAGGATGGCAGGTTTTCTAGCTCTTGTATTTGGGATGCTATTCAGGAGAAACAAAGTCTAGTTGATTGGTACTCCTTGGTGTGGTTTCCTCTTGCCATTCCTAAGCATGCTTTTCTTTCCTGGTTGACTATCAAAAATGCTCTTAGTACTGGAGACCGTATGCTGCAATGGGGATTTCAAGGGGAGACAAATTGTGTTTTTTGTAAGGCTGGTGTGGAGGATCGTTCCCACCTTTTCTTCCTATATGGTTTTAGCAAGCGAGTTTGGTGTCGGTCCATGGAGAAATGCTTTATTCTTGATCCTCCTATCAGATGGGAAGATATTATTGGTTGGGGGATAAATCATTGGGGGAAAAAAAACCTTGTCTGCTTCTCTTTATAAGCTTGTTTTTGGTGCTTCCAATTGTCACATTTGGAGGACAAGGAATGAGATTAGACATGGTGGTTCTCCCTTGTCTGAGGACCAAATTCTGCAGAAAATTCATGTGGATGTTAGGTCCCGGGTTTGGGGTAAGGGTAAATTTAAAAGGACCCTTGGCAATGTTGAGCTTTGTCATAAATGGTGCCTCCCGGATGGTGTTTTAGTCTAGGTTTGTTGCCTTTGTGTTTTGGTTAGCCTCCTCTCTGTTTTCTGCAGAGTTGGTTGCTGTGTTTTTGTTGTTTGGGTTTGCTTTTGCTGCCCTTGTTGCCTTTGCGTTTTGGTTTTGCTTCCTCTCTGTTTTCTGCAGAGTTTGGTTGCTGTGTTTTGCTAGTTGGGTTTGCTTTTGCTGCCCTTGTTTCATTGGTTCATTTGATATATGATATTCATACTCATTCATCCAAAAAAAAAAACTCTAGTAATAAAATTGTGATTTGGAACCCATCAATCAGAAAATACAAAAAATTACCCTTTGAGCCTGTAGACCCGGTCAAATCAGTATTCGGGTATGACTCAATGCGACTCAATTTAGCTTTCAGGTATGACCCAGTCAACGACGATTACAGGGTTTTAAGGATTGTGAAATTTCGTAATATGGAATCCGAAAGGGGTCCTGAAGTTAAGGTATATAGTCTGAAAGCACATTCTTGGAGAAGAGTAGAAGATCAATGGCCTTACAAAGAGCCAGTTATTTCTTCGGCCTGGCCAGTTTTCACGAACTACGCTTTCAATTGGTTGGTTGCGAGTCCAATTGGAGCAAATACCCTTCTCGCATTCGATCTCATCACAGAGAAATTCAGAGTGCAAACGTTTCCGTTCCAACCGCATTCGATCAGGGGTGGGGGTTTTGGGAGGATCGCTCTGTGTTTCTGCGTATACAGAGGCACGAGATATTGAGGTTTGGATGATGAAGGAGTACAGTTGGAGTCGGCTTTGTACTGTGCCTATGACTTTCCACTACCGTCGATCACTAGTGCTTTCAAAGGACGGCAAAAAGGTTCTAATGGAAGATAACTTTAAGAAATTCTTTTGGTACGACGTAAAAAGGAAGACACCCACGATTGTTGAGCATATTTCCAACAAGCGTTGGACAGTGACTTGTGTAGGAAGCCTTCTTCTCCTCGATGGTGATGGTGATAGTGACAATTGAATCCAATGCATCATGTGTCTTTAGTTAATTAACTATCACCTTGTGTTTATACTATATATGCTCTTCCATGATCTTAATTATGACTAGCCTTGTACGTAATTCATAATTTTTTTTCTTCTTATTTTTATTGGAATATGTCCAGAAGACTATATTATAGATTCTGTTATAGTATTTCTCATTATTTCGGAATTGTATTATCATTTTGAGTTATGCTCCTATTTCAGTACGTTGGACAAAATAGGTTAATATATTCTATGCATGCTTGTGGTGGATTTAAGATTAGGAGAATTTGTGGATTTAGGGTTTTGAATTCATAGGTTCAAACTTTAGGATTTAAAGGGCAAAGATGGCCAATTCTGGCTAGCAGTAAGAATTGGTATTTCTAAGTTTGTTTTAATGATCTATTTGGTGGCTGAAGGCAGAGAACATCGTAAGCTTTTAGGATTATAAAATCCATCAGCTTTCTTAAAGCTTTTAGGTGTGACTGCCTTCTACTTGTTAGCTATAATTGTTTAAGAAACCTATACGTGATTGCATAGGGTTCATCTTTTTCTTTTTTCTCCTTCAATTAACTGTCTTAATTTTTTATTTTTTATTTTTTTTAAAAAAACCATCAAATTAATTCCTTCAAACTTTAATCTCTTTTATATCTGCCAGTTCCCAGAATCTATACAGAATTTCCTAGCTAAGACATGTAGCTTCAACCGGGCTGGATTTTGGTCGAATGCATGAACTTTTCTCTACACAAACTCAAATGTATATTTATTGATATGTATATAAGACGAATAAGAGCTTAATACCAAATTTGCAACTCGTTTCGACTCCTATTGTTTCTTTGTCACTTCTTGGAAAGCATCTAAAATGATGTCCGGAGATAGATGCCATATGAGTACTTCAATGACAATTTTTTTGACCCATTTTAGTGTTTTTTGACTCGGTTCTAGGTCGTATTTATAATGCTTCTGATTATTAGGGTTCAAGTTGTAATTAACACCTTCTTGTATTGTTTTTCAAGAAATTGTGAAATCTTACTACAACTCGGTCGATGTAACCCTCATTGGTAAATCACGTAAATCTCTGTATTTTATTTTTTTTAATTTTTTTTTGGCTTCCTTCTTATTTTTCTAATCTCGAGTAATAGGATAAATTTCCTAACAGTTGGTGGAAAGTATATAACATCTGTCTGCTGGCTATCATAAACAATCAATTTTTACATACCTATATATTCCCTAACCCTAAGCCCACCACAACCACACATAACATATTTGTATGCCATTTCAGAATCCACCGAGTGTAGGATAATGGCAGTAAATGGCCATTCTGCAGGGTTTGTCATATTATCATTGACAATATTGGAAAGCAGGCTCTGCAGGTTTTCGGCTTGTAAGCAGGACACTAATACTTTCACATAGCCCAAAACAGCAATTAGCTTCAAAAGCAACAACAGAACCAACACTGAATCAGGAGCAATTGATGAGTAAGTTAATACACACTTTTATAACTTCCATAGCTTTGGTATGCAGCAAAGATAAAAGAGAGGGGACAAGATGATCAGGCATTGAAAGACAGACAAGCATGAGCAGTTACATAAAAGAAAAGGGAAATGAGGACTTAAAAAGAGTTCGCAGGAGAGTTTTTCGCATTACGAAGGCAGAAGCTCCAAAAACAAAAGATGTCTAACACCTACTACAATCACTCAAGTTCATAGTGTAAATCTGTCCGTGTTTTGTAATTGCTTATTTTTCGCTTTTCGTTTTGAAAATTGGAAAAATTTCCCAACATTTTGTGGAAAATATATAACATCTGTCTGCTGGCGATCATAAACAATCAATTTTACAAACCTCAAATATTTCTCTCGAGTAATATTTCCAAGGGATACATAATTCATGTATTAAATATGACGTTAGTGACTTTTCAGCCCATCAAGACGGTGGGGGCCCAGCAGCATTATTCCTTCGAATTTCTCTTTGCAACCGACTTGTCGTCAGGAGAGATAAGATTGGCCGCAACAGACCTTCTCCCATTATAAAACAAAGGTTTTCGGAGCTGAGAGTGCGCCGCGCCGCCTCAAAAGAGTGAAAACAGAGAGCAATCTTTTTTTTTTTCTTTCTTCTTGGAGGTGTTGCACATAGAGAAAGAAAAAGAGGCAAATTCAATCAACCAGCCGTGGAATTCACTCACCAGCAAGTCCCATGTCCATACTTCCGCAAGAGCTCATCAGCCAAATACTTTTTCTACTACCCGTCAAGCCTCTCCTACGTTTCCGGTGCGTTTCGAAGTCATGGTTGGCTTTAATCAGCGACCCATATTTCATCAAGATGCAGATCAATAAGAACAAAGAACGCAGTCTCATTGTGGAAACATGTGACCGGAAGATATGTAACTGTGATCATTGTCCAAAGGATTACTACTTGGTAGACTTTTCCAACGACGACCGGTTCGGCAAGCCCGTGAAGATCTTCCTACCATTCTATCGTCCAAGAAACTTCAACCACACCTCATTGATAGGCTGTTGCAACGGCTTAGTTTGCATCCGCTATGATGGCTTGGTTTGCAATCGCAACAATGATTATGAATTTGTGATTTGGAATACACGATAAGCACAAGCGACTCAATTTAGCATTCGGGTATGACCCAATCAACGACGATTACAAGGTTTTAAAGATTTTATTTGTGCAATTTCCGAAATCTGATGCCCTTGAAAGTATGGTATATAGTCTAAAAGCACATTCTTGGAGAAGAGTAGAAGATCAATGGCCTTACAAGGAGGAGTCATTTATTTGTTCGAAGCCGGCTTTCTCCAACGGTGCTTTCCATTGGTTGGTTAATAGTGCAACTGGAGCAACGACCCTTCTCGCATTCGATCTCACCACCGAGAAATTTGGCGTCCAAAGGGTTCCGTTCCGATCGTATTTGGATAGGTTGGACGTTTTTGGAGGATCGCTCTGTGTTTATGCGTATACTAACGGCATTCGTCACGTTTGGACGATGAAGGAGTACGGGGTGGCGAGCAGTTGGAGTCGGCTTTGTACGCTGCCTTTGACTTCCTGCTCACCAGTGTTTTCAGAAGACGGCAAAAAGGTTCTGATGGAGTATTACTTCTTTAAGAAGAAATTCTTTTGGTATGACATAAAAAAGAAGACACGCAGGATTGTTAAGAATTATCGGCCTATTTCCAAAATGTGTCGGATATCGACTTTTGTAGGAACTAGAAGCCTCCTTCTCCTCGATGGTGATAGTGACAATTGAATTCAATGCTCTTCCATGTTCTTTTGGTCATTTATTTTTTTATTTCCCTTTATGCAGACATGGAGCCTTGTAATTCATAATGGATGAATAATATGCAGTTACATAATTACATTTTTGTAACACATTTATTTTTAGGCTAAACAAGTAGCAGGAGCTTTTGATGTCTTTGGTTGTCATAGCCGTTTTGCAAGTCACATGATTTAAAGAGAGGTTTTATACATAAGAGATTCTACATCTTGACTTGTCCTAATAGGACTATTTTTTTTTAGTCAGGTGTTTTTCTATCAAATAGATACTAAATAACCAATCAAACCAGCCATAAAAATCCCAAACACAACTGCTATCCAGAATTTTCCTACAACCTCTTTGCTTTAAGAAACAGCATTCTTGCCCAAATTCCCCATTGCTTCAAAACCCTAATCAATATTTGAGCTCTAGCTAACCCTCTCTTCTAAAATTCAAAACCCCCCAGAACCACAAGAATTCTCCTAACCCTAAGCCCACCACAAGCACACATAACATATTCCCTACGTATGCCCTATTTCACATTTTGCAGGCCATTTCAGAATCCATCAATTGCAGGATAATATCAGTAAATGCTCCCATTCTAACTGATTATGAGTTTAAACAAGAAACTTAGCCTAAGAAAAAGTTTGAAGGACTGAACTTTGCAAGATGTGTATAGGATAGGCATCTCATTTATGTACACAGGGTCAGCCCAAAATTGAGGAAGAGCTTTCGCATGGTGCTTAGGGTTTTACTTGCCTTTTTCATTGGAATTGGCTGTGAAGGGTTTTGGGAAGAATAAAAAGGGTTTAAGGGATTTGGTTACTGTTTACATCCGTGGAATGTTCCTGCGAAGTTGGAATCAATTTCGTCAATATTACAACGGCAATACCAACCTAGAGTGTAAAATTGAATAGTGAAGTGAACAGTTCAAAGAAGAAGAAAACTAAAACAACTTATGCACACAAGCCTTTCATAAACCAAATCATTGACACTTTTGTTATAGATTCTACATCTTAATTTGTCCTAAAGGACTAGAACAGCTCCTTTGACTCTTTTTTTTTTTTTTGGGTTAGGTGTTTCAATATCAAATAGCTATAGAACACTCTTAGTGGACTCAACAAAATAATATTTTAACTATTTTGTGGAATAAATTTAATCAAAAGATAAAAAATTCTCTATTATTGGACTCAACATTTTAACTAAAAAATTTGATGACTGAACAATACTCATCAAATTTACTCATCAAATCTTAAAAAATTAATATTTTTTCTCTTTTTTATTTTTCTTCTTCTTTTCTCTCCCATGGCAAAACTCACATAATAATAATAATAATAATAATATAAAGAATCTTCTAAATGTGTTTTTTATCACAAATTTTTAGGAAAAAGATAAAATTTTAAAAATATGACCGTTAGAATAAGACAACAATTCAAAAATATGATCACTAGAAAAAAATCTAAATTTTTTAAAACATGTCAATTAGAATAAGACAAATATTCAAAAATATGTCGGTTAATAAAAGACAAATATTCAAAAAATATAAATGTTTAAGAAAGAATAAATAAATCTTTAAAAAATAATTTTTAAATGGAATAGTGATAGTGGATAGTTAATTTATTGAGGCTGTTAAGAGTGCTTTAAAAAAGTTGATGATTAAAATAAAAAAAAATATAATTTTTTAATTAAATTAACTAATAAAATCTGTTAAGACCACTTAAAATGCTATAAATAACCAATCGAACAAGCCATAAAATCCCGAACATAGCTGCTGTCCAGAATTTTCCTACAATCCCGAACACAGCCATAAATAACCAATCAATCCTCAAATATTTCTCTCGAGTAAGATTTTCATGGGATACAGAATTCATGTATATTTTGTTGACGTTAGTGACTTTTCAGCCCATCAAGACGGTGGGGGCCAGTAGCATTACTAGTTCGGATTTCTCTTTGCAACCCGCAACCGACTTTCTCCTATTATAAAACTAAGGTTTTCGGAGCTGAGAGTGCGCCGCGCCGCCTCAAAGGAGTGAAAACAGAGAGCAATCTTCTTTCTTTTCTTTTTTTCTTCTTCTTGCTCTTGGAGGTGTTGGAGAGAGAGAAAGAAAAAGAGGCAAATTCAATCAACCGGATTTACTCACCATCAAGTCCGCAAGAGCTCATCACCCAAATACATTTTCTACTACCCGTCAAGTCTCTGTTACGTTTCTGTTGCGTTTCGAAGTCATGGTTGGCTTTAATCAGCGACCCATACTTCATCAAGATGCGACCAACAAAGAGCGCAGTCTCATTGTGGAAACATTTGACCGGAAGAGATTTAACAGGAAGGCTAGTCATCACAGGAAGCCTAGTCATTGTCGAAAGGATTACTACTCGGTAGACTTTTCCAACGACGACCGGTTCGGCGAACCCGTGAAAATCTTCCCACCATTCTATCGTCCAGAAAACCTCAACCCCTCCTCATTGATAGGCTGTTGCAACGGCTTGATTTGCACCCGCAACAATGATTATGAATTTGTGATTTGGAACCCATTAATCAAAAAATACAAGAAATTACCCTTTGAGCCTGTACCTGTACACGATAAGCACAAGCGATTCACTTCTTCAGCAGCAACATTCGGGTATGACCCAGTCAACGACGATTACAAGGTTTTATGGATAGTATTCGTGCAATTTCCGAATTCGAATTCTGATGATGGTTGGGCGAAATTTGATAATGTTTGGGTGCTTGAGGCCCTTGAAATTATGGTATATAGTCTGAAAGCACATTCTTGGAGAAGAGTAGAAGATCAATGGCCTTACAAGGAGAAGTCATTTATTTTGTGTGGGCCGGCTTTCTTGAACGGTGCTTTCCATTGGTTGGTCCAGAGTGCAACTAGACCCAAGACCATTCTAGCATTCGATCTCACCACAGAAAAATTCGGAGTCCAAACGTTTCCGTTCCAATTGTATTGGCATGTGGGTTTGGGGGTTTTGGGAGGATCGCTTTGTTTTTATGCCCATACTGACGGCATTGAAGTTTGGATAATGAAAGAGTACGGGGTGGCGAGCAGTTGGAGTCGGCTTTATACGCTGCCTAAGACTTTCTGCTCACCAGAGTATTCAGAAGACGGCGAAAAGGTTCTGATGGACTACGGCTTTAACAAGATGTACTTTTGGTATGACATAAAAAAGAAGACGCACAAGATTGTTGAGAATTTTCGGCCTATTTCCAAAATGTATCGTACAGCGACTTCTGTGGGAACTAGAAGCCTCCTCCTCCTCGATGGTGATAGTGACAACTGAAAATTCAATGCTCTTCCATGTTCTTTTGATTATTTATCTTCTTCTTTTTTTCCCCTTTATGCATTCATGGAGCCTTGTAATTCATAATATGCAGTTACATAATTAAATTTTCGCTAACAAATTTATTTATTTTTTAGGCTAACCATTTTTGTAGCAGGAGCATTCTTGCCCAGAATCCCCATTCCTTCAAAACACGAATCAATCTTTGAACTCTAACCCTCTCTTCGAAAATTCAAAACCCCAGAACCACAAGAATTCTCCAAACCCTATTCCCACCACAAGCACACATCACATTTTCCCTATGTATACCCTATTTCACATTCTGCAGTCCATTTCGGAATCCACCAATTGTAGGCTAATGGCAGTAAATGCCCATTCTACCATTCTAACTGATTATGAGTTTGAACAAGAAAAAGTTAAAAGGACTGAACTGTACGCAAGATGTGTATAGGATAGACATCTCATTATGTAGACAGGGTCAGCCCAAAACTGAGGAAGAGCTTTCGCGTGGAGCTTAGGGTTTTACTTGTCTTTTTCATTGGGATTGGCTGCGAAGGGTTTTGGGAAGAAGGAAAAGGGTTTAAGGGATTTTGCTTTTGGGGTTTGGGGTGTATCGGAGATTTCGGGAGGGTTGTGAAATTTCGGGTTAGGCTCTTGTAAACTGGTTCGGAACAAGGTTGGGCTTCTTATTTTTTGGGGTTTAGGCCTGGTTAGGAACAGAGTTGGGCTTCTTATGTATTGGGATTTCGGTCTACTAGAGTTGTGGTGTTGAGTGCATAAACTCAATGAAAGTCTAGCAGACCCAAAAACATTTATTTTATAACGATTTTTTTGCCATTATTTTTGTTATGAATTGGAAATTTAGGAAGGTATGGACATTATTGAATTTATTTGAATGCCTCTATTTAAAGAACTTTTCGTAATGGAAAGTTACCCAAAACAATTCCAAACAAAGACTTAAAATTCTCATATGGTGGAACATCTATATTAGAGTTTTTGTTATACACAATTAAATATTCATATTCTTGCATTATTTGACCACGACTCTCACTCAAATCCTACTCATTCGTAGTAAGCATTTTTAGTAGACATTTAGGTGAGTAACAGTACTCACCTATGATAGTTAGGACTATTCACTCACCAAAAGAATAAAAAAGGACAAAAATCTTAAGTTTTCTCTCCCCCTTTTCTATTTCCTCTCCCTTTTAAATAAAAAACCATTAAAATTATTTATATTGAAAGCATATGACCTCTTTTAAAAAAGATGACGGTTAGGAAAAAAAATTAAAAAAATATAATAGTTAGAAAAAGACAAATATTAAAAAATATGACCTTTTTTTCTTTTCTTTTTTTAATTAAAAAATAATTAGAGGGAGAGGTCAATTATAGCTATTCTATATGAGTATAACCATAGTAGTACTCAACCCGCGAGGCGCCACTCAGGAGAAATTTAGACGAAAGGAACCGCAAACGCTCTTTTAAGACCGATCAAACCATAGTTTAACACCTACCCCACTAGAACTTTAGTGAAATTCAAGATGACTTAACACTAATAGATTAGAAGATTTCCATTACAAAAACCAAACTCAATCCCTAATGCATGCCATAGTGATTTTTCTCCCTTTGATTGGGCATGCATTATGATGATTACCACTCCACTTGCGTGCTACGAACATTCTAAAATAGGGTTGAAGCAGTAGCTGGGCTATGGGCTTGAGCGTCCTAATTCACCCAATTATGGAAGGTTTGAAAATCTCCGGTCGTGATTGTCCACCGGACTCGTTAGCCTATGGCTGATTGCTCTGACCAAAAAGAAGACATAAAAAGAGAGCCGCGTTCGCACGTTATAGACTTATAGTGCAGGATTTAGTGGGGGCTTAGTCCCCTCGCACTAATTAGCCAGGCCCAGAAGATTATACTTCTTTAGTCAAACATGTGGTCACACATGCTACCATCACCACTCACATTTTATGCTTCTTTAGTTTTTTTCACTTGAATTTACAAGTTTCAAAAATTAATTATTTTGGCTTGGATATGTCCTAAATATGCAAATGAGATGGATATATATATATATATATATATTTCACAATGTTCTATTATTTTTCTCTTTTTTTTTTTTTTTCTGGTGGAGATTTCTTATATTATTTTTCTGGAAAATATTATGAAACTCTCCCGGGCTTATCTCAATTTTCAATTTTATAAATTTAATATCTGAATTTACGATTATTTTAAATCCAAAACTTTCGTCCATTTCTCTATCAAATAAATAACAAAACAAAAAATTATAGAAGTGCATAATTATATTTTTATATTTATTTATTTATTTATTTAACGACAGTATCATATTTAAACTGATCGTAAATACAGGTGTTAAATTTACAAAATGAAAAACTAAATTCTAAAAAAAAATGCTACAGCATCTATCCGTATCCTTCTCTCATTTTTTTTTATTTTTTAAAATCACCATTGAATCTGTGATTCTTATGTATGTCCACACATAAAGACCACAAATTCAATGATAATTTTAAAAAATAAAGAAATAGGAAAAAGATAATAAAAAAAAAAAATATGACATTTCACAATTCTAAAATATAAAACCAGATAAAACACAATATTTTTCCTTATTTCTCATATGTCTGGGTTTATGTCCGTTTCTTCTTTTCCACACGTTAGTGACCGACAAACTAGCACGCGCTAAAACTTAAATTTCTAAAATCTCAAAAAAATCATCTAAACAATACCAAGCTGAACATCCTCAATTTTACACGAAACATGTCTTCCTGTCGGTCAAAATTATATTGTTTCGTGATACTACAAATTGATCCAGAATTTATTATTTCCTATACTCAAATTGAAGCCCATTTTTTATCACCTCCCATCTTCCATAAATTGACACACAATACACGCAGACAAAAAAAAGAAAAAAAAAAATGGCACCTTGCTCTAGGACAATAAACCAGCTAACAAAGCAGCAAATCAGAGCCAGCTCATATGTCCTTCAGACCATCACCCCTAAGTCCTAACTGGGGCCTGCGGTGATCCTTTCAAGTAATGAGATTGGATGTTGAAAGTTCAGAAGTAATTGGGGATGAACCCCAGTTCTCTTCAATGTAGGTGAGTCTTAAAGCCATGGCTGATGGGGAGCACTTAGTGAAAGTCGGTGCCTTTTTTTGTTCTTTTTTTCAGGTGGCAAAGTTTCCCTAGGCGAACAGCATTTATATCGTATTTTTTATATGATAAATGTATCTTGTTCATCATATTTTTTTTAAAAAAAAATCTTTGTATATGTGATTTTTTTTTTTTAAAGAGTTTTCTTTTGAAAAATGCTAGAATATCTATCTAAATCCTTCTTTTATCCTTCTAAATATTACCATCACCATTGAATTTGTGGTCTTCATGATTGTCTACACATAAAGATCACAGATCTAATGATAATTTTAAAAAGTAGAAAGATAAAAGAAGGACATGAGTAGATGCTATAGTATTTCTTTTTTTTTTTTATATTTATGGGGTTCATTTTTATCAATATATGCAAAGATCGACAAAAATGAACAACAAGCGTTACTTTTTCCATATATCAAATTTTATTTTATTAATATATTCCAAGATGGATTTGGGACTTACCTTAATGGATTCATCCGCTTCTATTTTTCTAGTAATTTATTAATTACTTTTTAATATTATAATATACGCATAAAGATTGTCTCTATTTCATTTATCCTCTTCATTTTAAATAAAATAAAATAAAATCAGTTAATTATGTAAGAGGAATAAAATTGTCCAAAAATATGTTAAAAAACAATTTTGTCCTTAAATTATAACTAATTGGATTTGAAATGGAAATGAGCTTGGTCATAGGATACCTACCTTAGTGCTTAGTTTATTAAATATTTTAGTAGCTAATTGAAGCAATATGGAAAATATTAATTAGGATGTAAATAGAGTCAATTAAAAAAAGGAAAAATTTCCTCTCTATTTAAAATAAAATTAAGAAGAACCATTTAGTGTAAAGTGAATAGTAGGATTGTAAAAATAAATCAAATGACGATTTTACCTCACATTTTACATTAACCGACTGAAATGGAGAGGATGTAATAAAAAAAAAAAATCTTTAATAAATACATGCAAAGAGTCAGGAAAAACAATATTAATTACTTTCTCGATATTGGTAAGTAATAAATGAAAATAAAAATAATAATTTTTTTTTTTACTTACAGCTAACAGAGTGGCTGAGTGAGTCTCACTGCAGCCGAGAAGTTCTCCGAAGTACGGGCACGGCTTACAAGTGGCACAGCCTTAGCAAACACAGTACACGTGTATGTCGTTTCATAGAAATTTCCACTGGATCCACCGTCAAAAACAGACAGTTGCGCGGCACAGAACTCAAGGATCATGGGGACCTTTCATTCAGTACTATGATCTTAAAACGATCCCACCCGTCAGATCTTTTTGTCCAGTTTGGTCTGGCAATCATAACCCACACGCCGTTTTAGGCGCGTGCATTTGCAACCCAATCACATAGGAAGATTTGCATGAGATGGAACAGTAACTAATATTTTTGGTGGATCATGTTCAACGAGGAGGACAACCAGATTTTTTTTTTTCCCCCCAGCCAAATATTAATGATGGGTTAACCTTAATTTTGATTGGGGTTAAATTTAATTCTTAGGCCTAAAAATATACATTTTTAACTATATATAAATATTTTGTAAAAAATATTTGCAAAATCAGGGCGATGATCCACCAGTCTCTTGGTTCGATCCGTCCCCAAGGACCAAGGTGAATACAACTTATGCTACTATTGCAAGTTATATAAAATAGATATGAACAAGGATTTCCAAAAATTCAGCTTGTTGGAAGATTTTGCGGCTTTGACAAATTTGAAGGAAGAAGTTTGCAGTCTTCTTGATGAAGTTAGCTTGGGCTTCACATAATTGCTCTATTTTGGCTTGAAAAAAAAAAAAAAAAAAGAAGAAGAAGAAGAAGAAGAACAAATTCATTCCTTCTATAGCAAGGATAAAGAAAGCCAATGGATGAGTTGTGGCTTGTTGCTGGAGACTTGATTAAAGAGTAGAACATTGTATGAAAGTTGGACTTTGGAATATCTTTTGCCTTTTCTCTTGTTGTGATTACTTTTGGTATCATTTGTGAAAAAATTAAAGTTGCTTTAAATTGAGAAGCATTATACATGCAAGCATTGTTTTTTTAGTGTAACAAAGATAATCATTTAAAATTAGTTGGGCCCCTTATATTCGTTACTGTCAACTCAGGAATGGAACTAGAATTTTAAATTTTTTTTGTAACAAAGATAACAATATGTAATTTAGAGAAAGTTTTAAAATTTTGGTGGGCCTACTGCCACTAAGCACATAGCTAACTCCACTCCTATCTCAAACCACTTGTTTTAAGAAGAAAAGCAATTAGATCCATTTGAATATGATGTAAATATTTGTATAGACTAACCAAAAACACAACATTTTGAAATGTTTTTTATTTTAATAAATCCAAATAAGAGCACCAAAAAAAAAAAAAAAAAGTTGTTTAGCACCTTCTTTTGTGTTCTTAATATTTTATTATTGTGTTAAAGGTTCTCATTTATCCCAAAAATATGAAAATTATATTATATGCTCAAAGTATAGAGTCCTGTTAATTAATAGAGTTTCAATCAAAAAGTTGAATCCCACAAGAACATGCTTATGCTAAAAGTTGGAGGCTCTCTCTATATCCTTTGGTAATGTTAATGACTAAAGTTATGTTTGATATGCGGAATGGCTATTTCAAGGAATAGTCTTTATTAATAATAGAATGGTAGTCAGAATGGATTAGCTTTGGAATAACCATTCCGATAGCCATAATTTGATAAGAATGGCTATTCCCTCAATTGAAGGTTGTCATTTCCTTATGGTTATCGGAATGGTTATTTCAAGGCTAATTTATTCTACTAATTTTATTATTAATAAAGGTTATTCCTTTTTTATAGGAAATGCTATTCCTCAATTGAAGGATAGTCATTTGTCCTTATGGCTTATCGTAAGATGGTTATTCCAAGGCTAATCCATTCTACTAATTCTATTATTAATAAAGGCTATTTCTTAGAATAGTCATTCCGCGTACCAAATATATCCTAAGAGTTTTATTAAATTGGCAATAGATTTGTAGAGTTTTATTTTACTCTCTTTCATTTATAACAATACAAAAGTGCTATGGAAACAATCCATGTTATTTATTTGTGGTTTTGATAAACTTATTTGATATTTAATTTGGTTATAATATTTGTAAATTAGGATAGACTCTGTTTCGGTTTTAAATTTAAAATGAGATTAATGTAACAATTTAGGTATTTGAATTGTCTGCTTCAATATTTATAAGAAACATCAATGCAAAAATACAGATAAATACTAAAAAATTGATAAAGCTTCTAACTATGATTCATTGACTGAAATTTGAAAGTTTTTATTTTAGATAAACAAAATCTCCATATTACCTTTGAAACAGATTAAAATATTGAGTAATGATACAAGTTACCCTCTATATCTACCTTGTGTCAATCAAAATTGATATGACTTTTAAAATTATTATTTGATCAAAAGTCAATAATAATCTATTATAAATTTAATGGTGATTTTAAAAGTACATAACTTTTGGTTGACACAAGATATACATGAGGATTGACATATATATTTACTCTTTATGTTTTAAGTTTTTGATTAATATTTTAGTTTTGGGATTAAAAAAAAAAAACAAAAGACTGAACAAATTTTTTAACAAATATAACATTTCATTCAAAAGCTAAAATAAAAGAAAATATTCTCTATGAGAAGAGAAGAGACTGTTTTCCACGCGCTGGATGCCAGTGGGCGTAGGGCTGCTCGGCCTTAGATTTTTTATATGGTATAGTATAGCATAGAGCTAAGACATATTAAACATTGGACCCTACACACAGGTGTCCTCTTCTCGACACTAGATTGTAATCTACAGAGTGGTTAACGACCAATCACATCCCACATTGTCGGCAGGATTCTTCTACTCCTTTTTTTTTTTTTTTCGGAAAATGGCCAGGCGGCCTAGACAGGTTGTTTTAGACCCATTGAACAGAGTTTTTTTCTAAGTTAGGTTGGAAGAATTTTCTTCAACCTCATCTATAAAAATGTTAAGTATCTCTTTGCATGTAAGAAGTACATGTATTTTTTAATTAAAAAAATAAAGTTGAAAAAAAATTATAAAAAATGCATGTACTTATTCCAATTTTGTTCTTACAATTAAAAAATGCATGTGCTTCTCACATGTAAAAGGACACATGACATTTTTATAGATGAAATTAAAAAAAATTCATTTAACCTAATTTGGAAGAAAACTCTATCCCACAAATAAATATGTATTTTTTTGAAATATGTATGTGAGTGGTGAGTTCAATTGCAATGAGACTCAAAATAAGAATGCCTAATAGACTGAGAATTGAGATGAAATAAAAGTCAAATTCAAAAATAATTTTGGAATATAATTATGCACTTCATTTTCTAGAGCTCTTTATTTTCCAACTTTTTTTTTTTTTATCAATTTTTAATAGGTTTGCTTAAGAATAAATATGACCATGTCAGACAAAAGGGTCATTCTTTTTTTAAAGAGTTTAGGAATTTTTATGGCTGTTTATTTTAGGGGAAAAAGAAAAGTCCCCAAGAAGCTTTAAAAAAAAAAAAAAAGATGTAAAATATTTTCCAGTTTTATTGGCATAGAGTATGGGCCAAAAATTGGGAAAAAAGAAAAAAGAAAAGAAAAGGAAAATCATTATACCTAGGATTTATTTATTTATTGTCTTAACAATTTAATTGAAGCACGAGAGGAATGAGGATCCGGATCCTCTCCAGTTGAGTTCAACTGGAGGGGATCCTTTTTCGAGGAATGATGGGATGAAGACCATATCCTAAAAAGATTACTCTGTCTCCTAGGGTGGTTGGAGCACTTTAGAATCATTAGGTCTTAATTCTCCTTAACTATGTGACCATGGTCTACGCCCATGACCAGAAACCTTTGATTTCTTAATATGAAGTACCTAATTTCATATATAAGTGAGATATGGATAAGGTTATTAATGTTAAAGTATTAATTAAATAATTTAATTCATAATTTTTTTTATTAATTTAAATATATATTTTTAAAAATAAATAGTAATTAAATATAGTATTGGAGTTGACATCATAAGTTTGAATATTAGCTTTAAAATTTATCCACCATTTTAATTAAAATAGTCAACTTCACAATTAATGTGTTTGGATGCTATTTTTCCTTTGATGAAAAGTATTTTAATGTGGCATCAAAGTAATTTTATATTGTAAGTTTGTATAATTTATTTGCCTTGAGAACAAAAAAAAAAACAAACGTGACCAATTATTTTCCATTAGAGTTTTTTTTTTTTTTTTTGAGAGAGAATTTTCCATTAGAGTTGTTGGTACATTATGATGCGACTGCAAATATTGATTGAGTAAACCTTGTAAAAAATATATGAAAATACTCTTTCATTTATCTCGCAATTCTCAACTTCTATGGTGGTTTGAATACAAGATCTCCACCTTTAAAATTGAAAGTATCACTAAGTTATAAACATCCATTAAAGCACCAGTTTATTTAATTAGAGTCTAATACCGAAGAGAAGAATTCTCAGAAAATAATAAAATAATAAATATATAATAATAATAATAATAATAATAGAAATCGAAGAGAGATAGAAATTATCTCCTCTCTTCTCTTCTTTTTTTTTTCTCCCTATCTTAGAATATTATCTCTCCTATGTAGGGCATAAACCCCATATAACTCTCATAAATAAAAGGAGAAATGCTTGCATATTCACTTTATTTACAGAATAATTTGTCTTAGAAAATGAATAACTAAACTTAATTGTAAGGGCTGTTTAAAGACTCTCATTTTTTTTCAATTTATTACCAAAAGTCAACTTTTTTCTCGGCTCAAATTACTAAACCAAAATCAAAAAATAAATAATAAAAAATAAGTAAATAATTAAAAAATATAAAGAAAAAAAAAAGAAAAAAAAGAAAATAAAAAAATCTAAACCTGGGGGTGTTAGTACTACCCCAGGTGTCTTGGGTGGTGGTCAGACCACCCAAGCGTCTAGGGGGTAGCTGAGCCTCCTTCTAATTTTTTTTCTTTATAATTTTTTTAGAATCTAAATATATTTTTTATTTTAATTATAACTTTTCTAAATAATTCACATACCCAACACATATTTTCTAAAACTATCCACACATAATTCTAATTTTTTTTTCATCAATATCCGTAAAGTAATGAAAAATATAAAAAAAAAATTAGACCTCTAAACGAGCCTAAGTCACACAAATATCACCATCCTATTTCCATTATAAACTTGAAAAATGTTAGAAATTACATTTTTATTTTACATTGCTAACGTGATAGTGTCAATCAGTCCTTAAATTAGAACTAAATTTTCTCACAAAGAAGGATAAAGCATGAATGGGGAACCAAGCCTAATTTTAATAGAGACCAAAGTTAATTTTTTTAAGCCAAATTATAGATATTTAATTATATATAATATTGCTTATGCCCATGACCCATAGCCCCCCTAGCCATCTCATGGTTTCGTCCAATTGTGTTATGTGATCATTTTGAATAGTGCCAAATATAAAATAGAGTCACTAAAATGTAGGAAGATACTATGATATGATGTCCCATTTAAAAGATGTAAGATTTGGGAAGGAATTATTTTATTTTATTTTCCTCCCTATGCAGGCACAATTAAAAAGTTTGAGGGTTAGAAGGTAGATAGATTTTAGTGTCCACTTTCACCCTTATCCTGCTGTCTCCCAAATTTTAATCCATTGCAATTTATGTTAAATAATCACTTATTTTAAAAAATACAAATTAATAATTTAATTCTCCCAATGTGAGTACAAATTTATTTTAGCAAATAACACTCAACATATGAAATATTTAACTTAAATAAAATAATGAATAATAAAGTTCAAATTCAAAGTCTTTCAACTCTAATATTATGTTAAAAAATCAATTATTTTAAAATTTTAAATTAATGAAAGCAAATTTAATTATCATAACTAATATTCTAACATCGTCTCCATAAGAGCATTAGCACCAGCTTTCCTTAAATTTTTTTGTAATGTAGGGAACAAAACCATTTTTTAGTTCCCTATTTAAATGCACTCCACAGCAGCTTCCCTTTATCTTTCTCTATATGAATTAAATACTATTTAAATTAAATGCTAGAAGAAAAAGAGAAGAAAGAGAAATTATATAAATATTGTTTTAAACAAATGATAGAGAAGAGAGAGATGAGAGATAAAGTTTTTATATTAAAATAATGTTAAGAGAATAATTTTTTGTTCCCTAGATGAAGGGAACCAAAAGTGGTTCCCTTTGTGTTTTTATAGTTTATGGAACACTTAAAAAAGCTGCTGCAAAGATTTTTTTGTGTTTTTTTAACAGTTTTTTCTAAACTAGGGAAGTGAATGAGGTTTAAGGGAAGCTGCTACTAATGCTCTAACGCATTAGGTACTTTGAAACCTGTGAGTTTATATGTTGGATTCATTAGTCAATAAATGTTATAAGTATCAAATTTTTTATCAAAAGATGATTACTAAAATGATGTAGAACTTATTCATGTTACGCATAACATTTTTTTATTAATTATTTTAATCATCTCCAATTAATAAGCTCCACATCATCTTGATAATTATTCCTTAGCAAAAGTATTAGTTATATATCTAACATTTTTCTTCATTAGTATATAAGAGGAATAAGTATTATTTATAAAATATTAAATAATTCCCATGAATAACCTTCTGTATTAAGGACAAGCACAATGCTGCCTCGAAGATACAAACACGTACAAAGAACAATTTTAATTTCAGAAAGAAATTGCAAGGAAATAGCTTGTGGACAAAACAACCTCTCACTCTCTCGGCCTCATTCGGCCTCGGCCAAAGAAAGCAAGCAAATTAAGCAGTGCGCGCGAGTGAGAAAGAAAGATGGGGCTCTCAGCTTGCAAGACGGGCAACAACAGCAGCGAAAACTGGGGCATGGGTTTATTCCTAGTCTTCTTCCCGGAGGATGATAACCACCCCATTGTTAACGAAAACCACCTCTTCTCCTCCCCCTCCTCCTCTCCTTCATCATCCTCATCCTCACCACTACCGCCACCGCCACCGCCACCGCCATCTTCTTCATTGAAATCCTCCAGCATTAGAAGAAGCAGTACTTCCAAGGCTATAATCTCCAGAGCCCAATCCACCATCTCCATATGTGCTCTCTTCCTCTTCATCACCCTCCTCCTCTTCACTCTCTCCACCTTCGAACCCACCGCCAATAGAATCCACCCAACCTCCCCACGAAGATTCCTTTCCCAAAAACCTCCACCAAATTACATCCACAACCACAAATTACCCAAACCCAAACCCAAAAATTCTGTACTCCGTTCCTCATGGTTCTTCAAATCGTTTACGGAAAAGTCATACAAGGCAACAAACAGTACTGCTGTCTCGCCGACTGCGCTACAAGGAATGGGAACTCTGTATAGGCGAGGCGCCAAAGCCATGAACGATCTTGTTGTTGCTCATGTGGTGGAGGATGTCTCAGACGACGATTTCCGGTTGTTTTCGAGAGCCTTGCACAGGTCTGGCCTCACGGCGAGAGCGGACATAGTTTTTGTATTTGCTTCGTCGTCGTTTTCATCGAGATTTGGCTCCATTATACAAGAAGAAAACGAATCGTTCTTGAGACTCGTTCACCATTATAAGGGGTCGAATAGCAGTACTAGTCCGAAGCGAGTCACGGGTTTTGATGTGACTCACTTTTTGAAGGGTGGGAAGAAGGAGAAGAAGGAAATTGAAGAGCCCATTTGGGGTAAGAGATTTCGGAGCAATTACAGTAACTCGGATGGTGTTGAAAGGGAAGCTGAGTCGACCCAGTTGAGTGTTGGATCGGTTGTGGGTTTTGAAGCGTCCGAACTTGACCCGGAGAACTCGCTTTCCGGGTTTCTAGACCACGTTCCGATGAATATGCGAAGATGGGCCTGTTATCCGATGCTACTCGGCCGAGTTCGCCGGAATTTCAAGCACGTAATGTTGGTGGACGTGAAGAACTCGGTTGTACTCGGTGACCCACTCGGCCGAATTCGGAATAGAAGCCCCGTGTCAGTTTACTTATCACCTAAGTCAGAGAGTTCGTCTAGCAGACATGGTAGGAAGAACTCGGACAAAACTCAGTCACAAAGCCCAGTCAACACAGCTGTTATAATGGGTGGGGCTCGAGGGGTTCGGCGATTATCGAACGCCATGTTAACCGAGATTGTTAGAGCTTCAATGCAACACAAGAGGAAGATCTCAGCCTCCGAGTCGGGGATTTTGAGTCAACTCGTTGCCAGTGAGTTTATGTTGAAGAATATCGATTTGATCAGATCCACCGAGTCAATCCCGGATACGAGTTCACTCGCTGGTCTAAACTCAGGCTCTTCCACGTCATTGTCAGAGTACGCTGTAATCCAACGTACTAATGGTATTTATGATTTTAGCTCTGTTATTATGAAGGTATTATGTTCATCTGAAGCGGATTCTTCTGTTTATAGGGATTGTTAGCACAAAAAGGAAAGAATAGAAATTAAATAATAAGTGTCATATAAATTTTTGTTTTCTCTGTTGTTCTTTTCTACATTACTTTTGTTCTTACGTGTATATATAATATTTGGAAATAAAATTCTTGCCGTTTTTGCATGGGCACGTTATGGCCAAGTTTAGTGGATTTATGAGAAAAATGGTAATTTGGTTTTGGCTGGTCCAGGCTATGGATCTGTTTTAGTTGTTAACCTCTATGATTTGTTTAACGTGTCATTAGCACATTAGATTTTTAATAATAATGATTAAAACAAGTAGTCATAATCAATGATGTCGGTTGCTAATTCTACTGTTGATTAAGACTGATACTCCTTCAAAGGAGAAATACAAATTTACAATCATACGAAGAAATGATATTTTTTTTTCTTTTTTGGCTCATGAAAAAGAGAAATACTAATAATTTATCTCATCTATCGTACTGGGTGGATTTGTCAATGGCCATTAACTCTTAAATTTTTCTTTTAACAACGGGGCTGAAGGTATTTTGATATCAATTCAGTGAGATGAACGTATGATGTGAGTATTTAATTTATCATTACTATGTGAAAAGTGTTTGAGGTGTTATAATTTTTTTTTTAATAAATTTTTTACGAACTTATTTGGCCGTCTATATTTTATAAAAATAAGTGCTATATAGACTGTCCCATAAAATTCAAGACTTTCATTAAAGAAAATCAAATCAAACAACTCTATGAGATTACAATATCATGAAGGAACATAGGATAGTCTTCCATTCAAATTTTCTTCACATATTGTTGGAGAGCTACCTTCGCCATTAGATGGGCTGTCATTTACGTGTCATGACTGAAGATTGTGCCGAATAATTTTGGAGTTATTAATCAAATTACCATAACTATTCCAAAATTGGTTTATATTTTAAAAGTTGATGTAATTAGTATAACGTGGATTGTTGCATTAATTTATAAGCATGATAATTGTCGTATGTAATATGTACTATAGTAGTAGATGTATTCAGTGTCGTGTAACTGTCACATGTAAAACACCTAATTGCACGGTTTTATTGTATTCGTTTTTATCCGTGCGACAAGGTAGTGGTCCTCTTGCTCTTAGTGGCCGGTGCCTCATGGAGTCATGGTCTACTTTTTGATCTTATATTAAGAAAAGCAAAGAAAATAAAAAAAGAAGAAACTTTGCGGTCCTCAGTCTTAATATAAGTCGTATAAGTCACCCATGTTTAAAGAAGAATTGTAGGAGCGAGAAACGGTGAAAGCAGAGGCTGAATTGAGTACTTTGGATTTTTGGTGTTTCTTTATAGAAAGGTGAAGGAAAATTAGTAACAAGTAATTGTACTAAAGTAATAGAAAAAGGAAAAAAAGTAATTGTACTAAAGTACTAATAAAGAAAGTGAATTAGAATAGAATAGAGAGAGGGAAAAGAGTCATGGAGGGAATGTGAGGCAACTACGCGTAGGGAGCAGTGAAGCGCATTGATTAAACCCATGTGATCCTGATCTTTCCCCGCGTTATTTTACTTCACAATTTTTATGCTTTTAAAACAGAGAAAGCACGAAAAGGTGTTATACCCCCTGCCTGCCAAACAATCCCTATTAACTTCACGTGGCATTAAAGTTACAAAATCGAAGAAAATGGCCATTAAATTACGCTCTGATATGTTTTAATTAAGTTTCACTGATCAAGGAAGAAAAAGTGTCTTCCTGTTTGCTACTCCCAATACTGATTTTTTTTTTTTTAACTTTTTTTTTTTTTTAAAAAGGCTGCCACAATTAAAGATCCCTTTGACTTTTTTTTTTAACTACAACTATTGATCAGTTGATACTAGATGTTGCTTTAAAGAATTTTCATTCGATTTTTATATATTTTTATTTATTTTAAAGATATTTTTTTTTTTATTTTAACTATTTATTTTTTTTAAAGACATAAATTTTCTTTAATTCAGATTGAAAAAAAATTTTATTCAATTCACTCTAATGCATAACAAATATCATCTATTAATATTGAGTTCCTTAAAATTTAATATTTGAGTTATTAGGTAGTAAAATGAAAGTTAATGACTATTAAGTTTTGATAATCTCAATGTTAATAGATGACACTTGTTAATTTGTCATGTATCAGAATTGATTGAATGAAATATTCTTCAACCCAGGTTGGAAAAAATTATTGTCCTTCTTCTAATCATTTACATCTGGCTCCTTAAACTAGAGATATACTTTCACTTTTTTTATTTAAATATAGTATTTTAACAAATGAGAAGAGAAAGAAAATTGAAAAAAATAAAAAGTTAGAGAGATAAATTAATATTTTATTAGTTTAAAAAAGAGTAAAGAGTTAAATGAATCCCTATCATGCTCCCTAATTTTTTTTTTCAAAGTAGGGAGCCAGATGGAAGCAACAAAATTATCTAAAATGAATTTTGACTTTTTAAAGTAGGAAAATCTTTACTTTAAAGAGCCAAATGAAAATACTCTTAGAGCTTTATCCTGACAGCGAGATATAACCTCCTCTTGATTGTGATTAGGAGGGATACAATCTCTTGGGCGTCAAATTAAGTTAGTTGTTTGCCCTTCAAAATTTTGATTGGCATTCCGTACATTACATAGGGTATCACGCGAGGTACAACTTTTTTATTTTTTCATTTTTACTAGTTATTTTAAATGAATTATTCAGATAATGACAATAAAGCAAAAAAAAAAAATGTTGGATGGCCCAAAAAGAGTGGTTCAGAAGTAGCCAAACCACCCTGTGGCCTTAAGGGATGGCTTGGCCACCTCAGCCATCTCTTTAGACCAGCTTGGGAGTGGTTTAAACCACTTTCTTCAGCCGAATTTGGAGATGACCGAATTATGTCTAAAGCGTTGACTACACTCAAGGTCATGAAAGTAGTTTGATCACTTTCGAACCAGTTCTTTTGAGTGGCTGAATCACCTACATTGAATAGTTTAGCCACCTAATAGTCACCCCTAAACCACTCCAATAACATTTGTTTTTTTGTTTTTGTTGTCATAATCTAGACTATTCGTTTAAAATCAACGCCCCATTCCACAAAAAGAAAAAACAAAAAAAGAAAGTATTTCACTCCATGCAATGCTCGTAAGTATTTTATGGGACCTCAATCCTTGATGGTTCCGTATTTGGGTGTTGTGAATGATAAGAGTGTGATTCTTTTTTTTTTTTTTTTTTGTGAATAAGAGTGTGATTCTAGTATTGCTAAATAAGGTCAAATGCCAGCTGGTTTCAACTTTTAAGAACAATGATTTAGTGGAGATCATGCCTGAGAGTACGGTTCAAACCTTTCTTTCCGGCGTGAATATTGTCTAAAAATTTCCTTAAGAGATGATTACCAAGACCATTGCCATTTGCCAAGCAAGGGGAACCTAATTAGAACGTGCTAGCGTAGGGTACCCCTTCCCTCCTATTGTATAATTTTTTTAATTTTTTGGTAAGTGCTATTGTATAAAATTGTGCAGGTCAAATAATGAACAAATTAATTTCACATCTTTCTAATGAAGACTTCAACAATTTTAAAAGAGCATTTTTGAGGAATAGGACTGAGTGGGACAGGCAATAAAATTGAAAGGGAATGGTTAAAAACTTAAGATTAATGCTAAGGGGTATTACAATAATTTTCTTACAAATTAATGTGACAATTTATGTAAATTAAATACATAAATTTGTAAAAAATTATAGTAAAAATTGCAATAATCCAAAAAATTTTCAAAACTTAATATGTGTGATGTCACACATCACAAAGAAAAACTTATAGAGTAGCGATTTTAAAAAGAGTTTGTTTGGAATTGCGATTTTAAAAATAACGATTTTTTAAAATGCAATTAAGTGTTTGACAAAATCGCAATTTGGCATTTTAAAATCGCAATTTAGCTTTTAAAATTCTGCGTTTTAAAAAACACTCCATTTTCTGCAATTTCAAATCGCAATTTTTTAAAAACGCAGTTTCCAAACAATTTAGTTATTGCGATTTAGTTTAAAATCGCATTTATTGTCTACGAAATCGCAATCACAAACACACCCTAATACTAGATCTATAACTCTACAATTTTTTTACAATTTATTTACATGTGTCAGCATATTGTTGGAATAACATTGGCCACTAAAAATTTCTTTTAACACCCTTGAATCGCACAGAACAAATTGTAAAAGAATTATTCAAAGTTGTAACAAGGTGACTTAATTCTTTACTTCCTACCAAGTGCCGTACGTGGACATAAGCGGATTAAAGAGGGGTAAAAATGTATCAGAAACGAACTTGAACAAGAAATGAAGAAACTAAGCGTACCATAGGTGTGTTGAAGTTTTTAATATTAAATGTATCATCTATAAAGTATGCTCGAATAAATGTAGGCTAATAAGTAGCATAAAATAATGTTTGAATAAATATCTTTTATGAAAATCAAGAACGTGGCTTGATACGAGCAACCACAGCTTGAAATAGCCAATGAAATGCCTTGACGTTTGGCCGACGGGCGACGGCGGATCATTATATCATACAATTCAATTTGAGTACTCCATTTAGATGTTGAAAGAATTATATATGATGCGACATATTCCCTACATAATTTCGCCCCCATTTTGGGCTGAAAATGATGCATATAAGGTCAAGCAGCTTTGGAGCTGGGCGCTGAAATTATTGACCCATTTGGTTGAGGGTGCATCATCAATAATATGCTAAGATAATTTCAAGGAGGACTTGGTTTGGGTTAAGTTTCCATTAGAACCGGTTGAAATTGTGACACGTATCTTATAACAAAACACAAGAGACAGTTATCTCAATTCTAACAAAAATTAGATATGTAAACACGTGTCTCGAACGTAATTGTTAAAATATACGAAAAATATATTTTTCGTATATTTTATATTTGGTTGATATTGTAATATTCTCTATTTAAGGTTTTTTGTAATCAAATTTAGAAGATTTGATTATCATACTTATATTTACTCTATACTCTATAAATAGGGACCTTCATATTGTAGACAAATTAAGTTAATTAGCACAATGTAGTCCTAAGAGCCTTTCAGAATGATGAACGTAAGTGTTTAACACCGAATTACCTATAATTTTTTTGTCTCTTTCTCTTTCTTACATCCGCTATTCTTCTCTATATTTTATATTTTCGTACTTATTTCAAGAGCAACCAGTAGTTGAAATTGGACCCAAGCTTGATCCTTTTATTTTAGGAATATAAATATGCTAGGATTTGTATTATCTCGATCCTAATTTTTTTGCTAAAAAACATAATTTTTTAGCATACCATGGCTAAGATTTTTTTTTTTCTTTTCTTTGTGTGCATAATTTGAAAAAGAAGGAGCAAAATATGGTTGAATTTTTGGCTTTGGATGCTCTTTAGTGATAAGTGGTTGAATATAAGGATCCATATTCCATGGTAAAGGCGAAGCCACCGACACCCCATAATTCATATGAGACAATTAGTAGGCTTTCTTTCTTTGATTTGAGGTGGGATGCTTTGGGACCCCATTGAGAGAGACAAATTGCATGACATGGCTGATTCTGAAGAAGATAGGATTTGGGCAATTTGAGTGGAGAAGCCCCACATTATTTGTTGTGTGTGAAAACAGGGGCTTAGTTGAGAGATGGTACACTCCTTAATTAGATCCTGATAAGATAGAAAGATGGGATGTAATCGCTTTTTGAGTGGACTTGGCCACTACTTCTCTAGAGGTGGAAATGGACGACTTGAAAGAGAACACCCTATTTTGTTGTATTTAGCTGCCCTACTTTTTTCTCAATTGGAGTCTCTTCATTGCGACACATTTTTCACAACACAAATAAGAGTATTCTCGTCCGGTTAGCCAAGTTTCTAAAATAGGGGTAAAATGAGTTGCATTTGCTTTAACAATTTGGAAAAATATTTTGCAAATTGCTACGGTATTCATCAAATGTAAAAATAAAACATTTTTTAATTTATAACATTCTCTCTTATCAATAAAAAATAAAGAAATTATTTAAAAAGGGTGTTTAAATAGAATAGAGAAAGTGAATAATTAAAATAGAGAGTGTGATTAGGGTTACCACTTTTTAGCAATCCACTTTTTCATACTCTATTTTTGTAAAAATTTAAAATATACGAAAATCAGAATGCTCTAAAAATATATGTCATCTTAGTATATTAAATTGAAAGTTCTTTTTTTTTTTCAATAATAAAAAAAAAAGTCACAAATTTGGCGTTGGTAGGTAAGGGTGAAAGTAGATACACAATAAATAATTTGAGGTATCTATTTCTTTACAATCCACATTAACTTTTTGTACAACATTTTGTATATTTATTTTAAAAAGATTAGTGACGCTCCCACATGCACGATTGACGGTACTGTTTGTTTAAGCTAGTCGCATGCATCACGTTTGACTGTACTACCGTATTGTGGGAACGGCCTGGCACGAGTGCACGCCGAAAGGTTTTGAAATTTAATTGCGTTGGTCCCCTTTAGGAGAATTAATATATATATATATATATATTTATTTGTGAAGTGATTGGATTAGTCATTGGTTTCCAGTAGTGGAGGAGCCAAAGTCTTATTTGAGGCTTTGAGGCAGTCAGAATACAACGGGATCGAAATTAAGCTTAAGTTTGACATATAATAAGTACACAATTATGTCTCTTAACATATTTTCCCTATTACTAATTACGCTAATAAATTGTGTGGGTAGCCAACCCAACTCATTAGTTGCAATAGAATGCAATCAACTCATTAGTCAGTCATACTGACTAACACGAGACATTCACCTTTGGCAGAAGCCTTTTGCTGGACAACTTAAAACAAACTGGGATGCGGCAATTGATGGATAGGGTAAGTGTATGGGTGTGGGGGTTATTATTCGCGATGCAGTGGGGGCTGTGGCGACGACAATGTGTTCTACAGTTTCCTATATTACTGATCCTGTAGTGGCTGAGGCAACTGCTTTATGGAAGGTAGTGTCTTTATGTTTGGAATTGAATATACAACGTTTACATTTAGAGGGGGATGCAAAGGAGATAGTCCAAGCATTGCAGAAGTAGGGGCCTTGTCGGAGCCATTATGGGCCTTTAATTGAGGCCTCTCTCAACAGTCTTAATGGTATCCCTAAATGGTCAGTGTCACACACTAAAAGAAAAGCTAATGAAGTTGCGCACCGGCTTGCAAAAGCCGCGGTAAATCAATCATTGAATTATGTTTGGAGGGATTCTTATCATGTTTTTATTTATAGTACTGTACTTGCTGAGTAAGATTCTGTTCTTTGATGAAATATAATTATCTTTCACTTCAAAAAAAAAAAATGTCATATTGACTAACATTAATATCACAATTCATCAATATTTTTTAGATTTAATAGTAGATTTACACATCTCTTTATATGGAGATGGACAAAAGATAGATAAAAAAATAAAAATAAAAATTTCTCTATTAAGGGTCCGTTTGGGATTGCGATTTTAAAAAGTGCGATATGAAAACGTGATTTTTGAAAACACAGTTAAATGTTTGGCAAAATAGTGATTTGGCCTTTGAAATCACAGTTTAACCTTTAAAATTTTGCGTTTTCAAAAAAACACCCATTTACTTGCAATTTGAAAACGCAGATTTTCTGCTTCTTCAAATCGTAATTTTTTAAAAACGCAGTTCTCAAACAATCTATTTTTTGCAATTTAGTTTAAAATCGCACTTATTATCTATAAAATCACAATCCCAAATACACCATAAATAATCTAATCCTAGATTTTGCAGTATGTAATAAACAGTGGTATTTGTTAGATCACGAGCATAGATAAGGCAATCACTATCTAAAGCCTAAAGGTTATGGTTCAATGTATTCCCACGGGTGGCTTATGAGTTATAAGCTACGAATCCAATGTGGGGACTACGGACTCTGGACTCTTTCATACATGTGAGCACATTGTAATATTCATGTGAAACTCATTTCATTGGTGATAGCTAGCCCTTTTTTTTGTTTTTTTGTTCTTCTTATTTTTTCTTTTTTGATTTTGTTCGATTGTATCATACTATTATGTTACAAATATTGGAAATCTGAAACCTTGGAGAAAGCTATTATGCAAATTAAAATAATTCCAAACCAATTTTGGGAGCTTCCAATTTTTGCCTAAAAAGTTTTTATTTTGGATAACGGTACTATTCTTTTTTAGAAGAATGTTAGGATTACCCAAAAAAAAAAAAAATAGAAAAACTCTTACAAATTGATGTTGTACAATATAATTGAGAATGAAATGAATTCAAATTACGAATGAGATGAATTCTTTTTTATTTTTATTTTATTGAGTGTTGTTATGGATACTATATTTTTTACTACAAAGTCATTTACAAACATATATAAGTCTATAATTTGTGAAATGATTAGACAAAAAAGTTTGATTTCTCAACGTAATTAATCAACAGTTGAGTTGTGAATCATAGATTCTTAATATTTCACTAATTATAGACTGCCACATCAATTTATAAAAAAATTATAGTAAAAGTTGTAGTACCTTTAGCATTTTCCTAAATACAAAAGAAAAATACTTTGGATGCTACAACCTCTTACAAACTCATGTGGCAATCCACATTAGTGTTATATGGCGCAACATGGTGAAAAATTAAGCAACTGAATTCGAATGGCAAATTTAATTGTTTAGTAACTAATGTAATAGCTCGCATGAATATCATGTAAATTATCATATCAGTTTGTAAAGTACTTATAATAATAATAATGATAATAATAATAATAAAAAAAATAGTACATCTAGTACCACTCTCTCCAAATCAAACAATTAAAAGAATTACTTACCCAAAAAAAAAAAAGAAAAAATTCAAAGACATGGGCCCTGAATGTCACACTTTCTTTCCAACCAAAAAAAAGTTAAACAAGGCACACTAAACACAAAAGGGAAAACGATGATTTATGATAAACGAAAAGGAAACAAAAACAATCGTCTTAAAGATTAGGTGCTTTGGATAAGCTCCACAGACGTGGGCTCCAAAACTGGGGGGTGTCCATTAGATTAACAAGGCTATTTTATACAGTGTGGAGCTAAAAACCAACACATATTATTATTATTCCCACAGGGGCCCTAAATAAAGACCACTTTAAATGAAGTGATAGTTCTTGTCTAAAAGGCATGTAGATTATCAAAAGTATTATGGTTAGGTAAAGGGTTTATGATTAGCTTAATGTTAGCTGCTCATGAGCCTTCCTTTTCAAAACCTTCCATTGGTGTCATAAAGCTGTTTCTATAACCCAATCCCACCTTATTAGAAAAAAATAACCCAACCCCACCTCCCCCCAAATAAAAGGCAAAAATAAAATAATAAAGTCAAGACAAAAAAATAAAAGAAAACAAATTGGTTACCACGTAAACTCATCTTCGCCTTCGAATTTAGTTGGAACTAAAATGAGACTTTTTCTTGTCTTTGCCTATTGTTGAAAGGCCATATGTGCGGTCGGAACAATGTTGGTGGTGGGTTGGGGGACAGAACGCCAAAATTATTCATATGCTCAATCAAGTTTTAAAGATGGTAATTTGGTTTTGAAATGATTCGTTTATTTTACCCTCTAGACTCAAATAATTGTTTCCATGAAAGACCTTTGTTTGCAACAATTCTTAACCGGTTGACATATTATATTGTTATCTTGATAGTAAGTAACCATATTTATAGCTTAGCCCAATCTATGGTTTACTTAATTTTTCACTCATTTTTTAGTAGGAGAGTTGACGTATGCCCTCAATTCAATGAGAAGGAAATTCTTACCAGAGTATTTTTGCCATTGACGGGCAGAGTAGCAGTACAAGGCCAGTTTTTTTCTAATTAAAAAAAAAAAAAACAAGGCCACTTGCGTCTTGCAGAAATAAATTGACAAGGCACATGGACACCACGGTTGTTTATAGCATGTGCCTAAAGATACAAAAAAGAAATAGAAATATTGCGCTTTGTTTGGGTGTGAACCTTCATCCAAAATATAAATCATGGTGGTCCATGAAGGAATTTTTTTTTTGGACAAACAGTAGTTTACAAATATCGTTAAATTCAAATCCTATTGCTTGACGGATAAAAAAATTATGGTAGTCCATCAATCGCATTCTCGTTACAAGAAAATATTCTAACTCGCCACTTTTTTGTTTTCATTGTCTTTGCTCCTCCAATGACACCCCCTTCCCCTTTTATTGTGGGTGCACCTCACTTGCTGCCATGGCAAGCGTAGCTTCCACACTGTCATCCCTTTTTGGTTTTCATGACAGTTTCTTGGCTCCCCTACTCTTATCTTCTCTAGATCTCTATAATTAGTACCAAACTTTTGCCTATGGAGATCTTTAAATCCAGTTGCAAATCCAAACGCGATGTCCATTTTGTCTTCATATTGATTAATTCCCTTGACATTGTAATGGTGCTCCTCTTTGGCAGCTTCAGTCCAATTATTATTAGTGCTCCTATCCCTCCTGTGATTCTCAAATTTGCTTGCCGTTGTAGTAAGTAGGATTTGGCTCTAAGTGTTGTAAAAAAACTACAACATTTGTGTTATAGTTTTTTCAACTGTTGAGATTTCAATTTACTTTTTCTCTTTCTTATAAAAACTTCAAATTAAATCTCAATCATTAAAAATCACTATAACACACATGCCATAACTTTTTTACAGCATCTAAATTAAATCTGTAGTGAATATTACTTAAGGCAGCTCCTCCTCTAAATTGTCCCCAAAAAACCGTCATTTTAGGAGCCCCTTTCTTGGCATGTGTGCCACGAATCTAATAGGCCGAGCAATTCATTTGGTCCATTCTTAATAATTTTTAAGTTTTTATTTCCATGTAATGGTTGTACACTTTTTCAGTTTTTTGTTAGGCTACCCCACTTTTTTTTTTCTTCCCTCTTTTATGTACTTAAACCCCTTCCGTAATTGGACCCCAAAAAAAAAACATATTCCCCTTCCTTGTCCCCTTGTATTTGCTTAGGAAAAAAAAAGCCATTTTATTATTAATACTTGTAAGACGAATTATGCAATAAGTAATGAAACCCTTTTTATTTTTCCGGCAGAAAGAAGAGCGAGATCTGCAACGAAGGATTGAATGACAAGAAAAATTATGAAAGTGAATGAGGATAATATACTATACGGAATTAGAAGTTTGTGAGCTACTTGGTAATGCCATGATACGTATCAAAATATAAGTATAAATTCCTTCAAACCCTAAGAGAATATTCAATAGCAGCAATAAAAAAGTGATAAATGGCAACCAACAAACAAATTTCCATTCCATATATTAGAATCGAGTATAAATGCAGTACATATACACCCCCCCTTTTTGACAAAATAAAAGGATGACCGACAGTCAAATAACCACAAAAAGAAATACATACTGACCAAATAAAAGAATTTGACATGCCTAAAGTCTTTAAACTAGAATCTGTGTGACCATTACAAAAGGCAGCAGCAGTTAAAAAAGGATAAAAATAAAAGAATCACTCTTCAGATGCCATCACAATCAATACCGATGCTATCACAGCTATTTCAACAAGGGCAGGTAGCAAAATGCTAACACATTGCAAACCAGGCATGTTCTACCAATCAACATAATTGATGAACAAAGAAGCAAAAGGTGGAAGATTCACTCTTTCAGTGAGCTTGTTCTCTAAAATAAATCAAATTTCCTCTTCTGCATGTCTTGCTTCCACTTGGGCAATTTATAGAATGCTTCTTTGGTTATCCCAAATATAGTGGGGAACTCCTCCTCTGACAGATAGGCCTGGAAATTCAGAACATTAATATCAATTCCGCGTATGAACTAAATGAAAACATTTATAAGAGAACCAACCTCCCTCCGTTTAAAATCAATTCCAGTCACTGGATTATCAGATTTTGCCTTCAGTTGATCATAACTGAATGTTTGACTACTTCCACTATCATGCTCCTCCTGCTCTTGCTTTGGTTCAGAATCCTCCCCATTGCTTTCAGATACAGGTGCAACTTCCTCTGTTTCCTTGACTTCTGCAACTTCTCGAGGAACCTCTGTTTCAGATTGCACATTTTCACTTTTTGCTTCTGTTGCCAATACTCAAATGAGCCAAATGCTCAAAATTTTTGGATACAATTGAACAAACACGATGCTATTTACTTGTCAAGGAAAAACAGATGCTAGGGGGTGATTACAACATTTTTTTTTTCTCATTAATAAATAATATTCTAAGAGATTAGGCTAACCTAAGTTCGTGGTAACTAGTTTTTCAAAACATGTTCAACATCCTTTTTCAATCGATGACATTAACACGAGAACTATCCATCCCTCTACCACCTGAGATAAACCATGAACTGAAGGGGGGAAAAAGGAACAAAAAGAATTAAAAAGGCTTTTTTTTTTCTTGGGTTGGAGAGAGGGGAAGAGGGGGGAGGGGGGGGGGGTGTTCCTTGACATTGCAAAATAGCACCTTAGATAACTTTATGCAAACAATTCAGAGGTTTAATGTACTTCCACAACATATTCCATACCAGGAGCGTCACTTTCTGGTGGAGGACTGCTACTGGATCGAGTAGGAGAAGCATCAGGTGATTGCTTTTTTTCAGCAGTAAGAACTGATGAAAGAGCAGCTACTGCTGCTGCTCTTTGTGATCCTTGACCTGCAGCGGATGCCCTGGGAGCAACAGTTTTGGTTCCAGAGGATGAATTAAATGCAGAGTTTAAGGCAGCTAGAGCTTCGGCCCTTTGCCTAGGTCCTTGACTTGACCCATTGGATTTGTCCTGACCATAAGATAGCACAGAAGTTGATTAAGTATAAGATGTCTCAAAGATGTGTAGACACGTATAATAAGAACAAAAACAATTCAGAAGTATGAAAGATATAGCAAGACAACAACAACGACAACTATAATTGCACCAAAATCATGAGCTGAATGCTATCATTGGATGTTCGTAAAAACCAACAAGACTGCATTGTACACAGCTGAAGTTGATCTAGTATAAGAAGATCTCAAAGAAATGCGGACAAATTGCCATGATATCCATCATCAGCAATAAACTTGATACTACTTTGCATGTAGATTAAGAACAAAGCAATGCAGAAGCACGAAAAATATAGAAATGCAACAAAGACAACTGTAATTGCATCAAAATCATGAGCAAGCTTTAGGTTACAACGTAGAGTGCAGATTAAATGCAACCATTGGATGATTGCAAAAACCAACATGACCACATTGTACACTGAGCTGAAGTGGGTTTAGTATAAGAACGTCTCAAAGACATGCAAACACATTGCCATGATGATCATCATCAGCTATAAACTTGATACAGCTTGGCTTGTATAATAAGAACAAAACAATGCAGGAGTTGGAAAGATGAAGCAACACAACAACGAAAAATGTAATTGCACCAAAATTATTAGGCTACAACTTGTAGTGCAGATTCAATGCTACCATCAGATGTTCTGAAAATCAACAAGACCACATTGTACAAGAGCTGTCCCAATTGAACCATCCACAGAGAAAGGGAAGGGCAATCACCTTTCCAATTAACTAAAGCATACCTTAGGTTTCCTTAGAGCATTCTCATCCGGCTCTTTATTTTTATCCTCAAAGTAGGGAGTAAAATCAGTTTTCCCTACTTTAGAGAGCCACTTTTTCTAAACACCTACATCTGGCTCCCTACTTTAGGGATCCACTTTGACTTTTTCATATAAATATTAATATTTTAAAAAAGGTGAAAATAAATAAAATTGGAAAAATTAAAAAATAGGAGAGAGAAATTAATATTTTATTATAAAAAAGAAGAGTAGGGAGTGAAATGGCTCCCTACTAGTAGGGAGCCATTTTATGCTCCCTACTTTTTTCCTCAAAGTAGGGAGCCGGATGTGAGCAATAAAATGGTGAAAAATTCATTTTGGCTCCCTACTATAAGGATATCCCTATAGTAGAGAGCCGGATGAGAATGCTCTTACTAGTACCCCATTTTGAGCACTCTCATATTACCCAAGTATATTGCTGATAGAAAGAAAGCAATAAGTAATATGCATGGAATACAAGTCAAATGTCTTACCTCAGAAATCACAGCTATTTTCAAGGAAAATGCTCTTCTTAAAAATAAATTTGTGAAACTTCTCATACTAACTAATAATAGAATATTACAAGTAATAAATGATTTGGGATAAATGTTTTCAGGTCACGTGTCAGACGGCTCCAACGTGTGCATCCAGCGCCTGGAGCATACTCCCACATCATTTCCTATGAACTTTTTTTACAAATGTTTAGTATGTATAGCATTCCTCTATTTCCAAAGGCCCAAAACTGCTGGCCTCACCACTAATAGGATTAAATTACTTCCTTGCAGAGTTACAAAATAGAGATCTTGTTTCCCCTCAAACCCGTACACAGTATTGCTAAACAAATCCTTTCTTGTTCTGTTTCCCTTGATTTTCTTTCAAAACTTTCAAATACAATCAGACAAATTAATTTAACCCCTCCAAATAGAATGGTGGCTTCTCATCCCTTTGACATCAGATACATTCCAGAAAGTGAGACCAGCGAAACAGACATCACTAAAGATGCAAGACTACCCATTTATTTTATTATTTTGGCAAAGAAATTGAATCTAAGACCAACCTGCACCCCACTTCTCCACTTACCACCTGACCTAAGGTTCAAGGGCACAATGTAGCTTGCTTTTACTTTCAACCTGGATGTTACATGAAGTGACACATGCACAAAGTATCTTCCACAGTTCCACAGAGAGGGATCATTATTTTCATGATAATAATAAAATATTTTTTTTTCCTCTGAAATTGCAATTTTGACCGAGTAAGAATTATTCAAGTACATGAGACATGCAAAAGTGATGACCGAAATACTATATAATTCTCGTGATAGTTTTCATGCTGCAGGAAGCAACATGAAGACATTACACTACCAATGTACATTTCTCCAATGCATGCATCTCCCACTTCGACCAAAGAGTATACAGATGCACCCCTTTCGGCAATGCTTCAAGAAATTCCAGAAGTGGGCTTGCTGGGAGCACATGCCTCACACTATCAAATCACAAGGGATACCCAACTAATCCTTAAATTTTAAACCTCTTGATCCCCCAATTAAATTCAAATTCACTTCCTTTACACTAGACTGCTCACATTATTCTACAATGGCTGCTTGTTTAAACAGATTCAGTTGAGCAGCCTCAGACTACTGTAAAGACAACATTAGTTACACAGCTTAAAGAAAAGGTGAGAAGAATTTCAGTGAAACAATAGAGGCATTAGCAGTTTTTTTACCATAGAGCCTGATTTCCCGGAAGATGGATGGAATGCAGAAGATAAGGCAGCTAAAGCTGAAGCCCTTTGAGTTGGTCCTCCTTGATTTCCTGTGGATTTATCCTGGCCCAGAAGTAGCATAGAATATCATACCGTCACTTCATTAGCAAAGAATTTGATTTAATGATGTATCAGTAGAACCAACATATCAACAAACTTGGACACAAACATAGAAACAGCTTATCATTTATCACATCAGCAGCAAGAAAATTTACATCAGATATGAGGCTATATACATCCGAGTTAACTTGTTGGAATGAATGATACAGAAAGGAACAAGGATAACCAGTAAAGATAAAAATAATAACAACTAAAATAAATACAACAACAGCAACAATAAAAATAAGAATAATAATGGCATGTGTAATAACAAAAGAGTGGTAAAAGTAATAGTTAATCGTGAAAGTTGTAAAGGTTTAGATTAGAACCATGAATGCAAATCTCAAGATAACACATACACTTAATTGATTTGCATTTGCATTGACAAAAGGTTCTACCTCAAAAACACTCTCAATGCAGCTGAATAATGATCGAAGGCAAAGAAACTTTCAAATAATAACAAGCATAGAAAATAATAGTACCACACGTGTAAGGCATCAAGTACTAAATTCTCACACTATATTACTAAAATGATACGGTATGACTTAAATCCCTACATTTTAATTTCTAACACAAAACAAAATGATCTATATTCTTAAATTTTTAAAAAATTAAGTCTTCCACATAGTCTTGTGTAGGCATCACTCATTTCAGTTTACCAGGTCCATGTACCCAAACAGGCGGAAGAAGGAAGATTAAAGTCCCACCGCTTTCTTACCATATTGTAGAAACAAAAATACTGTACTCAAAGAACAAAACATTGTGTAGCTTTGGATTATCATAATGCTCACAGACATTTTTAAATGTAACATCATTAATGGGGTGGTTGGCAAATCAAGAATGTGGTATGGTCTATTACTTAACTAATAAAAAAAAAAAATCAACCCAACTTTGAAATGGTCTGAGTTTGATGCAGTTTGTCTTAGGGACATAGTTAACATACTTAATGTCTAAAAAAAATAAAAATAGAATTAAAGAGATTGATGTTGCAAACATTGTATATATGGAGAGTGGCTTGGAATACTATGCATGCTTTTGCTTTTTCTGAGTCTTTAAATTTATGTTCTTCTTTCTCCATGAGTTAGGGGTTTTCTTATATACTTCATGTGTACTAAGGTTACGCCCCTTTGCACTTTGATGGAATATACATTATTTATCAAAAAACAAAAAAAGTTTTGGCTTAGTCTAGTTCTAATTTTAGACATAAAATCATCAAATTAAGAACCAGGTCTTTTGTATAAAAATTTTACCAAACGGTAAAAGTTAAAAACTAGTCCCACTATTCATGGCTGGCAAAACTCATGGTTTGCCAAACACATCCTATTACACAAGAATTTATCAAAACACATCATTAGAAAGCTAGAACAAAATCCATTTTTATAATGCGATATTGTAACAAAAGTAAGAAAAATGATATGGAGACAAAAAGAAACTGGAAAGTCAAATATTAATTTGAAAGGTAGGATACGAAGGATCTTTGCCACTAAAGAGATTATAATTTGTAGGCAGTCAGAATGAACTTCTGACCACGTGTTCCTTGTATGAATTAGATCAAGTTCATTTCACAAACAGAATACTGAGTACCAGTTAGAGGAGGTTAAGTTAAATTGGCAAATACCTCCACAGCATGGCCAATCCCAAACAATAGCGCCACCTTCTTCTGGAATGAGTTTCCTTGAACCTGCATTTCACGAAGAGATATTCTCAGGACAATTTTTAAATGAAAGTAATCAAACCGATACAAATGTGAAAAGATAGACTTATAACAGACTCATGACCTCTAAATCAAAACAAAAATAGGAAAGTTTTTAACATGCAACAATGTCATCATAAGTTTGTTTCAAACATAATAATATTCCTTTTATCATTTATTTAGCAAGTTATTTGTTTTCTCATTTTTCACACCATAAATAACGGTTACTACTTCTGAATATTCAGAGTCATAACTCTAACAAGTTTAGCATTTGGGAATGTACTTCGAAGATTTTTAAAAGCCAATTTGTCCTTTTATAAGGTAAATCATTCTTAAGATTAGTTGATTAATCATTACATTGCACAAATGGTAACTGGTAACATTAGTATGTAAATACCATAACATAGTTTCACTTATATACTACCACTTAAAAGGGTGTAGCCATTTACTATGACATTTTACATTCTAGATGGTTCTCAAGTTACAATCTTCACACACCAATAATAAATGCTTCAAAACTGCTTACTGTGGCATTATTTTATGCTTCCTCATTCTTCCAAATTTTAATCAATTCCCGAACTTTGCACTTGCTCACTAACTATGGTTTGCTTGTTGTTAAGAGACTCCCATAACTTGATCAGATGGGGATAAAAGTGAATTAGCATAGCCAAAACACTTACAGACTTCAGTGAGGATGTCCCAAACTCTAACAATTGGCAATATGTGTTTTCAGTAATTTCCAACTTGACAGAAAGGTGCCCCATAATTTCATCCATATGGGGGTACACTAGGTGTGTTATTCTCAACTTTGCATATACATGCCAAATTAATTTCATCCACATGGGGTGTACAGAGTGTTCTATTCTCAACTCTCAATATATATCTTTGCCTTCATTGTCGACAAACAAAATAAGGATTCTAATGATTTTTTTTTTTTTAACAAAAAAACTGTAAAAAATAATGCTAAAAGAGATCTGTCTTTCAACACATACAACAGCTTTTGTGAGATCCCACTGAAAGTAAGTTGTGAAAAAGCATGGTTCATTTCCTTCAGTGACTTTGTATAGTGGTACTTGTGGAGACAACCCCTCGAGAGAAGCAGCCACCTCTATGTATTTCTGGAAAAAAAAGAAAAAAAGAAAAAGAAACATTCCAACTCTTGAGGACATAATAAAAGGCGAAATATAACAAAAGCCTAAAGGGTATAAGAGCAGAACCTGGCCAATTTCGAAAGTATTTTGCTTTTCTTTTGAGTCTACTGACCAACCGACCCAAACAAAGACTTCAGCATGTGTGTCGAGTATCAAGATATCCTCTGTCAACAAATCGTCCTGACAAAAGTTGTGAACTTCCTCTACCTGCCCAACAATAATTAAAAATGAATATAGAAATCAATGAAAACCTGAGCCAAAATATAAGGAAGTCTAAAACTCACCTGAAACTTTCCTGGGTGGTTCCACATGACAAAAAAATGATCAAAATAAGAAGAGTTAGAATGAATGATGAGCACTATCAACAATGTATTAAACTTGGATTGGTCATATGTCAGTTAATGGGAGAAGAAAATTTAACGTGGAAGCATCAACTGAACTTATGGAAAAGAAATGCTACCTCTGTTGAATGAGAATGTGAACAAGTGGGGATCTCTGACAATCTCCTGAGCAACTTTTTTGCTGGTGTAACTTTGTTTGCCTCCAAGGGCAAACCAGAAGGTTGAGCTCTCTGTTCCTTCTTTGGCATGTTTCAGAGCAACTCCTGGCTGAAATAAGGAATATAATTGTTAAGTTGATTATCAAGGATAGATAAGGAAACAGAAGAAACTGATTCCTGTAATAAGTTCCAAAAACTCAGCTTAAGACTGCTAGAAACTATGTTAAGCATGAGTATGGTATGATGCCATTCCAACAAATAAATTCCAAGTGCACAACCATTTGGTTTTTTGTGTACCCATCATCAAATTTTCCTACCAAGGGAAGAAATGCCAAGACTCCAGTAAAGTGTTGAAAATATCTAGACATCTTCAATAAATTAACTAAAAAGTTGTAATGTATTCTAGATTATGTAGAAAAGTAAAGGAAGAGACCTAAAAACTAATAGGGAAAATACGGGTAGCAAGGATCTAAACACGCTTGATACCATGTATAAAAGTAAAGAGAAAATATTCTTAATTTCTTGATTATATTCCATACGGTTACATAGGTTTAAATAGAAGAAACCTAAAAACTAATATGGAAAGAAACAATGAAATATTACAACCAGATTAAATAAAAATAAAATCTTAATAAAAACATAATCAAATCAAATCAAGAGAAAAATCAGAGAGAGAATATTCCATCTTCATCAGACTCAACTATAACAATCTCTTCAATTGAAATTAACTTGGACCAGCAAAAAAAGTAGACATCTAATAGTATTATCATCAATCGGGAACATATAAAAATCAGTTTGGATATTATGTCAAAGTCATAGGTCTAGTTCTGCCAGCTAACACTCATAAACTAAAGACTTCAGAAGGAGGAGCCATGAATTCTCACTATAACCTTCAATTTCTCACAACACTCACTTAAAAATAGCAGGGGAAAAAAAAAAAGCAGGGAAAAGACAAAACTAAACCAAGCCAAACCACCCATTGCTGTGTCTGGCTTGCCAAGAAAAGGTAGAAACATGTGACTATATTAGTCTGGTTAGTTTTCTACTGGGAAAGGAAAGTTAAATCCAAACCTAAAAACACGGGAGACTTAAACAGAAATGTGTTGACATTAGAAAATTCACTATTTTTTTAATTTTTTTTTTTTTTTTATAAAATTGACTATTCATTCATTTTCTTGAAAAAAAATATTCAAAAAAAACAAAAGATCAGTTCATTCTACTTAGTAGTTTGTTTGGGGCTTTACTGAACTATGTTCAAGTTATTAACAGATTGAACCAGCTTGGCCATGCTTTGAAATGATGCATCTACATTTCAAACCCAATATGTTTGAGAAAAGCCAAATAGAGCACACTTTCCAGTCAGAAGTATACCTTCAAAAACTCTGCAACTTTTGCAGCTAGCTGTTGCTGCTCAAAGGTACATTGATTTCCGTGCCAGGTGAAAATCGAAGATCCAGATTGCAGAATAAAACACTCCATAGAGTTCAAAGATGTTGCGACCTAAACAAGATAAAAATTTATGCATATGCATTTCTGTTATAATAACAACTAGATGACTCAAATGATGATCAATGTCTTGCAAATGATGTAACTTAAAAATGTTTTGCATTTGCAAAGGAGAAGGGAAAAGGGAGTTAATAAAAAAATAGTATTTCTTTTGCTGTTAGCCTATTCATGCCACAGTTATATCTACTCCACTTACCATATGTGTGGGCCTGGACATAAATAGGGATGTAAAGGAATCTCACGTTGGATGGGTGTAAACTTGATTATAGTTATATGTATTTATTTGACCTCTCCACCTAATAACTTAAGCGTTTGGGTTGGATACTCCAATAATCATGTCATACTATGCCAATAGAACAGAATAAGAGATGAAAATTCTAGATGTTATTCATCAAAAAAATCTAGATGTTATATAATGTTAATAAAAGAAAAAAATTTACAAAGTAACATGACCAATGATATTCAACAATCAAAACACTGAAGTCAGTAACCAAAACAACAGGCAATTACAGTTTCCAAATTGCTAAGAAGCAAACCAAAATCAAAGAAGCCAGTATATTCGAGACTTGCCCACAATTATAATATGTTAAAAGCATATAAAGTCAAATTAGAGTATAATGAAGAAGAAACCCAAGGCGCACATACTGCATCAACTTGCATTGCTTTATTGTTATGAACAGAAGTTCCAGATATCTGAATGAGTGCAACAGAATCTGCCGTGTAAGTTTCATCCACCAAACCTTTGTCAGCTATAATTTTTTTGTAACCAGAGCTCAGACCGCCCTAAAGATAAACCAATCAGTTATAACAGTTAGCTACAAAACCACTAGTTGAGATAAAACATCTTATCACAACGATTATAATTAAATCTTGATGTACATGGTATGTTTTTCACACAAGCTTAAGCATGATACCTTGAGGACCAACATAGGTTGAAAAAGTGCAACAAATTGTGGTGGTTCTTTACCTTGAAATATGCGACCCTGCAAGAAGCATTCATTATATGCAGGATTTAGGTCACATTCCCCAACTTGAATAAAAACAATATTTTACCTGAACAGGTCTCCCCTTTAATGAGTTGAACATTGTATTAGCCAAACGAGTAGCCATCTTTTGGTCCTCCTGAATTTTGTAATATAATCAAGTCATCATTCTTATAGCTGTAAAAGCTAAAAAGAAAACATAATAAAAAAACCATCTAAAAGTGTCCAGCAAAGGAGAGTGAGAGAACCAAATGCAGCACTCTTTTCTTTTATGCAAGCATCAGTAAAATGTAATGGATGCATGTTAAGAGATGAATAACAAATGATTATGCAGATAACCATCAAAAATGTGTAGACAACCTTAGATTATTCAGATAACATATTCTTAGTTGAGGATACACAAAATTTACCTTAGTAAATGATTAAGTAGCTTCAGTGAAGTGGATAATAAATAATCTAAACCAAGTTTCCAAACACAATAATAGTGTACTATATCTTTGGTAGGAATAAATATAGAAATAATGAAATCTGACAAAGAAATAAGTAAATCCAAACTTAGACAAGAAAAATAACTGCCTTTGTTTCTCTGTCCAATAAAATAGTACTTGTCTTGGCCTATGACCTCTTGCTCAAATGGCACATTCTCCTTCTTGTAAGAACAGGGTAGAGGGTGAAGTCTTGGGTTTAAGACCTATTGGTACTTGTGTAACTTACAGAGTAAAAAAAAGAATCTTGCATTGTGAATTACTTATAACACAAGAAAGGGTTTGAGGATACAACTCTCTGCAGTGTATATTACAAGAACTGTATAAAGCCATTGTTTAAAAAAATTTCAAACACAAACTAGAACGATGTAATTTACCTCGATGCTATCCTTTCCAAACCAACAGCACAAAAAGTAATCTTCTTTCCTGTCTCCGGAGTGGTAGGTATAGAGAACAATGTAGCAATCTCCGCTATAAAATTTACCAATATCCTCTCTGGGCAATGGAGTCTTGGCACTGCCATTGATGCGCCATACCTGGGGAAAAAGCAATGGTCAATATTTTGAAAGATACTTGATTTGAACCAGCCTAATTAATCAACTCATTTCCAAAAGCAATGATGAAAAGTTATCAACTAGACCTCCATCTTTCCACCTCCCTCAAGCAAAGGTGGGACTTCCTCGTTTACAGGAGCACTTTTTGTCATGCCCTTGACACCAACCCCTTGTTGCTTCAACAAAGCTAGTAGTGCACAAAATACAATACTTCATAAGATTTACCAGAAAAAAAAAAATCCTGTTTAATTTACACACAAGAATATGAAGACTACCAGCTACTTTGCCTCTTCCTTCCTCATTGCCAGGAGTAGCAGAGCCCAAGGGCCAAGAACCAAAGTTGGACTTAAATGAATGGGTCTCATAACCTTGAATAAGCCGAGTAATACGAGTAGATTTTGGCCTATTTTGACTAGCAACAAATTCCTGGAGATAAAATCTGAAGTTAAAAATCCCTGTTTTTATTAAGACATCAATAACTGGATGCTACGCCACTACCTCAGCCGCTTGGATGGCGGTTTTTCTCTCCTCCACTTGCGTTACCCGGCCAACCCAAACAAATACCTCAGAACCGCAGTCTACTAGATAGCATCTGTTGTTTTCCAACAGAGATTTGGATAATTCACCTTCTATTATCTTCACCTGTCCATCAGTAATGCTGTAGAAACCAGCAAAAAGAAGTTAATATTATGTTGATAATGGGAGAAATCATGAAACCGCCATGCAAATTAACATGTGCTATCTTTCAAACCAGAACAAGAACCTCAAGGAGCAAACATATAGGTATAAATACTTTGACTTTCTGAAAGTGGACACCTTTTGGAAATTCCAAAAAAGAAAGCAAGAAACTCAATATGAAAAGGCGTAACACAATTTTTTTTTTTTTGATAAGAGAAAATGTATTAAAAGTGCAAAAGCACAGCCTGGTACACATGAAGTACACAAAAGGACAAGGACTAACAAAATTATTAAAGGAAAAAAAAAACACACACATTGAAATTTAACAAGTTGATATATAGAACTATCAGCCTCTTCATTAGATGCTTGATTGTAAGAACAAAGACACTAATCAAAATTTATGTAGTTTCATTTACTCTAATCCCTTTAAGTCATTAATGCAAGCATATTTGTATCCTTGAAGTTGCCTGATCAAATGTTTAAATAAAAAGGTGATCTTTTTCATTTTTTGAAAAGCTTGATTGAATATTATTTATGACCAATGATAAGTAAAGATACCAAGAAATAATTCTCGAAAACCTCATAGCTTCCAAGGAAGCATAAGGAGGAGGGGGAAAAACACACACAGAGCAACCTCTCCGCAGAATCTGCAACACATTAAGCTAACCAAGCTATTTCCTCCTTTAAGAAAGTAATTACAGTATTAGCTAAGCTTAAGACCTACGACTTCAATAGACCTTCTAGACAGCAGGAAACAGACAATTCCATACAAAATAAATCAACATCCTCCCACTGCTGCTATGGCTAGCATCTATATTAGCAACATAAAACTCTTCATCTATGTATGCAGAACTTTATAACGAGAGAAATGCTTTTTGCCGTCACTTTCTTCATTATTTGTATTCAACAATAATAGTGAGTTAAGGAGCCATCTGAAAGTGCTATTTGATGGTTAGGATATAATTAACGGCAAATTTACAGTAGAGAGATGGCATACCCTGATATCATTCCAATTTATTGCTGCAGTGTGACATCGTAATTATATATAGCATACTTCGTAAAATATATATATACATACATCATATATATATATAGTATATATATATATATATATAGAAGAGAGAGAGAAGAGAGAGAGGAGAGAGAGAGAGAGCACATAGGGGATGAAAAGCATATGAAAATGGAGGATCAACTGGGTGAAAAGAACAGTTAATGATCAAGCTGTTCTGAATCTGTAGCTATTCATGCATTTAGGGAGAACACACAGACACATAGACAGAGATGCAGACTAAAGCCACTGACCCGAAACTCGTCATATCTTGCACTCAGAATGGTACTACTAACTGCCCTACTCGCAAGAAAAGGGAAACGATTTCCCACCTGGGGTAATACTGTCACACTTACAAGTAAATTATGGAACTGGCAGATACCACATAAATGCAAAATTACAGTTTCCAAGTGCCTACTATCCCAAAGGGCCAAAATGATATAAATAAAATAAGTTACAAATATTTGTTTTTTATTTTTTTGGGGAGGCTGGGAAGACTTGTACATTAGCACCACAAACTCTTCTTATATTCCAATTCTTGAACCACAGGGCACAAAGTGAAGGATAACAAATTTAGACAAATTAAAATCTGCTTCACATTTCAAGATGTTGCTACCGCTACTCAAAAAAGATTAAAAAAAAAATTTAATGCTTTTCAATCGGAAGTAAAAATCAAATAGAAAGTTAAGAGGAAATTCACTAAAGAAAGCCTCACTTTTGCACGCAAATAAAATAGTGGAAGAGGAAAATACCTATAAAGTTTTGCTGGAGTGGCCTCGGGAATAATGTCATCTTCGCTAGCAACCTTCTTGCCAATTGGAGCAAAACCACCAAAGAGGACCCAGAACTCACCTGAGTCTGACTCAGTATCCAACTTCCCATCATCTGGCATGACAGTACAATTTAGTAATCAAATGTAGAACCATGGATACAAATGCATATGCATGAAAAGAAAATATCCTAATGTAGGCTTGTTGAGAGTAGTAGACAGAAATAAGGCATCCAATTTTATACACATGTGCTCTTACCAACAATTGCAACATCACACTTCCCCACATGATACTTTTCCTTCAAAAACTGAATTACTTCCAATGCCTTGGCCCTCTCCTGGATATTGGAATTTGCACCATTGAACTGATAAATCTTATCCTGAGTGTCCAGGATAAATACATCATCATGATTCAGTGATGACCGAGCAAAAGGGACCTGCACAAGAAAAATGGAGAGTGATAATTCCTTGATCCATGCAAATTCATTTCTAAAGAATTTTCATTGAGCTTGTGAAGTTAGTTTGCCCTGCCTGTTTCATTCTGACAACTCGTTTTCCTCTACAGACATACAAACGTGTTTCAAATTCTTCTTCCTCAGGTGTTTTAAATCCTGATGCAACACCGCCCTCCAATGGTATAATACAAGGTTTAAAGTATGACAAAAATTTGTCAGATTCATGTCCTTGTAATTCCCTGTGCTGTACTGCACGTCCTCCAAGAGCCGAATCAAGTTCAACAGTTTTGATAGCTGCTGTTCCGGATTCATCCTATAAGAAGTTACCAAGTTTAGAAACCATATTTTTCAGTCCATTCTTACCTTTATATGAGCACAAACATTTAAAGGCAAGTCTAAGCTATGATTGACGAAAAATAGAAAAAGGCACACCTGACTTGAATCTTTCCCAATCCAGAAGTGTATGTCAAAGAGATAAGCACCTCCTCTGCCTTGTGTTGTCTACAGAAATGCTTGACAAGTAAGCACGTGAATAAATATGAAAGGCATAGAATCTATACATTCCAGAAGAATACAAGGCCTCTTTTTCTCATACGTATCTGTAGTTATTTGCTTTGAATTCCTGTCCCCCCCACCCTTGGTGGAACAACCAACAAAACGGCAGGAATTCAAAATTTAAGTAATTTGGGTCATATGTAATATCATGTACCATATTATGACTCCTAATTGGTGCATACATCCCACCAAATGTTCTATCGTACTTTTTAACCCCAAAATAGAAGCCACTTCATCCTTATGTCCACTCCAAGTAACTTAGGAGAATAAAAGAAATAGTCAAGAACAATGTCTCAGGACAAACAGTTCTATATGCACTTTTTCCAAGAGAAAATTATATAGCACAAAGCACATAGACATTGAAGTTTAATTTCAGGATTCATGTGAAGTACAAAATACAAATGCCAAATATAAGAATTAAGACAGAGAGAGAGAGAGAAGAGCATTGAATACAGTTTGCGCCACCTGCAAGACAATGTAGCAATCCCCCATGTAGAATTTTCCATTTTCAGACTTTGGCAGTGGAACAGGCTGAAAGTTCTCAATTCGCCAAATTTCAGTCCCTCTATAAGATGTTAAGTTCAACATCTAAATGTAAAAAGGCAGCATGTTCAACATATAACAAAATAAAAAGGAAAAGTCAGACATACACACAACTGAAAGTGAATTATAATCCATAACTTTCTGTTTGTAGTGGAAGTAAATCTATAAAATGTTTGCTCCTCTCTTGTACCCAAGACAATAAACAAACATTATCCACAAATTCATTTCTTATGTCACAGCTCCTAGTAAGGATACACTCTCTGACCCGCTCCCTGAAATGCAGGATCCAACTTTGTAGAGCTAGACATTGCCTCAAAGCCTTCTTTATAATAACTGTTTCAGAAAAGACAAAAAGAATATTCTTTGAACTCCTACGTCCAGGTGTCTAGAAAATTCCACAAGAGTCCACTGCATGACAGGAAAAATGGGGAGATTGAAAAGATGTCAAGAACAAACACAACAAATCAGGAGCCTACTATCTATGTTGTAGCCATAGCTAAACATCATAACTTTATAATCCCAGTGAACCCCATTAGCCACTTTAGAGGATCCCTATGCATTAGACAAGCAGGTTAAAAAAAACAACACACAAGTTTACCAGAGAACTAAAAAGAAAGAAAAAATAAAAACAAAAGAAAAATTAGAAGACCCTAAATATAATCAGGTAAGAATATCATTCATTTTACTTCAATGGTGCTGCTACATACAAAGAGGTGACAGCTTCATAGAAAATAAAGTCAATTTGTGCAAGTGCGTAGTCAAGTAACATCAAGGTCGACAAATAAAGAACCGTCCAGGCAAAAGTTTAATTTTAATTTTTAATTTTTTAATGACAAGAAACCCTTCAAGGTAATGCCACTTTGTGTATCCACCTCTATCGGGTAAACCTTAGACCCGTGTAAAACGCCCTCTCCACACGGATCAGATAATACTGCGGCTTCGCCGGCGGGCTGGCCCTAAGGAATTGTTTGCACCCAAGGAGATTCGAATCTTAGATTTGATGAGAATGCCACCAAGACCAAGGCCCTTACCACTTGAGCCAACCCCTTCGGGTTGTTTAAAATTTTTTGAATCAATTACAACTCATTGTGGATCAGCATAGATACTTGGAGAAGATTTCATAGAGATCCTTAAAAGTTTATCATCTCTATGATTCTCATTATTATTGTGGTATCTTCTCATAATGGTTTACGTGCTTGAATTGCCAGTACTTATTACACTTCTGGGTGAAGCCTACATCCCCATAAAGCTGAAATATCACCTTACTGATTTTTCAAGTACAGAAAACCTCCATAACAGACACATTTGCCACTATAGCAGATATCTTGTATGCAACAAGCACGTGTGTGTATGCCTAACGCTTCCATGTATCCAATATATTGTGGTTGGGATTCAAACATCTCAACCCTTAGTGTCAGGTCTAGCATTTGCATTGGATTTGGTATCTTGATTCTGCTCTGCATGCTTCATCATATCTTTGTTTTAGTCATCAAAATCAGAAGCAATGGTGGACTCAAGAATATTTTCCAAGGGGTGCAGTAGTTAAATATATCAAGTGGTAGAGAAGATTCTATATATATATATATATAGGGAGGGGGCATTTATGTAAAAATCTGTATGCGTACATTTTAACAGAGAAGTATGGAGGGATTTCTAAGACCCAGGGGGACAATAGCCTTCTGCCCCCTATTCTGTTGCTCACTTCACCATCGATCACAAGCCATGCTGCAGTTGGCAATATTAGAGAACCCTCCCCTTAACCTCATCAGATGAGTAGAATTTGCTTCTTATACATGTACTCAACTTCCATCTCATTGCTTCCTATAGTGCAGAAATTCAGTCCTTTAAACTCTTTCAATGAAATTAAAAACAATTGGCTTTCTTACCCCAAATATGCTCCAAGATATTTCTCTTCAAGATTCAGCTGTTGCTTAGATTTTTCAATGGCCTTCCATTCACGGCAATATATCAGCTAGGAAATAATGAAATTCCACCCCTTGACACCCCAAACATGACCATATAAGTGCTTTTTTTCTTTTTTTTCTTTCTTCATGTTAGCATGTGAACATTTGAAACAAGGTCCCATTGAAATTATCCCTGAGAATGGCCATAGTGTCCTATGATTCCCATTGCTTCCTCACTCCACAGCTATATTACCCTTTTTCAATATGTTAGTCCATAGCCGTATTACGTGTTGCTCTACCAATTGAAGCCACTAATCCATTATGAAAAAAAATAAAATAAATAAATAATAATAATAATTAGAGCAACTGTGTAGATATTATAACTTGAATTCTTTACAATCCAAGTACCATTTCAAATGGTCCTTCCAAAGAGTTCAGACTTACTGGTTTAATCATTAAAAGCCTGATGAATTCAAGAGGAGAGGTTTCAATCTCATTGTTGGAATTTCAAATTACTTGCCGCAACCAACTTGCGAACTAGTCCCATAAAAAAACTCGTCAAATACAATAACATCAGATTTTGTGTGTTTTGTTACCATATATCCTGCATGCAAAGCTTACCAAAGCACTAAATTGAAGAAGACACAAGTACTGAAAAATCAACAATGAGCATTCTTATTCAGTTGCCAAAGTGATGACCCTTCTGAATGTGCATATCCTTGGTAACCTCCTTATAGTTTTGCGACCAATCTATTATTCAAACTAAATATCCATATCCCGCATATCAGGTAGACAAGACCTGTGAAGCATGTCCCGAAGTTGCCTACTGTCCCAATCCCAAATTAACACCTCAAACAAAATGCCAAAAAAAAGAAAACCAAGTTGTGAATTTCATCATGAAATCACAGCAAACACTCAATAGGATGAACCTCCATCCATTCTTGCACCAAATCACATTATCCCTAAAACAAGCTCATTGAAATCAATATGGGAAAGCATTTCATGTCTTCAAAGTCTAGCCAGTACTCCCATCACCCCAAAAACTATCGAAAATCTCTAAAATAATTTGAGTATGCAATACTAAATCATGAGTTAATGACTATTCACGGCTGAATCGAAATTCTAACACGCAATCAGATTTTCTTAGTGATTATGTTCAGACTGACCTGGAAATTGTCAATCACAATACATCAAGACATCGAAAACCCAAATAATAATAATAAATCACCTGATTTACTCCTAGGCACAGCTCAATATTTTGATCTCCTTGTTTTCCCGACTTAGTTTTGTATTGATTCATCTCTTTAACAACGACAAAAGATAAGAGCAGCCATGAAAAACTGTTGGAGCTTCGAAACAAATTTAAGTGAAGAAAAAATTACATATAAAATGAAAGATCAGACAACTAACAGACGAACAACAAACTCAGACACATGATCAAGCAAGTAACCAATGACAAACAATCCACGAATCCACATACCCATCACATCAAAGCTCAAATTCAATACAAAAAGACCAACAAAAGATGAAAACAATCAAAACCCATTAGGATGAGCAGAATATCGCGTAGACCCAGATCAAGAAACACAATTCTAAATCACAATAACCATCCGATAAAAGGATCGGAACACAAACATGGAAAGAAAGAGATCTCTCCTAAATTGCAGTAATGGTAGGATTGAAAAGGCTGATCAGAATGTGAGAACTGAGGGAGTGATTGTCAGAGGGAATCGACGTACCTGAGATCGGTCTCTCTGTGAAGGTGATGATGATGATGGGATTGAGAAAGATGAAAAAATGGGTGTTATGGGAAGGACGAGCTTGCAGAGCTGGCAATAAAGAGAGAAAGAGAGAGGGAGATACTTGGAAAGAAAAAGTGAATTATTGCTCTGTGCGTGTGTTTCTCTCTCCAACTTTTTAGGCTTTTGAGATTTGTAATTCAGATAGAGGGAGAAAAGAGAAGGTGTGAATGAAATGAATGAATTATGAGGATGAAGATGAAGATGAAGATGGCAGGAGAAAAGAGAAAAAAAGGAGTCTCGGAAAGGGTATGGCCAGACAAAGTCGTTATTTTATGGCAAAGATCCGGTGACGATGGCACCGGCCATCTAATGTTGGCCTTCTCTTTGCTTATATGGATTTTTGCTTTATTTTTTTGGATTTGCCTTTCGTTCTGTCAATTTTTTATTGAAGATCTTCCGTTAAAAAATAAATGAACAAAATTGCTTTTTGTAAATAAATAAATAGACTTTTTTTAAAAAGAAAATATTTACAATCTTGTCCGTTTATTTTTTTACAGGAAATTTAAGCCAAATCTTTTTTTTAGAACCTTCGATTTTTACCATTTTTTTTTTTAATTTTCCTTCTTCTATTTTTGTCTTTATTTTTATGTTTTTTTTTTTTGTGGAGAAAGTCAACACTTAATGCCTTGCATCCCGAAAAGTTTTTTTTTTTTTTTTAATAATAATATTACACCATTGTAGTGAAATATCACTTGCTTGCTTGTCTAATCCTAATATCACGATTGAGATTAAAATATGTGTTTTATAAGGGGACATAAGAGATATACGTTTGAATCTCAATACTCAAAAGAGACCGGACCCAAGCCATATCCAAATAATAAATTCTAAATTCTGGAGTTCAAGGATTTTATAAAACGTTCTTGAAGAAAAAAAATTGTATAAAGGAATATTCCACTTAATATAATTAGGTGCATATTTTTTCTAAATTCAGAATTTAAATTATTTTTCTTTCGTTGATTCCTTCTCAATTGCATAGAATTATATCAAAGGTTTAGGATCAAGTTTTGTCCTCCCTCCCATAAGGATAAAGGGAGAATTTCCTCATTCTGTAATACGAGCATTAGAAAAGGAAAACAACATAAATACATGATAATCTTTTTAGATATTGCAATAACAATGGAATTATGGAAGTTTGATGCATCCTTTTTGTGTAAGCCTGCTTAATAGTAGAAAAACTGTTCAGGCTGTTCCCACATTACATGTCTTGTACAACAGATAATGGACCACCTTATCTATTTTGTAACTTGCCTATATCTTTGTGCCAGATACTTTGTACTCCACCTATACATTTAGGGATGAGGATTTTCTCTTATTAGTCCGTCTAAATTTTACAAAAGTTTAAATAATTTAAGAGAAAGGACATGCAGGTTTATCTGCTCAAAACAACTTAAGATGTAAGACACAGCTACCCTAAGCCATGTGGGCTATGCAACCCACTGCCCAAATTTCGAATTTATGTGAATTCCAATCTTCCATATACCACAGAGTAATGTTATATTTCACGCTTATTTTATCACTCCTTCACACCAATGACGTCGCATTAGCTGAATGAAGGTATAAAATTTTGTTTTTTTAAGTGGTCATGTAACCAATGTCATACAATTCGTTAGCCGGTGTAAAATGGGTGTGAATAATAAATTTATTTTATACCACATTATCTACTTCATTAAGGCTCTTAGGTTACAAAGAGTACTATTATAAATTACTTCTTCTTTTTTTTCCACCGTTATCATATCTTACTTATATGACATTGTTAATTAATTATTAATTTTTTTTAAAAAAAAAATAATACTGATTGAAGTGCTGATTAGTATTGTCACATCAATAAAATAAGATAATGATAACATTAAAGTATGGTTTCTTGATATTAGATCGGGTCTTTGACCATTTAAGCTGAAATCAATTGATATCTAGTTAAAAAAGCAAAGTTTTTATTTTTTAATAACATTCAAAATCGCAACATACAAAAATATGTTTTAAAAGTAATTCACGTGAATATAACAACAATATTGCACCTAACACTCGGCTTATAGCTTTACTCTGATAGAGAAGTTTTTGGCTCTTGATCAAAAGCGTACTCAAAAGTAGTTGGAGGAGTCATATCTCTCTTGACACTTTATAGGACGAATTGACCTATTTAGTTTGCAACATAGCTGGGGACTCCAAGTATGCAAGACTGGTCCCAACCCCACCCACCCTACCTTGCCTAATTTAATTCATTGAGCTACAGTCTTACTCTATAACTAATCTTCATTCTCTTGACATGTTTGTTTCAATCCGTATTTGAATTGGTATTAATAAGGATTTTATTTGAGTCAAGTTGAGTTAAGTATTAAATATTTAAGTTTAATTTATTTAATTTTATTTTGAACACGAATCAAATTTAAATTTATCAGCAAGTTACATATTCTATTTAAGCTTATCTCATTTAATTTTATTTCAAATACGAGTCAAGTTTACGAGCCGTTCAATTAACTTTTTTTTTTGTGAAGTAATTAACTTATTCATTTTTTATATAAAGTAAATATTATGAGTGTTTATATTTTCGTAAATCTATACTAATAATTAACTAATTAATTATTGTTAAAAAAAAATTTATTTGCGTTAATTAAATAAATTAATTTGAATCTTAAGTAATTTAGTCTCGAGTTTATATGTGTGTATATAAATTCATTATGCACATATACAAACACGTGCGAGCACACAAATATATTCACACTAACACACAAATCTTTAAAATTAAACTCATAGCAACAATAATTCAAATTATATCTATCATATTATGAAGATAATTCATTTTTAATTAAGACGTTATTATTACAAAATTAAAATAATATTGCAAAAATTTGTAAAAATAAAGTTATACGAGTTTATATAAGTTTATCCGAACTGAGTTTATACGAGTATGTCTCGTTCAATATTCGAACATATTATTATGCTAACGAACGGCTTATTTATTATTCGAACCGAGATTAAATCGAGTTTAACTGAATCGAGCTGAACAGAGTTCACGAGCGGTTGAGCTCATTTTACATCCCTATTCCTTATTAAAAATGAGAAATGCTATTTTACATTCTTCATGCATACTCAACTGATATAACATGTTCAATCCATTATTATTATTATTTTTAAAAAAATTAAGATTAATCTAAATATGGATTGAACATATCACGTTAGTTAAGTATGTTAGAAAAATGCAAAATAGTATTTCTAAAAAATATATATATATATCTTAATTATTATTGCCGCATCAACGTGATAGGATAGGAGTGAAATAAAAGTAAGGTTTATAACCTAGATCTTTTCATCATTATATTTGACGCATTTGGAAAATCCATGAATATCAGTTCGTATAGAGAGACGAAATTCTATTTATCTCTTGCCCTTCTTGGTAGGTTCTCTGTGTTTATGGACTTCCTGTGACCTTTCACTTTCAGTGTTACTGGCTACTGGCTAGGCATATTGAATGACTTTAATCTACCGCTACAATTAATTGATATGGATGAAGATTAATTTTGGAGGACCAATTAGTCAGCGATAAAGTTTCTCTCTAAAGTCGACAGAAGGAATTTTATTAAATTTATATGTGTCTTTAGAGCGAATAATAATATAAATAAGACTTTTATTTTTTTTTTATCAAAAAAAAAAAAAGTGACTTCTAAAATTATTATTGAATTTAGAATGAATTACTATTAAAATTTAATTTAATAATAATTTTAAAAGCCATATAACTTTTAAATGATAAAAGAAAGAAAAAAATTTCTACTTATATCATTACTTATTTAGAGCACGTGAAATGCTCTATCAATTTAATAAACTAAATTAAAGAAATTGGCTCTAATCTAGTTGTGAGAAAATTTCCATCAATAAGGAAGCTGATTGAGAGCAAATTTAATTGAAAGAAAAAAAAAAAGAAAAAAAGAGCAAATCTAAAAAGGAAAAACAGTAATGAAGATTTACGACCAATTAACAAACGTAGGTAGTTAGAAATTGACTACAAGAATTTTTTTTTTTTTTTAAGCAGATTGTAAAAAAATTATAACATGTGTGCCATAATTTTTTCAATTGTTGAGATTTAATTTTACTTTTTCTCTTTTTTTTAAAAAAAAAATAAAAAATTTAAATGAAAATCAGCCATTATTAAAACCTATAGCACACATTAAATTTTTTTTACAAGACCTAAGCTAAATCCGAAAGAGAAAATGTGCCCTACACTTCAACGTTTTGCTTTTTATAGTAGTTATAGAAAGCTCCCGTCAAGTGTAAGTGATCAAGGGTATGAAATAATTGCAAATTGTGTAAATAATTTGAAGAAATAGATATATTGTTATTTATTTGTCTTATAATTTTAGGATTTTCAGTAATTTCAAGTTCGCACACTAAATTCGAAGCAAGCAATAGAAACATATGGGTTAAAAATAAATGAAAAAATTAAGCTACTATTTAGTATCATAATGGCAGTTGTAATTAATAGAAAATTTCTTGGTTTTGCGGGTGAAAATAGGAGCATCTAAGCATTTTGGAGAATTTCATAACTTGAAATATAAAAGATATACAACTAAATTTGACGGTTAACTGAAAAAAATAAAAATAAATAAAGCATGAACAAAGCAGGCTTAAGATGCCATTCTTGAACGCTAATTAATGTTTAAAAACTACTAATAAAAGGCTTTAATGGGTCCAGCCTCCCTGCTACAACCTCGTTCTCTGAGAACATGTATGCCAACATCATAGCCCGGAAAAGAAAGAGTGAGAAGAGCTATGGTGGGGCACTATAACTTTTAAAGAATATCCAAGCAATCTAGATAACTTTTTTTTTCCTTTTTTTATAAGCCTTTTTTTTTTTGTTTTTTTAAGCAAGCAATCTAGATAACTTAAATCTAAAACCTTGGTTATATAAGGCACATTTAATATATCGGAATAGATCATGTTAAAGTATTAAATAATTAAATTTATCTTTTTTTATCAATTTAAACTTTTGAGATAAGTAATGATTTAAAATGCCTAAAAATAAAATAATCATACCCATAAAATAATCATTTCATTATTTCATTGCATTTTCATTAGAAAATTTGGTTATTTTTATATTGTCATCAAACAAATGAATATAAATGATTATTCTATTATAACTTCTTATATTTCTAATAATATTCATTCATATTCTTAAGTATTTATCATTCTAGTGTATCAAATGTTCGCTAGATAGGTAATTGAACATAGAAAGTAAAATTAATTGGTTTGCCATGAATTGTGGGAATAATAAAATATTAAGCAGTTATGAAAGGACAAAATTTTTCTTTAAATTGGGTTATAATAAATTATTTTAATCTAATTTATTAAATTAACATTTAGTCTAAAAGCATGAGAGCTTAATAGAATGAGTTTGAAAAATTTCTTCCGATTAGAGAAAAACTTTGTCCACGATGAAAACACCCATTTTATTTTTCTATTTCAATTTTTTAATGTTTCTATTTTCTAAAAGCCTAGCTCAAATAAGGCAATGTGGCTGGAATGAAACTATATAAAAAGAATTTAATTAATAAAAAAAAAAAAAAAATCTTTAGGGCACCTTCACATGATGAAATAGAATTAAAATAATATTGTCTATTATTGTAATAAACTTTTTTTTTTAAAAAAATTATTATTTTTCAACCGTCCGTGTGGCCTGATTGACCAACTGAAGATATCAATACGTGAGCTCGAGTGTTCTTGTTATTTTTTTTTTAAAAAAAAATTATTATTTTTTTTTTATTTTTATAGGTGACTACTCTTGTTAGTTTTTTTTTTTTTTTCTTAGTTGTTGTTAGGTAAGATGTTGCATCTGAGCCATCTTTCGGTTTGCGGACTCCCCAGCTTTCGGTGAAGGGTGATGACACCGTGACGTTAAACATTAGTTGCGAATGACAGACAAACTGCCACGGCAAACAATCCAACGAGTGGAAATGATTTGGACTTACTTATGCAAACACTTCGACAGAATTTTAACAAAATTTCCAACATCTAATTTTCTTAGCATTTACGTCCGCCCGGCTAAAGGTTATTCTCACTAGTCTGAACGTAAATTTGATTTAAAATGTAGTTGTATTTGGCCAGTTATAATAAAAAAAAAAAAATTGGTTAACGGTTACGGTACTTTAAAAAAAAAAGAAAAAAAAGAAGACTACAGATAAAAGTATGCACATGATTTTGAAATGTGCGTGCTTTGTAAAAGAAATAATATTAAAATGGAATATTAAAAGTAAATAATTAAAATAGATGATAAGATATATGTAAAATGGAAAAAAGTGAATTTTTAGTTAAAATTAAGAGAAAATTTGCTGATTCGAATATACATGCTCATTAGAAACATATACTATTCAGATAGGAGAAGTTATATCTTATTTTATTTTATTTTATTTTATGTATGCATGCTGTTTTTTTTTTTTTTTTTTCAGCTTAAGATCCTTAAATCAATAAAATTGAATTATTCACCATAAAAACAAGAAATATACGGAAAAAAAATTAGACTGATTTGGATAACTTGAAAATTTCTCATACCTTTTTTCTTTTTTTTCTTTTTTTTTTAAAGATTACAAATGGAAATGGTAGAGATTTACACCCTCAAACCACATTGTTGTAGGTTGAAGACCAAATCTCAATCCTGAAAAAATGAGTTTTTTAGAGATTCTTTAATGACCTATTCTCCCATGAATTTCTAAGAATTTAGCAAGGCCAAGATTGATTTCTTCAAATGTGTCAATTGGGCAAATTCGTAGTATAAACGCTATAGGTTAGTGAACACTATTATTGTCTTTTAAAAAACATTATAATGACTTTTTAAAAGAGCAGTAACTCATTATGTGTGTTTATTACTAAACAATGTTATTTTTTACACTTATTTATTATATCGATTGACGTTATGTGTTTTAAGTGACATTTTTTTTATTAATAATTGATATTAAAAGTTACTTAAAACACAATACGACAGATAATAAGAAATAAGTATAATAAATGAGTATGAAAAAGTAACATTACTCTTGATGTTTCATGTATGGATTCAAAAGGTCATGTGTAGTGAAATAAACAGGCAAAATTTTAAGTGTCTACTAAATATGATAATTTATCATCAACGATAAAAATTTAAGTATATTAAAAATATGATTTTAGTGAAAAAAAAAATCAAATTATTTAGTTAGCTTCATGTGTGGTGCCGCGTGATGAAATAACAGGCAAAATTTGAATTGTCTATCAAAACATTTTAAATTTGTCACTGATTAATAAACAATATGGTTTTAGTGAAAACAAATTCTAATTATTTAATTAATGTCTTAACCTGCCAACTAGAAATAGTGGAATACTGTCACAGTGTATGGATATGGACAGTGCATGAACTACAGTGCCACTGGCAGTATTAAAGGAAGTGCCCTTGGATGGGGTTGGCACTTGGCAGGGGAGGCCCATCCACAATATTGGAATCTTATTTATCAACTTGGGCAATCGACAAGCCTGAAGCTAAAAACATCTAGGTATGTTTGATAATGGTTTTGCAAAGTGCCTTTGGATGGTTCATATTTGAGAAAATATTTTATGTAGGATGGCTGCACAAATCCTCTCAACTGGGGGTAATTGCACAAGCCACCTCTCCGATGGGGGTGGCTGCACGATACACCCTTTTTGTTGGTGGTGCAAGCCATCCCTTCATTGGAGGTGGGTGCACGAGTCACACCTATTACTAGAATGCCTCATTCTTTTGTTGGAGATGTCCGTGTGATGACTTATTTTTATTAATTATTTTTCTGAAATTTTTAATTAGTTAGCTCTTACACCTAAAAAAATTAAACACTTAGTTTTAAAAAAATATTCCCATAAGAAAATGTATAAAATTTTAGAAAAAGTATGTTATTTATTTTGAAAATAGAAGTGTTTTCAAAATTGCTACCAACAAGGCCTTAGGGTTTGTTGGTGCGTAATGATAAAAGGATTTAGAGTACAATCGTCTCTACGGTTTCAAAGTGCACTTCTAAATAAAATCATAAAAAGTGCCAGTTAGGAAATGAGTTTGAAAAAATTACGGGTAGAAAACTTGAAAAAGTTCACGTTTTCAAATTACAAGTAAATGGGTACGTAGTTTTACTAAAAGTTTAACTGCATTTTTAAAAATTATTTTTTTATTAACTGCATTTTAAATTCGTTATTTTTCAAACTAGACATTTTAAAACCGCTAAATGAAACATGCTTAATTACTATGTGAATTTGATAAATGGTCATATTTAGGCCAATGTCTGAAGATAATAAATTGTCAACTGACCTTAGTTACTCCTTTACACAATTGTAGAGTTACCGTTAAAAGCCTATAACTGGTCTGGTATTGGTCATACTGTGATTTTAGTTGCTATCATAAATGGGAGAGATGTGCGTGTCCTTATATTATATTTCTTTAGTAAGGAACATTCTAATGGTGTTCCTGATGGACGGTAGTCAAACAGGTGTGGGCGGCTAGAAATAGAGAGAAACACATAGAGAAAGATTCATTTTTTTAATCCATTTGATAATGTGGCAATTTTGGCCTTTAAAATGAACGGCTAAAATAGCGAATGTACACATACAAAAGGACTCTTTTTTCTCTATTTTACCAATAAATGGCTTCATTCTTTATCGCTTGGCTTCCAAATGGTCACGAGTCATGGAAATAGGATCCCCTCCAGTTGAGTTCAACCGGAGGGGAGCCGGTTATTG
>FXXK01000030.1:1460981-1482887 GCA_900184695.1 Betula pendula | reverse complement strand
TAACCGGCTCCTCTCCAGTTGAACTCAACTGGAGAGGATCCGGATCCCGAGTCATGACAGTAAAAAGCGTTTGCCAACTCAACATGTTCCTCAAATTACAATGATTTCATAATGCATGTCTATATTTATAGTAAGTTGATTTTTTGTAATGTTTTTATAGTGACTATAACCTATTCTAACAATTCGATAATATTAATTAAATAGTTAAATTTATCATTTTTTTTATTAATTTAAGCATTTAAAATAAGTAGTGATTTAAACCATCTCAAACATTATAAAACAAATCCTGCAAACAATTTTTACATTTTTCTTTTTCTTCCTCTCAACTAATTGAAAAAAAAAAAAAAGAAGCAATTTTCCTCTTCATTTTTTTTCTTCATATAAATCAAAACAATTGCTCACTAAGGAATTCATCTAGATTCATAACTTGACTAAATCTAGTGGGAGTACTGAATTTGTAAGATAGTGATTCTTTTTAGAGAAAAGGTTTTCAATAAATCAGTCTGGTTAATCATGCATTTTATATACATGTCAGTTTATAAATTTAGTTGAAAATAATTCCTCCGACTCAATTTAAAAGAAAATTTCATCATTTTATCGATTATTATTGTATTTTTGGTCGCAGATTGATTTAGTTATAATTGAGTTATATTCTATAGGCTTCTACAAATTAATAAGAAAATGACAGACAACCATGACCGAGAATAACTCTTTTTTGTAGGCAACTTTGCTCTCATAGGCAGCTTTAAGAGCACTAAATGAACCGATCATGTGGTTTGTGGTATTATATCTACAATCTTGGTTGGTCCCCTATAGCATTGGCCCACGGCCTCTCTCATGTGGGAAGTTATCAAATCTATAAACAGTGGAAAATATGCTTACAACTCATTGTCACTAAAATAAATATTATGGGTCCTCAAAACATAAATGTGGGCATGTGGGCACTAGTTTAAGGCCCTCACTAATGGGACCCAGTAGAGATTGTTCTCACCCAATACTTGTTAAAAGAGTAATGCATAATTGATCCTACTGTAGCGGAGGCTCTTGCCGTTTGGAAGAATGAAAATTGTTCGAGATATGGAAATGCAAAACATTATGGTAAAAGGGTGATGTTTTGAAAATTGTACCAAGCTTCGGAAGAAAGAATAATCTTGGAGTTCGTATGGTAACCTAATTGATGATTCTAAGAAAGAAGCGAATATGACAGTTCATTGTTTGGCAAAAGTGGCTCTCGATAATTATCGAAGCAAATATGGGTAAAAGATTGTCCTGATTTTAGTCATGATATTGTAATATCTGAGAGTATTACTATTTGATAATTTTAATGAAATCATGAAATTTTTACTCAAAAAGAGAAAAAAGAGGAGTAATGCTGCTAGACCTCCAACTTGTTTACACTTATTTACAACTTATTTTCTCTTATGTGTCAGCATGCGATTAAAGTCACGTTAGCAATTAAAAAAATTTAACATCTTCCAATTACATGTTAACATGTATCAACAAATTCAAAAATAATTATAAGTCTAACATTTTTCATTTCAAACTATTACGTCAGTATAAAAGCATAAAAGTGGAATACATGTGTGTTACATAATATTTCTCAAAGTGATTGAGTAATTTGGTCGTCAACACTTCTTAATTTATTTATGTTTGATTTCTCTCTAATTTTTCTATGGACAAAAAATTATTTTTCTTAAGTACTCCATTTCTGTCACGCAGTAATCATGTTATTTCATTCAACAACTTCTGTATGTCTTCCCAAGATCGATCACGCTTTTACTCATCAAGTCACATTATTCTAGCACATGCATTTCCCATTTATAATTGAAAGTTGAAACTATTATGCACATCAAAGTTTCAATAAACAATAAGCGGATTAATTAAGTTCGTGTGAATCCAAATTATTCACAAGTCAATTCTTCGAAAGCTGGGCTCGAATTACTTTGTTTGAAGCTGGGTTGAAGTAAAATGTTCAAAGTTACATGCCAATATCACATGAAATGTTCAAAGTTACATGCCAATATCACATGAGATGTTGGAGTAAATTAAAATGGTTTGAAGAGAGGAAGCTAAACAGGAGGAAGCTAAACAGGTAAGAAGAGGGTAAAGATCAAAACAGATTGTAACAAAAAACACGAGCATACAGAAGATTAGTTTATGTTGGTTAAATTATAGATATATTTGGATATACCCAACAAATAAAATAAGATTTATGTAGAATTTACGGATAAGAAATCAAAGTTTATAATTTAAATCTAAACAAAATCTAACATAACTAACACAATTTATGTGCATTTGTATAATTACATTTATTTGATCATTAGTGTTTTTATAATCGCGAATTATAGATTTGATATACCTGAGAAATGATATGTATCATTCTTCTACCCATCTCTTTCCATTGACTTTTCAAATCGACCATTGGATTGGTGGGACCCACATAATTGAATTGGTGTGACCCTTATGTGGGTCCCACCAATCCAATGATAAATTTAAAAATTGGATTAAAGGAGATGAATGAAAGATAGGTAAGAAAATGATGTGTAGCATTGCTCTATATTAATTGTTGCATTTGGCGAGCACAAAGGTGATAAGGACGCGGAATGATTAGTTCATTAGAAAAAATAAATAACTTTTATTAGGAATGGAAGAAGGTCGAATAGAATAGCATTGGTGTTAGAGTATATGATAAATGTCATAACACTTAGAATAATTATTTTCATTACCCATAAGGAAATTTTAAGACTATTTCATTCCACCACCTTTAATCAGGATATCAGAATCCAATAAGAAGTTAATACGTCAATTAAAAATACTAAATACAAGATGATGTAAATTTACAACTCATTCTAATAGTAGGAGTTCTCATTACTTTTCTTAATTGTATATCAAACATAATTTAAATCCTTTCAATTCATTTGAGGTTTACGAGGTAAAAAGAATTCAAATATGTCATCAAAACCCGCCTCTCAAAGAAGAAGAGAGACTTTTGGATCAAACTTCTATCAATTTGATTTTGCTCTACAATTGTAAATTTTGCAGCAGGCCTCGGAGTGGGCAAATTGTAAATTGGTGCAGCAGATCTCGGAGTGGAGACTTCCCGCAATCAGCACAACCAAATATATGATATAAAATGCATTTTATTTTATAGAAATAGAAATCCAATTCTTCTTCAGCCTGTGCAGTTCCTGCAAATCTTGTTCCCCGACATCCAATTCTTGAAGAGGTTAATGAATGATAACTGAAGAGGGAGGGGATGAATAAATAGCTCTTCATTTATGCTTCTCAAAAGTTCTTTAGCACTTATGTTGATAGGATTTATGTAGAATCTATATAGATACTAATAAGAAATCAAAGTTTGGAATTTAAATCTAAACAAACTCTTAAGTGAACTAAATGCTGATATATCAAATCACTTCAACCTATTTCCAATGATTGAGATATATATGATGCATTCTAATTTACAAAAACTCTCCCTCTCGATAATAAGGTGACAAGAAATATGAAGCAGTATAAACCCTAATGGGTTAGCCTTGTGATTGAGACTTGAAGTCCTTAGAAAATATTACCTTATAGGTCTTAGGTACAAACTCTCTTTTGGAGCCAGCCACTCGAGCGAAGCCCGTAACTCAACTGTTCAATGTTGAAAGCGGTGCGAGGCATTGGACCAAGAATTTAATTGGTTGATCTCAAGACTCTGGCTTCCACATTTAGTAAGCCTTATGGTGAACCTGATGTACTGTCAAGCCGCAAAGGGTGAAACTAAATACCTGGTATAATATAAACCTTCCATTTTCCCATGGCTTCAACGCAGAAGAGGATGCAAATCTCTTGTTATATTGCTGATTAATAGCTTAATACTTTATGTTCTTACTAAATTACCTTAACATTTTAATATGATCAAAATGGTCAATTTGGTACGACAATAAATCTTTTAGAAACTTTTTTTTTTATCCACTTAACTTGGTCGTCAGGACTTCTTAATTAATTAATTTATGTGTTTTTTTTTTTTTCTTAGATATAAAGGAGAACAGGGAAAAAGTTCAAAGTAGGTCTTTATTTGATTTCTCTCTAACTGTTCTATGAACATAAATTTATTTTTCTTAGAGAATGAAAGACATGTATAATGAAAGTCCAACAAGTGGCTTGGGCCACATGCATGCAATACCACAGTAATGATACTCTTAGGCTTTGGTTGAATGAACAGTAATTCAGTTTATGTCATTTTTTGTGTTTTTGTGGACCCACTATTTAAAAAAAAAAAAAAATTTAATTCTATATGACCTGAACTGAATTATTGTTCATTTAGCCCAGGCCTAAGAGTATCATTACTCTGCAATACCATATATGTTTTTTATTTAATTTTTTTTGTAGGTACAATACCAGATATGTTAATGAATGATGAGCTAGTATTGATAGCAATGCAAACATCACCTAATATAACATACCAGTCAGCTAAATTTTGTACCACCATCACGATCAACTAAATTTCATTGAAAAATACATACCAAAAAAAGAAAAGAAAAAAGATGAAGCATATTTCATATAAAAAATTCAAACTTATTAAAACATCTCCATCTAAAAGTAAATAATTTAATCAATATGGATTGAAGGGAGTAGCATCGTACCAATATTGTCATGACAAAACCTATCTATCAATATTGATGAGACAAGACCAGTGCATTAAAATTCAAACCAATACAATAACTGCAAATTAATACAACGTAGTCTGGTCCGAACTCTCACTCTTCTCCTGTCAACTCCTTTTTCTCCTTGCCCTTCTTCAACAACTTGGGCCGGGGCTTCATGGGCTTCAAGTACCGAGCCTGCAATCTCACCATCTCCCTCAAAACCTCGATCAGTTGGCTCTCAATCTCCGGTCCATTGGGCTCGAGCACCCTCAGGGCCCTGGCCACCGCCTCCATGGTACTCACGCACCCACCGCACGGCTCCTTTCTCAGAATCAACTCCGAATCGTATATGCTCCCACCACTCACGCTCTCGTCGTAGTCCAAGCAAACCCTAGTCGCGAACCTCGACAGGAACCCCTCGCTCGCGCTCACCATCTCTTTGGCGTGCTTCCAGGTCCCGTCGAAGACGATCAGGACCGGAGGTGTGTGTTGGGGATCTAGGGAGGAGAGGAGGTGGGATAGGGTGACGGCGGGTGATGAAGGGGTGGGGGGGAAGAGGTAGATGGCGGGAGGGGATTGGTCGAGGAGAGGGGAGAAGCCGCGGCGGAGGCGGCGGGTGACGACGGTGGTGGAGTTGAAGAGGCATTTGGTGAGGACTGGGACTGTGGAGAGCTTGTGGTGGGCCTCGTGGGGGTGGTGGACGATCACAATCTGGGTCCTGGTTGGGATGGGCCGGGTCGGGAGGCTCTGGCAGAGGCAAACTAGGCTGGGCCGCGAGCAGTTCGCGCAGATGGGCCGCCGCGGTGGCTCTGGTTCCACAGTCGCGGAGAGGTGGTCGGTGGGGTTTTCTGGGTCCATTGTCCACCAAATGGGGTGGGCACGCCGAGTGGGGTTTCGGTGGTTTTTCTTTTAGTTAGAGTTTCTAGAACTCCTTCAAAACGACGTCGTTTTACTTTAGCACATAATACATACTGGAAAATTGGAAATGGTGCGCGGCGTGCAAATGTTCGGGAACGGTTTAAATTGATGTCGTTTTGGACTTACTGGGAAGAGAAATGAAATTTAGATTTAACAGTGATTTATTCAAAATTGATAATTCTTACTTTCACGTCGACTCGGGTGTGCATTTAGAGCGGGAGGGGGAGTCTGCGTGACATTTCTCTGTTGGGAATTAAGACGGATGGCATTTTGAGAACCCAAAACGGTGTCGTATCCTGTTTGGGGCTTTTCTTTTTCGTAACAAAAACATCGTGGCGGCCATCGATGGATGATTATGATTTGTGAATGAAAAGCTGAGTTTGATTAAATAAACAAGAATTTGATTGCGTGAGGAGGAGGAGGAAGAAGACTGCAACGTGCAAGGGTGTGTTTAGGGACAGAAAGTGGGGGCTGAAAGAACGATGACGACCTCAACGCCCGAAATAAGCAATTTAGACGTTTCTGAGTTCCATCACACTCCTTTTTACTGGTAATTTCTAGGCTCCAAAGGTTTTGGGAAATTTCTTGAACTTCTTCTGTGATCAGAGTTCTTCACTAAGCTTACACGCTTTTTGATGATCTTTTTTTTTTGTGTGTGTGTGTGTAGTGAGGAGAATGTATACTTTCTTTGCAAGAAATTATGCACCAGTGGAATAGCAGATGCGAGTGGATCTGATCTTTTTGTTGTTTTCATTTCCAACGAGAAGAAACAGGCATGTATGGTGTTTTGAATGTGCCCTTTCTCGCTCCTTTGAATATTATACTTGCTTAATGTGAGTTGACAGAAAGCCTTGACTGTAGGTTCTTGGGAATAATGTTGATTAGAATATTAATTAAAGAATTAAATTCATCACTTTCTATAAGCCTAATAATTTAACATGGTATAAGAGAAAATGTTTTGAGCTTGAACCTATTGATTGGAAGTTAAATAATTAAATTTATGATTTCCTTTTGGGACAATCAGTGGTTTAACAATGTTTTATTGAGTTCAACTCATTGTTATTGTTGGGGTTGTCCCACATCGGTTGTGGAAGGGGCTGGTGGTCAGTTTATAAGTGTGAGGGAAAGCCTCACCCCTTGAGCTAGCTTTTAGAGTTGAGAGAGGCCCAAGACCACCCAACACTGGTATCAGAGCCCAGGTTTACCAACAAGTCTCGGCCCAATAGTCTACAGGAGAAACGGGTTGTCGCTACCTCCAACCCAGGGCCCGATGTGTGAGGGGGAGAGTTTTTTCTTCTTGCTAGTTTCTTGGTGTCATCAACTATTCTTTGTCCAAGAAATATTATGAAGGACATCCATGGTTTGATGTTAGATTTAGGCCAAATGCTAGCCTGGAGCTATTGGTGACTAACCGCTTATCAATTGTTATTCTCTTCCCCTAGTTGCACGCTTCACTCTTGGAATACCCACAAGTTCAATCTGCAGTTTCAGGAATGTTCATGAATTGCTAATGTCTTCAAACTTTGCTAGAATAATTTATCGACTTCGTTAGACAAAAGCATTGATGGTTGTCTCATATTTTGTGCCGATGCTTACTTTTTCTTATTACTTAGCTTCTTGCTTGCAACTAAAATGCTAGTTTGGTGGGATCTAGATTACTCTTTGTAGCCATCTTTCAGGACATCGAGAGTGATTTTTATCATTGTCAGTGTGGATTTTACTGAAGTAAAGAGTCTTGATGTGGGTAAGTTTTCCTGAGAATGGAATCTTTTGTTGATTTTTATTATAAATTTTGTAGGTTCCATTGTGGCATCAAAAGGCCAGTAAAAGGGCAGACGGGGTTGTTCTCTGGGATTATCATGTGATTTGCATTCAGGTGAGAGCTTAATCCCCTTTACTGAGTATTATCAATGGTACTACTATTTGATATGTTTCCACAAATAATTTACAGAAAAGAAGAGAAGGTGACACTCCTCATTTAGTGTGGGATTTGGATTCAAGTCTTCCATTTCCTTCTCCTTTAACATCCTATCTGTCAGAAACTATCCGGCCATCATTTGAGGTCTTTTCTGAGTATCAGAGGTGATGTGTACTTTCCTGCATTACTTTTTTTTTTTTTTTTTTGTAGTTTCTTGTTCGTGATTTGCATTTTCTTGACACATATGTCAATGCATTATCATTAAAAAGATTAGCTGATATTGGTTTTGAACTCTATATTGCCCAAAATTTCTATACTGCATTCTTGGAGCAATGAAACTATATTCTTATGTTGACCAATGAGGTGTAATATTAAAACCCAGTGAGAAATTATAAGATTTCATTGCAAGAAACTGTCGCTTTTGCTACCAGGTTTTTCCGGATTGTGCATGCTCCAATATTTCTTCGTTGCTTTGCATCTGATAGAAGACACATGAAAGATTCTGCTGGTAACTGGATTGCTGAACCTCCTGCATATGAACCCATAATTGCTGAAGGTAAATGCTAGGAACTATATAAAAAAAATTGCCTGAAGTTTTTTACTTGTATACAATTTCTGTTTCAATTTTAGTTAGACCTTGAGACAAACTTGCTTAAAATTTGGTAGATCTTGTGTGTCTTGGTTTCATGAAGGATTCTGTTGGGAACTGGATTTTCATGTTGGCAAGTATCTTGGACAACCTACTCTTGAAGATCAGAGCTCTTTGAATACAGAAAACAATGTTTTTTACACTTTTAAGCTAAACTGAAAGGATTGAGAATTTTAAGTAAACTAGATAGACATAGTTATTTGCTTATATTTAATACTGCCTATTCCAAAAATATTAAGAGAGATGTCAAAACTAGAAACCTGTCTTTATCTGTGTTAGAGAGAGAGAGAGAGATAGAGAGTTGTTGAGAGTGTTGGTGCTTAGGGTTGATATCAAAGAGACATTCTGTAGTAGAAGTAAGTTTTTGAACAGATTGCTGCCAAATTCAGAGGTGGAATCTGAAGATGAATGAGCTCTGGCATGGAGGAGTTCTATAGTTCTATCCTTTAATCAATTTGATAATATCGAGAAATGGTGTAATTAATCAGGATTAAAAGAACAAAAAAAAAAAGGGTTTTCCTCGATACCACTTTGTGAATATTATTTCCTCTCTCTCTCTCTATCTCAGTAACTATTTCTGTATACTGTTGTTGGTGGTATGTCATACTTATTTATATAGCTTTTGAGGTAGAATTGAATTCCCTAAGAAATAGGGTTCTAAATATGAGATTACATGGCTAGGCTTTATGACAGGGCTTCCTTTTTCTCTTTTCCTGAATCTGCTCGTGCAGATGGAGCTGTGCACAACTTGAATGAGTACAATGAAATCTGTGCTGCTGATGTTATGACAAATGCAGGAGGCGACTTAATCAATGCGTTTTTTACTCAGAGACTCGGTGTGGTAATAAACGAAGGTCAGCTGGAGGAATTCTTTTTGCAAATTCCTTGATTTATGGTGAATTTCTTGTCTTCCTTAGGATTCACATGTCATGCATTTTTATTTTATATCTTTTTTTTTTGTTTGTTGCTTGTTGTGAAGTATATACAAGTCAAATCACTTTCTGTACTATTTCTGGTTTAATAGCAGAGTGAAATAATTATGTTACTGTTCATTTTTAACTTAAAATCAAAAGGAATTTTGGTTTTCATAATTTATCCAAAAAACAAATGAAATTTCTCCTGTGTATGTGAAACTATACATATTTTTTCCTAGACTTGATTAATGTAGTTAAATAAATAGTAGGATTCTCTTATGAAATCATTTTAATATCTGGCAAAGATGATGCGCGAAGATATTAAGTCCACTATATGTGTTTGATAGGAAAGATGGAAAATTGGGGGTGGAAGGAACAGGGTAAATAATGCCGTATATCCCTTGTGCTTACGACTGTTTCTAATCACACCGACCTCCCACTCACTTTTTGGGAAAAATATATTTACCCCTCAAATTGACACTCTTTGCACATACACTAATAATTGTCATTAGTGATATTTAGCCCTCTCAAATTACCATTTTGTTGGAAAAGAATCTCTCCATTAGTTGTTGGCGTTAAAAATAGATAGAAAATTACGTATACACTTACAATTGCATATTTTGGACTTGAAATATTCAAATTGTCCTAACTCCTATGGTTGAAGCATGTAAAGAAAAGGCAAGAAAAAAAAAAAAGGAGAGAGAAGGATTGAGGGAGTCCGAGTGGACCCCCTCAATTGTTTTGTGGTGGCCGAACCGTCTGAATGATTCGACTACCCCCAAATACCCTTTTTTCTCTTTTTCTTTTTTCGGAGGGCGCGGGGTGATTAGGGCAAATAGGGTTTGAAAATTATTTTCAATTTTTAAAAAGCAAAAAATGACAGTCTCAAAGTTGGTTAAGCACCCCCAAAACCTTGGGGTTGATTCAGCTAGTGATTTGATCAATCCAAACACTTTGGAGGGTGATTCAGCCAAATAGGGTCTAAAAATTATCAATTTTTAAGAGGCGAAAAATCTTATACGATATTTGGTTGGTGCCTATTTGTTCTTATGATTGAAAACCCTAGTTTTCCAAGAGCAATATACACAACAATATTTCTCGTGCAATCAAATACTTTGGTCATGATCCTCGAGACCCCTATTTATCTTTTGTTAATTTCGGGTTCCAATGTTTATCCAAAAATTAACTTAACTCAAGTCTTTCCACGATATGATATTGCCCCAAAATCAGAGTGACAAAAAAGGGAACAACATCCTTCATTCCTCTTAGCCCAGTCGATAGCCAGACACTTTTTTTAGTAGAGAAATGCTAGATTTTTCAAAAAAAAAAGGGGGATAACTTCACTTGACCCCTTGAATTGTGACTCATTTGGCAATATCTCTCTCAAAGTTCAAAACTTCTTAATTTTGTGTATCAAATTTTCAATTTTTTTCAATTTTTCCCATCCGTTAGGATTTTCCTTTAAATCCTAATGGAGGAGTTTCAAAATTTTTAAAATACCCCATTCTTTTAGGGAAAAAAAAATTGTAAAGATTTAGACATTGATCAAGATTTATATATATATATATAGGGGTATTTTGAAAATTTTAAAAGGATTTAACAGAAAATCCTAACAGAGTGAAAGTGAAAAAAAAAAAAATTAAAAAAAAATTAAAAGTTCAATACAATAAATTAAGAGGTTTTGGAAGTTGAGGGACATTGCAAAATAGGTAAAAATACAAGGATAAGTGAAGTTATCGCAAAAAAAATTTTAAAAAGTTGGTTCCAAAATGATGTGTCACAATCTTGTGTAATCTATTGTTTTAGTAAATAGATGCATAGGTGATAAGATGATGACATATCACTTGGGAACCATCTTTATGAGAAAACAATTGAGAAACCTAGTATTTCTCTATTTAGTAATATATTAATAATGAAAGGGTCTAGCCCAATTATAGATGCTCTGATGCCAATCAAAAAATTCTAAAATTACATTTTCATATCAACAAAGTAATTTATGATATCCGGCATGCCTGCGGAAGTCCTCTATCAATGAGATTGACCAATATGTGTTGCAAACAACGAGTGTAGATCTTGTTAAATAGGGCGGGCCCAATATTTTCACACATCTAATAGTTTTGAATTTAATTATTTACCACATTATGCAGGTGAAGTGATAGTACATGTAGATACCAATGAGCTAATCTATTATCCTAATCCAGATGGTTATAATCTGCAAGTCAAATATGCCCACCATAAATCTTAGTGTTCCTCCCACTACAGTATTTAATTCATATTATATTATTCTAGTGTTCCTTCCGCATTAGCATTTTAAAATCATCAAGTTAATTCATGACCTTAGCATCATTGGCTCATTTTCGAATGGCTAGCACATAGCGATGAAATGATATTTTCAGAGTGAGACAGTTTTTCTCCAAAAACTGGATTGGAGGAATTCTTTCAATTTAGTCTAATAAACCACTGACACGTGTAAAAATGCATATAAAAATCAGGTAATCTGAGAACACATGATAGTGTTGCTGCGCCACAGCTATGAATTCCAAAATGGTAGCATGGTCAAAACTTAAATCAATGTATGTTATAATGCGCACATCCAATATACTCTCCACTGACTGAAGACTGTAAAGATGCTTATATAAATGGTGTCCTTGAATCCAACCAATATCTGTAAATATTTGTCAGTCTGCATTGAGAACCTTAATTGCAGTAATATGACAAGGAAGTTTTTTTTCTTAGTTTTAATTGCTGTTGGATCAATCTCCTTTCTATGTCTAGAAGCTGATGCCAAAAAAGTAGTTTCAAAAGCGGGGAGGAAAGAAAAAATTGGCAATCAGGCTGTAGTGGAAGCACAAAGCGGCAGAAGGCTAGAAACTGAAGATGAAGAGAAAGTAGGAAAGTTTGGACATGGACCAGGTGTTAATCGTACAGAGAATGAAGGAAATGGTGATGATGAAGACTCTGGAGATGGAGAGAATGAAGGAGATGGTGATGATGAAGACTCTGGAGATGGAAATGATGAAAATGGAGACGGTAATGAAGATGGTGATGGTGATGATGATGATGGAGACAATGAAGACGGAGATGGTAATGAAGATGGTGATGGTAATGAAGATGGTGATGGCAATGATGGAGACAATGAAGACGGAGATGGTAATGAAGATGGTGATGGCAATGATGGAGACAATGAAGATGGAGATGGTAATGAAGATGGTGATGGCAATGATGGAGATGACAATAATGAAAATGGGGGAGGAGATGAAGATTTTAGAGGAGTTGCTAATAGCAAATTACCTCGTAAAATACCTCCAACGTCAAGGGAGGTTCATGGTCCTCCCAAATAAGAAAGAAGTGTATATGCATGTAAACCGAATAAATTAGCAGTTTGGACTGCTCAGACTCGTCATGTTACTCCAAATATTCCCCACTGGGCTTTTATGAAAAAGAAATGCATCAGTGCCATGCTTAAGCCAAGAATCATTTATCTTTTATTGACTCAAATTTTTTATTTAAATTATATCCACTTCACAAATATTTCTCTTCCAATCACAAAGGATCATATAGGTTGGAAACTAGTTAGCACTGCAACCAACCAGTAATATCTTTCCCATTCCAAACTTCATATACATACATATAATTTAAATCCTAAGTTTGGATTCGTCTTGGACTGAAGAAAAACTAATTGATGCCATCACTTTCTTTCAGATCATTGTTCGTTTGTTGCTGCAGTTGAAGCCATCTTTTGGAACGGTCTAACCGAGCAATATGTCGTAGCACCCCAACACCAAACAATAATTATACATTTCAAAAATTGAGGACCCCAAGAATGAACAAGTCAATTCAACTTTCATCTTCACTGTCTGAAATCAAGCAATCTTGTATCTGCTCTCTGAAAAAAACAATTATCACAAAAAAGGGGTTAAAACTTTAAATAGGTACTGTGATGCCTCATATATTCCATATAGAAAAATTTAAGGGAAAGTACTGTACAAATCCTTGTGGTTTGATCTTTTATCAAATCACTCATTTAGGTATGCACCATTATTAAATCACTTCCTCTGTTAGATCTCATAACGGTGCGTAATAACACGTAGGCTAATGGCTACGTCATGTTCAATAACATTTTGACAAGTGTACATGTCATTTTACAGCACCAATTATTTTCACCCACGTCATTTTCAAAATACCACATCAGAAAAAACAAAAACGAAAGGAAAGGGGAAAAGAGAGAGAGAGAGGTGCTTCGGGTGGCCGAACCACCCCTAGTGGCAGAGCCGACACCAAAGGCCATTGGGGGTGGTTCGACCACTCCCAACCCCACCTCTTTTTTTCCCCTTTCATTTTCTTTTTTTTTTAAAAAAAAAAAAAAATTATGTTTTTATTTTATCTTTTCTGATGTGGTGTTTTCAAAATTACATGGCGAACTTATTTGGTGCTGACTCAATGACATGTACACGTGTTAAAATGTTATTGAATATGACATGATCATCAACCTATGTGTCATTGTTCAGCATTTAAACCCTATAGTGTGATTTGATAAAAGATCAATCCATAGGAACCTCTACAGTTTTTTTTTTTTTCTCCAAAATCTTAAGTCATGCTGTACCCATAAATTTTGGGAGCTCATGCCACTAATTTTATGCTCCTTGAATTGGTACAAGGCCCCTTGTTACAAGTTACCATAACGATGCAATGATTAGGATACAACCTAAGTAACAAAGAGTTGTAGGGCAGAAACCACAAAATTTAGCAAATGTCTTGCATATGATCGCTGCACATAAGTGCAGACAAGTGATGCCCATTCTGTAGCAGACCAATAACTAGATTGCCTCCATTAAAAAATTCCATCTTCATAAATCATTATCTCATGATTATGAATGATCCAATTTTAGAACTTTCTTTCCTCATCTTCTCAAGTGTTGCAGTCAAAAACATCAAGATACAATAAGCTCCAATGTTTCTTCTTGATATTTTTTAATTGTTTTAACGTAGTACAGAATCTGCTCCAATTCATCTAAGTATCCTACATTGTTCTTTTATTTTTCACTTAGCATATCTATATCTATTTGTCTACTTATCCATCGATTAGTCGCAACATGGTGCCTAATGTGAGGTTTCAATGTTCTTATAAAGGTACCAAAGGACTTAGACATGAATTATCCCCAAATAGTTATTACTGTTGGTAAATAAAAATTCTCACCTAAGCAAACTAAGATTTCCATAGCTGCTATGCTTTGCTCTGGCAATCAATGGCTGGGGTAATTGCGAATAGAAGTGCTCCATTGAGGGGGGATCCTTCGGAAGTATCTGAAAGCGACAACTTGAACAGCAGGCAGCACCAAAACTATCAGAACTTGTTTGGCAACTCCCCAGATTGCTCAATCTTAGTAAGTCAGATTTGTTGAGTGGGCTATTGCAGATAGGACAGAATGACTCTGAGGATATCGACTCGTTGGGCTTGAGATTATATCTCTTCTGACGCCTTCGGGTTGCCAAAAGGAGGTTAGAGTCATTACTCTCAGGAATCCTGTTGAAATGAAATGGAGTAAGCTTTCCAGCTGTTCTCACAATCGTGCACTCTCGAGAAGGATTTTCTTCCTGAAAACAAAAGGTTTTATAAAAGACTTGCTAATTAAAAAGAGAAAAAAAAAAATTGAGGTGGCATGGCTGGCCATTTATATTTCTAATGGGCTCAAAAGGTGTTCGTTTACAGAAGTGTAAAAGTTATATACAAGCAAATAGCGCTTAACTTAAGCAAGTTATCCATATAATCTCTAAAGCCAAACTTTGAATGCCTACTTTTACAATGACATCCTCTGTTATGTTTAAGCAAATAATCTTTTTATTGGTCCTAGGCAACACCGAATGTTACAGTGGGGTAGCCTCTCTATCCCATAGACCCCTCTCCACCGTGACAAAGGACAAAAGAATAATGCACTTCAACTAGTAACAAGACGTTAATCCTTCCTGTGAGTTTCCGTTAAAGACACACTAACAGATAATTCAGCCTACCAATAAAAAGAATTAGAGATATGAAAGCCCTAGTATCTACCTGCAATAGTGTCACAAATGATGATACCAAGCCATTGATACCAGCGCAAGAACCTTTGAGCAACTCCACAGTCTTTAGACTGCCCTGTCAAGATGAGATGAAAATCATCAATTAGTAATAGACTAGATTTATCCAAACTCCTATTTGATGTGTGTGTGTGTCCTTGTATTATTCTATTAAATAAAATATATAAGAGCAATAGAACTGAAATACATAAATATGAAGAGCTAAAATAAATAGATGATTTCAATTATAATCATATACAGAACAAACTGTGAAGGCAAAAGATTACAAAGAAAAATAGAAAAAAGGCATGAATTACAAACCCATCAAGTTGGCAAAGCATGTTGAGCTCTTGTGCAAGACAGTCGCGAAGCGGAAGCACTGTTGGGATCTCCCACCTTGCATCAACATATTGCATATCTGCCGGCAAGGAATATCCTTGGCCCTGTTAGAAGAAAATGGAATTATAAATTTTATACCAGCACAAGACGCCTTCCGACATTGACCTGTATCTTCTAAATGAGCTGAAAATTTAATTAGTGCTTATTAAAGATTCAGTTTTTTTTTTTTTTTTTTTCCGATTTGACATTTGATGCAAAAGCAAAGCAACTTTTAAAAAAAAATAAAATAAAATAAAAATATGACAATGCGGTCTTCCTGAAAAAAGTCAGACAAAAAGAAAAGCCAATTGAAGAGTTTCAAAACAATGCATTACGTCATTTCCATGAATAGAAGGCATTATTGTATTTACATCACTTCTATATAAAATTAATTTCAAAGGAGGTTCTTGCAAATGTGCCCTCCTAGACGTGTCGATGAAAAGTGAGTTTCTTTCCTAAATGTTTTGTTGAAGTTGAAAATACTGGAAAACACAATTGGCAGGTTATCAATCACCACTGCAACTCTTGACAAGATGAAAGTGGAAATAATTGCAATGAGGAATTAGAATCCATGTCTGATAGAAAAATGAAAAATGCATCTTACAAAGCAACACTAAACTGCAGTAGTCATATATCAACTATGAGAAAAGAATGTGTGTTATTCAAGTACCAGTAAGTTAACCAGGTCTTTAATTGGTCTCATATGGCATTACGACTTACAAGCTATTTTATCAGTGGAAAATTTAGAAAAGGAAGCCCTTAAAGAGATCCTACAGGATGCAGCTTCCTGGAATAACCTATATTACTCCCCTCATTTGAATGCTTTAAGGTACAACATATATTCATAATTATAAAATCTCATAAATGCTCAAAAGAATTCTTTAATTACAGCTGTGTGGTTAATAATCCCCGAAGTGATCAAAAATTAAAAAATTAAAAAATTAAAAATTAAAAAAAATTCCTTGAAGTGATAATTTTCTTTGCAGTTTATAGAAAATTGTTTGCTTAGCCGTCCACGTGATACACCCCTCCCGCTTCAAGTATAAAAGACTGAGGGGCACTCATTATGAGTGGTTGACAAGGAATAGAGTACCAGATCTTGTTTACAATTATAATGACTACAAAAAAAGACAATTTAAAATATCATGGTTTACTTTGAATCATAAACAACCCATGTCGAAATCTTAATTACTCTATTGTCTGAGTACTTATATAGTAACATATGGAGTAATTATACATGTTACTCTCGTGTTCATCTTGTGTCCACTTAAAATTGATTTGGCTTTTAAAATCACCATTGAATCGAAATTCAATAGTGGTCTATCATAAATTCAATAGTGATTTTAAAAGTCACATTAATTTTGGGTGGACAAAAAAAGACATGAAGGTGACATATATTATTACTCATAACATATGAAAGTGTTCCCATTCATCAAAATAAGAAATATCTATCATAGAAAGTAAATCATCCATCTTTTTTTTTTTCCAAGAGAAATGACAAATAAGCATAAGAGTATACCAAACAAACCTTCACAGTGGCTGAAAGAACATGACAAGCAATCCTTGATGTACATGATCCTAGTACAAGCCTGTTGTATCCATTTTCAGAGGCAATCTGCACCATAGACAAAAAATATTGGATGAGTCAACTCTCCTTCCCTTTCTAATATGCTTGTAGTTGAGATATCTAGAAGTGAACCTTTTGCAAGGACAACATCCGTAGATGTAGCAAAAGATCCTCTTTTCCAGTGGCATCACTAACAACATCTAGTAGACTTTTCAATCTGTCCCTCCCGTCACTGGAATTAGAAGAGCAGACATTTTCAATCGGAACCACATGCAATTCTTTTCTTGGCGGGGCTAGATTGGACACAATCAATCTGATTTCTTGAATTGCTTTGTCAATTTCATGAGAAGGAACTGGGAAAATGGAGCTTTCATCAATAAATGCAACTCCAACACCAAACACTGGTAAAGATCTATCTCTACTTGCATCAAAATTCTTCTGGGACTTATTTTGCATCTCATGCACAAACTGTAGAGCCACCCTGAAACCAAAAAGAAAATTCTGCTTAGAAGATGAACTACATGCTGTAAGATCATCACAAGTTTTATGACACAGAAACTTCCATATGAAACATTTTCAAAGTTTTTTTTTTTTTTTTTTCATCACAGATAATTGAGTGGGCAAGAAACAAAAGAGAGCCTTAGTACCAAATAGATAGTCTAGCTATAAACCCATAGAAACAGATCCACAACTTAATTAAATCAGTTGAAAGTTCATACTATTTGACTGCATCTTGTAAAGTCAAATTATAAATTGTACAAGCTTCTTGCAATTCCTGTTTATCTAGATAGTCTATGTGAATCCAGACGGGTTGGAATTCTCATTGCAAAGTCTCTTTATGAGAAGAATTTTCCATAATTACTTAGGGCTTAGGACCGAAGGCCGATTAACGCCCGCACTCGTTCACTCTTGACCATTAACAAATACATATATAGGTTCCCATAGTTTTCTTTTCAAAACCAACACCAAAACCAAACGCTAAAATTTCCAAAAAACAAAAAGCAAAAGCAAAGAAAAATTCAACTCAAATAAGTAATTTTGTTTGAATATCAAGTATATGAATTGAGAGAGAGAGAGAGGGGGGGGGGGGGACCTGGAGGAAGTGCCGCCAGAGAAGGCGACGAGGACGTTATCGGTGGGAGAAATCATGGCGTAGGAGGTGACGGAGAGCCTGAACTTTCCGTAGAGGTTGCTCCGGAAGCAGTCGGCGCAGAAGCCCCCATTTTCGCCGCCGCTGGCAGAAATGGGCTCGTTGGACTTGCACTTGACGCACACATTCTGATTCTGATTATTGTCATCAGCAATTGGATTGGTTGAGCTATCTACTGCTTTTTCCTGTGCTTGTTCTTCGTTTCTGTAGCAATTGGATTGGCAGGTTGATGCGTTACACGCCATAGCTATTTGCTTCTCGTTTCTGAACGTGGAATACTGATATTGGCACTACTAGGGTTTTAGGCTTTCAGCTTCGTAGACTGGGTTCGCGCGTGAGTGCCTCTCCAAAAGTCTTTCTTCCGCTACCCTATTTTTGTTCCTCGTATAAGGGTTTGAATTGTGTTCGGAAATAGGGTTTTAAAGTTAAAAATAATTTTTTAACAAAAATTTTATTTTTAAGCTTTTTTTTAAAGTGCGTTTTGACTATTTTTGAGCATTTTTATAATTTTTTTACCAAACAAGCCAACTTTTTATTTGGCACAATTTTTTAAGTACTAAAAGTACTTTTTAAACTCTCTAACACAATTTCAAACAAACCCTAAAAAAGTGTTTTTAGTGTTATAACTCCTACAGCACCTTTCAAAAGCATTTTGTCTGAGACTACGACCAAAGTTGTATGAAAACACTTCACAAATACATTTGAACATAAATTTCTTTTAAATTGAGTTGAAGTATTTCTTATGATCCAATCTATAAAATTATTATATGTTTCCTATACATATAAAAAACACATATTTTTTTAACATATGATAGTTTTATAAACTAAGTTGAAAAAAATTCATCTAATCCAATTAAAAAGAAATTTCTATCCAAAATAGTAATGGAGAAAACATATTGAATGGAGCTTTTAGGGTAGGGGACCTAGGGGCAGTCACACAAGTTGATTTGGTTACCCAAAAATAATTGAGAGGGTGGTCAGACTATTCCAATACACTGTTTTGGGATAATTGGAGCATTGCTCCCAAATCAATGTTCAAGGGTGATCGAATCACCTTATAGCCATAAGTAGAGGGTGCTCTAATGCCATTTGGGAAGTTGTTATAAATTGGAAGTATCAAATGTTGGGAAGACTTTTAAATATTGGAGAAAACATAGATATTCATACAATTTCTCTTGAATGATTTGAAAAATAGTAAGAACTTGTTTGAAATTGTGTTAAGAAGTTTAAAATATGCTTTTAATGCACAAAAAGTTGTTCTAAGAAAAAATTGAGTCTGTTTGGTAAAAATCTTTAAAAACTTTTTTTTTTTTTTTACTTTATAAAAAGCTCAAAACTGCGTTTTGGAAGAAGCTTGAAAATTACGTTTATTTCTAAAAAATGCTTTCAAGCTTTTTCTATAGACAAAATTTTATTTCCTAACGCAATTTCAAATAAGTTCTAATGCTATTTAATAAACTGTTATATTTCCTCCATACAATTGAGATGACGTGACAATGAAAATAAGCTATTGTTTTCTTTATTTTAGAAATGTTGATCAAATGGCTGATTTTTACTGTCATGCCACCCCAATTATATGTTAGTTATATTACAGTATACCAAATAACATTACTATTTAAAAAATTGTTTTCAACATTACATTGAACCTGTTTGAGATTGCGTGAAAGAGCTTAAAAAATACTTTTAATACATAAAAACTGTATAAAAAAAAAAAGGTCCATTTGTTAAAAATCTAAAAAAGTACTTATCTAACCTTTTGCTCTAAAAAAAAAAAAAGCAAAAACACACTTTTGGAAAACACTTAAAAATGAAGATTTTTTTTTTTCTAAAAAGTTTTTTCTGGCTTTAAAAGTTATATTTTTCAATGCAATCCCAAACAAGCTTTAAAATACTATTCAAACTTTTTTTTTTTCTAGAAATACTTTTAAGACATATTTATTCAAACAAGATTTAAGCATTAATATTCAAGAAAAGAAAAGACCTTTTGATTTTCATTTTTACATTATAGAAAACAATACACAAAATTCGTTTTAGAGAGCTTATTCAAGATCGCTCAAAAATTGGACAAGCCGAATTTGAACAATCTATCATGTTTATCTTTAATATATATGCATATTTTTGGATTATCGTAGTAGCTAGTTCGAAAACTTATGGTAGTGCATGGATAGTTTTTACTAATTTAAATTATATTTTTTGGATTATATATATATATATAAAGGTTAAGGGCACATTATAATACTATATATATCCACCCACATTGCAATATTCAACCTAAAATCCAAAAAATAGATCTATGCCCAACATATTACCATTAAAATATCTACGTAAAAAAACAAGTAATATGTATTACATAAAGTTTAGAAAGTGATAGTACTTTACTTGACAGATGGTTTACAAAAAATGAAACTTTACTCCTATACCCACCAAAGATAATTCCTTCTACATTTATCAGATTAAATCGTTAAAACATGCACGGTGAAATAAATGCAATTATGTTACCAATAATTTAGAGAAGTGATAGTTTATCGTACTATGGTGTACAAAAAATGTTCAATCGCTCAAATTTGATGTACGTAGGAGTCTAGGACCACAATAATCACAGAAGAAAAGAAGCCAAGCAGCGGGAAAAGAAAGAAGAAGATCGAATTCAGTGGAAAAAAGAGCCGAGACAGAAGCAAGGGGGAGACAAAAGAAGCTGCTAAAAGAGAGTGAGAGAAGAATTAATTCTTCTTTCTTTTTTTTTTTAATAATACTATATAATACACAAACATCTCACAAATAGTTTACAAAGATAGTGTGACAATTGGTCTAATAGTTATTAGATTTTTTTTTTTTTTTTTGGTTTAACAAGAGCTAATCAAAAGGTTGTTAGACTCTGCTACATCAACTTTGTAAAATATTTACATGGTACGTTGCATTATTATTATTTATTATTATTATTATTTTATAAAGTCTCTTTTATTGGAGTACAAATCACACTTATATAGACTTACTATTATTAAGACTTAAATAAAACTAAATTAAAAGAAAGTGTCTTGACCTTTGCACCATACTCTATGCTTTCCCTATCTTTCATTATTCTTTTTATGCTTTCCCTTTCCTTGCCCTGCATGTAACAGATAACTTCACATTTTAGTTAGCAGCATGGAACAAATGCCTTGAAAACCAATTATAAAAAGTTAAACACTTCGGCTTCTCTGCCCATCAGCCAAATCCCAACCTTTTTCAATTTTACATTCTCTTTCCATCTTCCCCTGTAACCTTTTTTTTCCATTCAATTAGAAGAAGAAGAAAAAAAAAAAAACATTCTCTTTCCCTCCTCCCCATAACCCTTGATAGCCGATTCAAACCCCATGCCTCTCTCATGAATTTGCCTCCTGATGAGCCAGGAGATGGCCATCACGATCCACCGTGGAATAGCCCCGATGCACTAGCAAGTGAAGTGCATCTGCACGTGCAGGTTCAACCTCACGTGCCAACAATCACGTTTTGGCAAGCAATAAATTATTGGGAAAAGTCCACATACCCCCTTCAAACTACCACTTAATTGACAATGTCCCCTCTAAACTTTCAATTGTGACAATGTCCCCCCCAAACTACCAAATAAATGACAATGCCCCCCCAATGGCAACAAAAAGACAAAAATAACCCTACAGATTTTTCAATAAGACCAAATACATTTTTTTAATTTAATTTTTTAAAACAAAACCTTTATAATTTTTTTAAA
>FXXK01000030.1:1380962-1456012 GCA_900184695.1 Betula pendula | reverse complement strand
TTAGCTTTTTTTATATAAAATTTTCAATTTTTTTTTAATTTTATGAATGATATTTTTGTCATTAAAAGGACATTGACATTTTTAATAGTTTAGGAAAACATGAATACAATTGGTAATTTAGAAAGGATATTGACAATGAGATCATAATTTGATGAGTATGTATACTTTTCCTTTTTTTTTTTTTTGTTTCTTTTCTTTCCTTAATATTCTTCATTCTATGCCTACTCCTCACTTTCTGGGTATTCTTTCCTTTACGTGGAAGGAGAGATTTGGAATAAATGCTTTTGAAGACCGATATTAAAACATCACTACTCTCCCACCAACTGCTTAACCAAATCCCAAACCGTGTGTCTGGATGATCGACATCCACTATCTCCCTCTTCCCCGTATCCCTAATGCCAATGCAAGCCTTCTTCTTCTTCTTCTTCATCACACAATGAATATACAGTTGCAGATTCGGTTCAAAAATCCAGCTCTGTTAACAATGGAGAAATGGGCGTCATCGTGCGCTTTGGAATGGGTGGAATGGGCAAGATTTGCAACACCGCCTCCCCTACCTTATTGGCTGGTGTTGCCCGATGGAGATTGTAAATTCCGATAAAATGCAAGTTCACAAAGGCCTTGACGTAGTCACCAACAAAGTCACCGAAGAGGAGTGCTGCCGGAAAGTTGCTGGTGGTAGTTAGTCATTTCAAAACGCGTGAAAATTTAAAAAAAAATTATAAAGTTTTTTTTTAAAAAAAAATAATAATAATAATAATTAATATATCTAAATGGACCTAAATTCATAATCTGAAATGGTGTCCTAATATGTATATATCAAAATATTATTAAGTGATTAAATTCATTACAGTTTAAAAGAAAATTTTATTGTTTTCTATGGCTTGCTTGTTTTTCTTTTCAGTTATGTGAGCGCGGAGTTTTTTATTTTTTTTATGGCTTGCTTGTTTTTCTTTTCAGTTATGTGAGCGCGGAGTTTTTTATTTTTTAGTCGGAGTTTGGCAAGACAGACCCTAACCGACAAACTCCAAAAGACGCCTTGAGGAGTGAGGGATGCCACAACCTTATAAGGAGCACATTGACTAGTTTTTCGACTAGTTTAAATTAGGAACTAGGCTCTGATACCATATTAGAATTCACACAATATATGAAAGGTGGGTCTAACTCAACTCCAAAAGACACCTTAAGAAGTGAGGGATGCCACAACCTTATAAGGAGCACATTGATTAGTTTTTCTAGCAATGTGGGACTTCCAACAAAACGCCACGATGAAATGTTTTTTCTGGTTTTGTATTTGAATGGAATGGAATTGATTATAGAAATGTAAATGATGATGGTTTGTAAATTGTAATGGAAATTGAATGAAAGATATGAAATTGTATTGATGTACGTACAGATCATTAGCCTCCAAGAGAGAGGAAAAATACAATTTGACTCTTTAACAGTTCTGAATGAAATCCCAATTCTACACTTTAGGCAACCTAAACTCAGCGTACATTTTCAACTCTGCCCATTTATCCCATACAAAGAAGACTTAAAACGCATGATACCAAACATAAAACGCAACTCCAAACAAATCACACCAAAAGAAGAGAACTGTCCCGCATTAATAATTCAACTTTCCACAATTCATCTCAGCCATACACTCCTCGCAATCTTGATCGTTCAATACCAAGAACCCTAAAAAGAACACATTCGAGAGCCTTCCTTCACCGCCGTTTCAGCTCACCTCAGCTCCTCCATCACCAGATTTACGGCACGGACTCCTCCATCACCAGATTCACGGCACGGAGGGTCATGACAGACTATGACTCTAGCTACGCAGGTTGAGCGAGACAATTTGTGTCAAAACCAAACCCTAACTGGATCGGATCGTAAATCACGGAGGGTAATGACAGACGATGACTCTAAGCGGGTTGGGCGAGACAATTTGCTTCAAAACCGAACCCTAACTGGATCGGATCACCTAATTCACAAGCGAAAAGATTAGAAAAAGACTCTCCGGTAACCCCTGATCTGAGACAGCGGCGCTTCTTGCGGACGACGGGAGTCGGAGGCGGAGACGGAGACGAGAAACTCGGCTTATCCGATGCCTTCGTGGCGGTCGGATTCAGACAGAGCGTAGCGAGATCCTCGAGCAAGGACCGCTTCCTTCCCACTTTCACGGTCGGAGTTCGCTCCCCGATATTCATCGCCGTCTTGGCCTCTTCCATTGGCAAGCAGGCCAGAGAGTTGTAACGGTCTTTCTGAAATCCCTCAATCTGAACAAGGGAGCCAGAAACGTAACGGTCGAATTTTTCTAGGATGTGAAAGGTTGTTGGAGCGTCGACCCAACTGGATTTGTTGATTTTTAGTGGGCCACTGGACTAGTTATACACCTAACGGACCCTCAGTTCGTTTACTCTCTCTCTAGGATTTATGATTTTTAAAATCTTTTTAATTTAATAAATAAAAAATATTTTAATTTGATTAAGAATTAATTAACCTCTTGAAGGACAAGCTGAATGTGACTTGCAACGGGGGATGTGTGGCCACCTCTTTATCGTTGTTTTTTAAAAAAAAAAAAAAAAAAAATTGTTATTTTTATTTTATTTTATTTTTTTTATAAATAACAAGTTAGACTCATCACTTGAAAAAATAAGCATAAATTTTTTTAAAGAGAAATGATTGTCGTTCATCTTTGGTCTTATTTTTTTTTGTGCCTAAAAAATAGAGGTCTATCACTGTACTACATCACCTACCAAAAAAAAAAAAGGACCAAATATGGACAACAAACATTTTTCTTTTTTAAAATATCCTAATAAGAAAGCACAAGAATCGAAAAATCAGAAGGTTAGACACTTGTAATCCACTCAGCTAATATTGTCTTGGTTACCCGTAGAGGATCTGGTTCGCTTCTAAGGTGTGTCAAAATCATGGAAGAAGCTTATCAACAACTGATATTTCATCGAGATGCATGCCAGACATCCCATATGGAGACCGAGAGAGAGAACACATCCTCATTTTAGAAGATCTTGAATGGTTCTTCAGCAGAGGAACGGTGGTGTTTGATGAATAAGAACTAGGGATTTGGGGGCTTTTGTTTTAAGAGAATAGAAATTGATAAGGTGTTTTCGTTTTAATGCATTTTGGTGTTCAAAGCTTAAGTGTCTATTTGCTATCAAAGGCCATAAACGACCTGGTTTACCCTAGGTCTATATAAAAGTTATTCTCTATTAAAAAACATCCTACATATTCTAACAAGAGTAATGTTATATATTATATTTTTATTTTAGAACTATTTCATGTGGGATAAAATTGTAATTTATAGCATTACTTTTTTAACCAAGTTGGCCATCATTTACTGATATAATTTCAAGTACAACAATTAATGCTCGGCGTGATTGATAAAATTCCTTTTTTTTGGGGGGGGGGGGGGGGGGATGGAATAAGAAGTTTTGCACAGAACAATGAATAAATATGAAGCACATGAACAATTAAAGTAAGGGTGTGTCACTTTCTTTGCTACCATTCAAGAAAGCTGTGAGAAGTTTCAACTCAGTTGTTTCTTTCATTATATAACACACTTATAATTTATTCTATTAGCGTTAATCAAATTACACCATTAAAATTATATAAGAAATACGGGATTATACTTTGGCGGCAACATGCTATAGGGTGGTGGTCCTGTTTATGGGGTCAAATTAATATGTCCAAAGAAGAAATATTTAAATATTAATCTCATCGATCTTATAAATATCATACCAAATCCTATCAATCTAATAACTTTTTTTAACAAGACTTCTAATTCATACAAGTAAATAGTTATATTCATTGATAAGAAAAAGAATAAACGTGAACAGCGATTATATTGATGATAAAATAGAATCATGGGTCTCAAACAGTTATTTGATTAATGATGAAGAAAGAGAATTCTTGGTTCAATTCTCCACCTTTATTGTTTTTCTTTTATTTTCTGTTTTAAAAACGAAAGATATTAACAAATAACACGAAACACAAAAACAATTAACAAATAACTAATCCATCCTAGGATTAGTAACACAACCATATTTCATATCAAAATTGAAGTTCAAGATTATTCAAAAGGTGCCTCCACTCTTTTTGTAAAATGAAAAAAAAAAAAATCAAGAAGTTTTATAAGTATTTATGAAAATACTATATTATAAATATTAGGTTCGAATTCCATTTTTGGTCTAACATAATGAAAAAAAAAATCAGGCCCTTCCGTATATTTTCAGATCCACCTTCTGGGTTTCTATATATATGAACTCTTCTATGTTTTGTGTATTTCTTTCTCTCTTTCGCAAGAATAAACTCAATCCCTTTATCCCACAAACTTCCACAATCCTACACCAAGTTGAATCTAAGGTTAGTAGATCTCTTCCTTTATATAAGGAGGAGAAATACTACTAGATTACAAGGTTATTGGTTTTATGCCATATGATTGAAACATGGTTTTCTTCTCTTGATTCTAATTTAACTATAATAAATATTTTCCATTGTTTGATTTTCATCTCCTTTCTTAAAGTGATTGGCATATAATTATTATATCATTGAGCTTTCTAAGTACATGATACATGTTTGCTTTCTTGCTTAACTGTCTACGTTTTGGAATAAGTGAAATTTGGAGAAAATTGAAATATATCTTTTTTTCATTTTTCTTTTATGTTATCCTTTCCTTGATCTGCATGTATGTAACAGAAATGCAAACACAAATGACTTGATTACCCATAAAAAAACACTTCGTTCTCTCCCCCCCCCCCCCCCATCAGCTGCCCAACCAAATGCACATTTGGGTTTTGGACATTGTATAATAATCACAGCAAATATATATAATGAAAAAATGTATATGGAAACTAAAACAGTAGACTAAAACCACCCACAAAGATCCAAAATGACAACCATCCCATCCCATATGCTAACTGAAGTTTCTTATAAGCACTTTCTGACCACAACATGTTAAAGTGCTCTTCACATAGAAAACATGGTTTCCTATTTCCCTTCCAGATGAAAAAACAGAATAAATGGTTACAAAAAATATATATAATTTTGACCGAATAAGAGAAACAGTTTTTCATTTAACATCAAAACTCAGATAAGTCAAAATTGGACTGCTACAAAAATCATTTGCCCATCTTACGAGAGTTTAAGGGAATGTAATGCAATTCCATTCTGAGCAGACTGGATATGTCCCCACCTTCCCAAACGAGGCTCCTGTTGCAGAGATATACTTTATCATGTTAGAGGTTTAAACCGTAGAGACCAAGTGAACGAAATTTTATGAATTGGAAAAAAAATAAATAAAAGACTTACATTCATTAACACTATAGTGGGGGATTATGCCACACATGTTGCCAAACTAAATCCAAAAAATTACTTTCATTTAAAGTTTACCCATTTTCTATGGAGAACCATTAGAAAAGAAAAGCTTGGAGAAGCCTGAAACACTATCAGCCCCACAAGAGGGGGAAGGAGTGATCTCAAAGTGCTAGTGAGAACTACAATTCTTTTCAGCCAGAAATTCAGCTTCATTACAAGCTCATGAATCAAACTCTAGAATCTTTTCCCTCTATATACTTCAAAACAAGAAATTCTTTTTTCCATTCTTGATGGGTATTTTCCCTTATAATAATCTTTTCAAAGAATCCTTCATGTTTATGCTGTATACATAACTTAGTTGATATAAAAATTAATAGCAGATTTTTTTCTTCAAACAATGAGATCTTTCTTTTGATAATCGATAATGAGGAATTTTCCTGAAACATAATAAATATAAAATGGATATGGTAAGTAACAAAAATGCTTCAGTTGCTATGCTTGCATTTCCAAACTAGATCTTAGCTTAAGATTAAAATCCCATAATAGGAAGTCAGGTTTAAGCTTAATGCCAAAACTATGGTTCGACTTACCATAATGACCTCAGAAAGCTCAAATTAAAGGATCAGCTTTTCTCTATGTCATATGCAAATCACATTCCTCATACTAAATTCAGAAAGGATAACAAAGAGATAGAGATAGAGATAGAGATAGAGATAGAGAAGAGAAATTATGACATAGATAGAGATACTATGACAAAGGACAAAAAAATTACCTGCCCAACCCCAGCAACCAGGAATCGTCCAGAATTTGCAAAAGCTAAAGAATTCACAAACCCAACCTGTGTTACACAAGATTCAAGTAAGCAACAAACATGATTTTTCTTTGGTGGCTCTAAACTCAATCATACATCCAATTACATGGAGAGCCCAACATCAAAAAGCAACATTAATAATCCAAAGGAAGAAAGCAGAAAGAGAGAAAAGAAGGTGTGGGGTTATGGGTTGGCTTGAATAGAACCACATTAAGGGCTGAACTCTAGCTTGAAGCAATGCATGCCCCTAGTTAGGGGAGAAGCAGGGGAATCAACACACTGTTAATCCCCACTGTGCCCCTAGAAATTAATGCACAAAAATCTGCCCAAATGGGAATTGTGAAAATCACTGCCATCCACTTCTAATTTGACATGGCAATCAAACAACTATTGCAGGACATTGACATGCAAACCCTACTACATCAATGCTGCTATTGCCAACTTGCTTTTGTGTCTCATGTTTGAAATTAGTACAAGTTACACTTTTATCCCTCAAACTATCAGTCTATCACCGCCCCCCCCCCCAAAAAAAAAAAGAAAACGACATTTGTGTTGCAGTGTCTCCCCTCAATTCAAATCAAGTGTCAATTTGGATGGAGAACACAATGCGTGTTGTACATGTAAATTAAATGGAGCTGAACGAGCCGCAGGAAAGATCTTGTTAATAAGAAAGGACCAATTATCCCTCTCTAGCAGATCAATCCACCACCCAAAATAGCCGCCTCCACCACCAGCCCAGCCTCTAGTGAGCAAATCTTGGCAGCATGTGTAAACCATCACCATCAACAATCAACAACCACCAAATTTTCCAAGTAACCACCACCATTTCCAGCCCAAAAGTTCATGAACTTTCTATTCATTGGCGAGCCTACCCCTAAGCCATATTGAACCTTTCATAAGTTAAACTAGTCTTTTCTCTACTTTTCAGCAGCCGTTAACATACATGATTATGACCAGAATTTAGAACCCAAATGTATGTGAAATGTTATATATTAAACATAGGGGAATACCAAAGACAAAAATACTTTAAAAACTAAAGGAACAAACAGGAATATCAGAGGAAAAGAAAAATACAATAGCCAAGGGGGGCAATACTTGGTTCCCTTGTAAACTCTTTTTCCTAAATCGTTAAAGTGACAAAAAACCAATTAGCAACCTCACTAACACTGCTCTGAACTTTATGAATGTCAAATGAACTAGATGTGGAGAATGTCTTTGATGTGGGGTCTATTACCGGGTGAGTATCTGAAGTGGAAATCTTATTATAGAGAAAGAAGCAGACAGGAAATATTCTTTCTCAACCACACCTTTGGCGAGAGCATTGAACAACTGCCACACAACATGTCTCCCTTACACCCAAGTGCTTCACCAACAAGAGCCGGGAACATGCCACTTTTAGTGCTCATCCATCAACCAAAAGGCTACCTTCACATCTTTATACAGAGAAGTAGATCTGGGACCACCATTTTGACTCCTCTACAACTCACGGGGTTCCCAAATCAGTTGGTACCACTATAATAGTTTGTGGTAAACCAAGTTAAGAAGATGTTGGGGCTGAAAATGCCATCAATGTTGGGGGCAAAGAAGAGGGGTGGTAGTGACTCGGTGAGCCCCATAACCTTATCCTAGACAACAACAATAACCTGAAGGTCATCTACTGGCACGGATATGATTGTTCCAAAGCCGACATTAGGTCATGTGGGGTCATACTCTATGTGTTACTCGCCAGTTACCTCCCATTCCATGATGGCAGCCCTGTGGCCATGGGTATATGGGACAAAGGCTTCTCAAGGGTCATTTGGCAAAGATGCTCATGTAATGAAAATAAAATCTGATGACTTCCATATTGCGAACAGTAGAAAGCAACTGCCAACTCGGGCCACAACAAGGGTATTACCAGCGCAGCTTGAATACCTGTTGATCTTAAGGGACTGCCCTGCATCTATTTGAAGAAATGCCAAATAGATATCTGGGTAGTCCAGTGATGACAAAAAAAAAATTGATAAGTGAATGATATGAGGGGTATTCCTGATAGTTTGAATTACTCAGGGGTATTATAACCATTCCCTCTATATAGTGGACTATAAGTCCTATTTTCAATTTAGCCTAGTTAGAAATCAATGGCTTTTCTTGTAATTTGATCATTCCTGGACATGGCATGTAGTTGTGGCCCACGGGTCTTACTATAGGTCAAGTTATATTATTAGGTACTTAATTGTGGTATTTTTGTTAGCTCAAGACCTAGTTTTCTACTAAATTCAGAGTCTTTGTCTTAGCAGAATTAGGATTATTAAACATCTAATATATAACTGAGAACAACTTTATCATGGCATTTAGTTTGGAAAATCCAATATGTTCCCTAACATCCACATCCCTTGGAATGTTGACAAAGATTCCTAAGAATGTTATTACTGCATTTGATTTATTCTTGGGAATCTTGTAGAAATCATTTCTTTTTCCAAAAATAGCCTGGTATAATCTTATTTTGACATTAGGAAACTTTAAAGCGATAATATATTCACTCATCTATAAAATCCCTTTATTAGAAAACCATTCTAAGAATTTTGAAAAAACGCTCTCTTCTCTCTCCTCTCTCTTTTTCTCTCTCCTGGTGGAGGCGCGTGCAGGCGCGTCACACTACGTGGTCGCATCAGCTTGGCTCAGGGATCAGAGACCTTTCCGGCTGGTGCGTTTTCAGATTGAGATTTGGTCGTTGGAGAGGTTGCGGTTCTACAAAAGCTCGGGCTGTCTGGTCCGACGACGATGTGAGGGGGACGCGGAGGCTTGGCTGGTGGGTGCCCGTCCAGGGGCCAAGGTAGTGGTTGGAGATGGAAAGCCAATTCTTCGTGGAGGCTAAAACCTTCGTCTTTTCGGTGGTGGATGGGAAGTCTGTTCTTTGGGTGGAGGAAAGAAGGAGAGGGTTTTCAGGGGCTGTTTGTTTGGGGTCTATGTGCATAGTTTGGTTGGTGTCGATGATGGAAAGGGTGCTACAAGAACACTGGGGATGAGGATTTTGTTGATTCTTTCAGGAGGGGTCCAAGGCGGTAATTGTTCGGAGAGGCGGGAATAAGGCCGGGCGGTTCTTGGAGTGGCGGTTTACGCTGAGGGAGGCCGGAAAGGGATGGTTCTCTTCCCTGAGGGCCGTGCTGGGCGGGGTTGGAGCCGCATCTCTGGGGAACTGAGCAAAGCGTTGGCCTTCATTGATTCAAAGTGTGGGTCTTCGTCTCCGGTTAGGGGGCTGTCGCTGGTGCCGCTCCGTCATTCACGGCGGTGGTTCGCTCGGCGGTCCCCTCTACGGCTTTGAAGCGCCGGTTGCGGTTGGGCTGTCGGGCTTTGCTGGTTCAACGGCAGAGCTGGACCTTTTTCCGTTGGGGGCGCCTGAGTTGCTACCGGAGTCGAGATCGGCGGTGGACTGCTACGATCTGGAGATGGCGTCTTCCGATGCGTCCTTCGATCCCTGCGTCGGTGGCAGTCCCAGTTCTCGAGGGTCGGCGCACCCTTCGTGTAGGACAGCAGAAGCTGTCGGGTGGTTGGCGTTAGTGGGTCATGCCTTATTTGAAATGGGTCAGGCTGTGGGGCGTGTGAAGTTTGGGAGGAAGACTTTGGGTTTGGGCTTGAAGCCTATCTCAGCCCACTTTGGTTTTAAAGTGGGTCAGCTTGTGGGGTGTATGAAGAATGGGCGGAAGGCCTTGGGTTTGGGCTTGAAGCCCATCTCAGGCCCTTTTGGTCTTAAAATGGCCAAGGCCTTGAAGACCCGCATTCACAAGAGGGCTCAGCAGGCTTGCCTGGTCCCGGGTTCCTCTGCTCGGCGATGGAAGCGACACAGGTTGACGACAACCCAGGCGTCCGTGCCCGTGGGTCCGGTTGGCTCTCCCGATGGGTCTGCCTTGTCCTCGGCTCCGGCACCTGGTTTCGATGTGGGTCTTGGGTCATCGCCGGTTTCTGAAGTGAACCCGGCGTTGGGATGTTGTCGCCTTTCTCCGGAGACATCAGAGCCGGCTGTGATGAATGGGTTCTTCAGATACGAGGGGTCCGCTCCCCTAGCCGACGTTGGTACTGTGGATCCTTGTGTCCTTACGGCGGCTGATTTCCCTCGGAAGTCGATTAAGCCCGTGCACTTCTACAATCGTAAACACAAAGTCAAGAGGGCTTCTAAGCTGGAACTGGGTCTGCTAGCGGATGGGATGATCAACGTTGCGCCTGGGGCTGCGCCGCTGGTAGGGAATCAGTGCTTGGTTATGGTTGGTTCTTCTGGGTTTTTCTCGGCGTTTGAGCCGAAGGGTCCTCTTCTGTCTTCCACAGCTGAGGCCAGTGTTATTCTTGGCTCCCCCTCTGGTCAGGCTCTATCTTCTCCAAAGAGGGATCTTTTTCAGCGGGGCTTCCTTAACACTCGTTCTCGGCCTCCTTTGCTGGTGAACAACGCGGAGACTGGGAGTTCTTCGGAGTCTGGTGCTGTTGCAGGGGCTGACAAATACACCCTGACGTTGTGATCAAGTCGAAGGCTGCTGCTCCGGCCTTGGGGATTACCTTTGGGGGAGATGAGAAGAGGTTTATGGATCTTTTGAGTTCCATAGAAGAGGATCGGCATAGGGAGGATGGGGGCTCTGTTTCGAGACCCAAGGGGTGGAGGGAGAGAAAAAATCTAGAATGCTCTCTTAATTTTGATGTTGGAGGGGTTGGATCTAGCCGGGGCAAAAACAGGGCATGTATGCCGGTTTAGGGTGTTTTGTAACCGGAGTTTTTTATTAGGGTTTGTCGGGTTTTGGGTTGTTTTTGTGGGCTTGGGCGTTTGCTCGTTTTGTGCCCCTTTGTATCCTGCTTGTATACTTAGGGGCGCCTTTACGCTTTTTATAAAATTACTTATTTATCAAAAAAATATTCACTCATCTATCCTGAAATATAGGGCTTTACAAAAAAGAAAATTTTCCCAGTCGTGGCAATGAGGATACCCACCTTTTTCAATGAGAATCCACTTTCTCAGGAAACCTCATTTTTGCGGGAATTTGGATGCTCACAAGCATCCAAATTCTCATGAACTTTGGCAACCAAACACAGAATGCATTGGCATCCTCTAAAATTTCTTAAGAATCTAAGAATGTTCCACGTACTAAATGCCACGTATGAGATTCTCTATGCCCTATGAGGTTACATCAATGCAACTATCCTAAGTTATGATGTCAAGGAAATTTCAAGATATGCAGGCAAGGAAAAAAGGTGTAAGTTATCTAAACTTCCGTATTATTTTTCAGTTCAGTATTCAACACAATGCAACCAATGTTATGGGCATGGAAACCACTAAAAAGAATCGCTTTTCTTGATTACCATTCACAGCCCCTACTGCAGCATTTCCTTGCTTGTTTCAATAACACACCAAACATCTTTCTTACCATGAAATACCTTAATATATAAATGTTTTCTTTAACCTGTATCACCGTTAATCTCATTAAAACAACCTTAACAATCCTACAATATATAAAATGCTAATTAGCCAGGAGAGCCTTCCTTTTCCATGGAAGATTATTTGGCAAGTCAAGGTTCCAACGTGGGTGGCGTTCTTTGTGTGGACAGCAGCAGTTGAGAAAATTTTGATGATGGACAATTTGCGTAAGCAGAATATTATGGTGGTGGAGTGGTGTTGCATGTATAAGAAAAGTGGGAAATCCATTGACCACTTATTGCTTCATTGTGAAGTTGCAAGTGAACTTTGGAGTTCTATTTTTAATTTGTTTGTAATCGTATGGGTTATGCCGCGATGGGTGATCAATTTGTTGAATAGCCGGGGGGTCAGGTTGGGTGTGGTCCAATTAGGGAAGCTTGACAGTTGGCTACACTGTGTCTATGGTGGTGTCTTTGGCGGGAGAGGAATGCTCGGATATTTGAAGGTGTAGAGACTTCAGAAACAGAGTTGCGGAAGTTTGTGTTTTACACATTATATACTTGGATGGCTGAACATCATAGTTTACTTGTTGCTAATTTTGCAGAATTTTTGACTTTTTGTAGTTTTTTTTCTTTAGATTAGGGGTTCTCTTGTATACTTCTTGTATACTAGGATTGCACCCCTTTGCACTTTATTAATACAATACTATTACTTATTAAAAACAAAATAATAATCCTAAAATATAAACCTGATACCAGTAATTCAAACAAATCTTAATATTAATAACAACCCAGAAATACACCGAAGCACAATCCATATAAAACAAAAGCTGTTGGGTATCAAACACAAGGCATTTCTAAATTATTCTAAGTTCAAAAATGAGTACTCATCATTTTAATTTTCATAAGGTTAAGAAGTCATTCACATTATTACGTAAAAAACACTTATAATCATCTGTAAAAGCAGTTATTGAACAATGAACACAATATCTTCCTCCAAAGGTGATCATATATAGCATAAAAGTATTAAATCTATAGTTTCCAGGGGGAAAAAACAATCCAATCATTGAAATAAATGGAAGCAACTGTCATAATTAATGCTATATTCACATTGTTGTGTAATTTTAATTGCAAAAAGTTTACTATTATTTACAATATTGCTTTGTCTTACCAATGGAAGGTTGAACAAGCTCCGAATGCCTTTTGTCTCACTTTCAATAGCCCATAATCGAACACAACCATTACCAGCTCCTGATGCAGCAAGATCGCTGGTTCTACACACAGCGACAGAACTGACCCAGGAATATGCTGATTGACAATGATAGCTTCCAGAACTATGGTCACCATTTTCTGCAGCATGGGAGTCAATGGCATATCATTAGAATACTGGCAAACAAGAAAGCACATGGCAAGAATAATAAAATAGTTTAGGATACTATATCCACTTAATACTTCAACTTTATGCATAACTTCCATGATAAACAATTGGAAAACAAACTTTTACAGTTTTACCTATATGTCCATTGGGGATTTTCCCACTATCCTCTTGTTCAATATTCTTGTTTGCAGCCAACAAAGGATGAGCATTCTTGACGATGTAAGCAGGCTTCTTTCGCAATATATTCCAAAGATCAATACTTCCATCATCAGAGCCAGATAAGAATTCATCGTTACTAATGAAACAACCACATTCCAGAGAAGATGCAGGGGCACGAAATACTAAACGTGACTCCTCAGGGACCTATTTTGCAAAGCATAGAAGGTACATCAAGACCATGTAAAAAAAAACACACACACACACATCCAACTGGTATAAACAAAAACACCCCAAAAACTCAAAGATACTGAAAATAATAAACTATATAAAGACACGCACCACGCTGATTTTATGAATGTGTAACATCTACAGTACCAATTGGCAGTTTCAAGTGTCGGTGCAACACACCAGAAATCATGCTCACAAAATGAGCTCTATCTAGATTGCAAAATTAGTCAACTTTCTCCTACTAAATCCTTCCTAGACACCCTCCCCCCCCCCCACCCTCCTTTCTTTCTGGTATGTTTAGTTAACTTCATTGATTGTACTATTGGAAAGGCAGTATAATTCAAGGGAAGGTATTGTGCATGATCATGAGGGCCATATCATTTATCATCACCCAAGGCCTTTCATCATGGCCACTGTTGTGAAGCAAAAATTTTGCTCTCCTTTTTGGCCTTAAAATGAGTAGTGGGGATTGCATGAATTACCTTATGGTAAAGATGTAATTATGCATAGTAGAAACCATGTCCTCTCCTGCTTTAAATATTAATATTTTCCACCCCAAAAAAAACACACGCTACAATTTCTTGAACTGCCAGTCTCTTAAAAATACCACCCAATCAACTCCATGTATAGTTTAAAATAAAAGGAAACACATTAACTCTTTATATCCCTTACTTTTTAAGAATTGACCCAATGAATGCCAGAATGCCTAGCAAAACCCATCCTCCCAAGTCATATCTCTTGAGTATTAGGGAATATCTATCCATACATAGAGAGAAGACACTAAATGCACATTTAGTATCAATGTTTGCTAGTCCATGGCCTGGCAATCTCCCTTGTAAGTCACCAAGAAGACTGAACCCTCATTTGAGTGATCTTCTCTGGCTAGTCAAAAGATGCACAAGGAAAAAATACAAAATGTATGGTACCCTCATGTCTCTTCTTTTTTTTTCATAAGTAACTACTTGTTAGTCACCTTCTAAGCCAACATTACCCATGTCTTTTTATTCAAATAATAGGCAGGCTCATACCATTACGCTCACGAGCAGAAGAATATCTATTATCATAAAAAGAGTATGTGCTTACCTTATACAATTGCATGATTCGATCACGTCCCACAGTCAACACCCGTTCTTTCCGTAAGCAATCAATAGTTACTATTTCACTTTGGTGACCAAATAATGTAGTTATATAGGATCTGTCTTCTGCATTCCATATCTTAACTGTTCGATCAAATGAGCCAGAGAAAAGTTCTGAAGTTCCTTGCCTAAAAGTTAAACATGATACGGGTCCCTTGTGACCTGGAAAAGCCTGTTAAACATACAACTAACTAATAAGAATAACAAATACGAAGCATAAACTTTCAGGTTTTGAGATGTGATCTTTAACAGCATCAGGACATAAAAGTTTATGTCAGACAGATAAATGCTGAAGTTTAACTTGGAAACATAGATAGTTATCAAGGAGAGTTTTCCTAGGGCTCAGCAGTCTATCACTTGTTCAAAATGTTTGCCATTTGAAAATTTTCTCTCAGATCTTGTCTATACCATAATTAATAAGGTACCAGACAAGAAGATCATAATTACCAATCTTTGCACACAAAAGAATCTACTGAAGAGAGGATGTCACCAAGCAACCAGAAGAAAATATAAGAATTCGGCTCCACTGGTATTGGAGGGTTAATTCCGCATTGTGGAGTTTGCTTAATCTAAGGTGCAGGTCTTAAATACAGCAAAACTATGATGTTTCATACATAAAGAAGTGAACAAAGTACGGTAACGGTAACTGTAACTTGTAAAAAAAACTCATTGAAATAAGCAGCTCAACCCAGCCAAACAAACCAGAAGTCGAGCCCTATCATCAAGTCAGGTCATAATCAGGAGCTGAGTGTTTTATTAGCCGAACAAAAATTGCACTAAACTGAAACTCAGTACCAAGAAACGGTTTTGCTCTAATATACATGTAAGACATTTTGGGAGAGAGAGAATGTGTCCAAAGAAGGACAGGAATTTTTACAAGTACCGTACTTTGCTGTATTTCCTTTTGCACAAAATGACCATTTTGCTATGGATTTGAAATGATTATATGACGTGACTGTATCCTGACCATTTCTTTAACACCCATGGTTCAGATTAAGCTAACTCCAGTATGCAGACTTACACCCCTATTGCAAGCACAGTATTTTTTGAATCTATAAGAAAAAAATATATAAATGCATAAATTCCCGTCACTACAACATACGCTCTATTATCTGTCATAAAATGCCTAACAATCTAATAGGTCACTGATATTCCCCCAAATAAACCCAATGCAAGAAATTGTTTCAATGTTTCAACTAAAACCAGAATAAGTTTTATAACATCACACATGTTTTCCAAAACGAAAGTTATAAATGAAATTCACCTGAATATGCTTTCGTGTACGGGTATCCCATAAATGAATGTGGCGATCTAAGCCTCCACTTGCTAAATATTTACCGTCAGAGCTAACAGCTAGTGCTAAAACATGTCTACTATGCTTTGTAGCTGGAGCTTGCGTATCCCTGGCCCCATGAGACCTCAGTACTTCTTCACTAGGCCACTGGTATTTTTCATGTTTCCCACTATCTACATCCCAATGCAAAATGGTGCCATCCTTCGAAGCTGAAAAGCCCTTATGGTCATCTTCAGATAGAGCCACAGCGGTGACAGATTTTCGGTGCTTGACCAAGACCCGGAATTCATCACTAGATTCTGGCGTTTGCACCCTGAATTGCATGTATTAAACATTAGAAGCATCCTAGACATAGTGTTCATAGATCATCTCCATAGCATGTCCAAGTGTGTGGGCATGTTCTCCATTTCTTCTAATAAACAACATTAGTTCAAAATCATGTCTCAAATTCACTTTCAAAAGACACCCACTAAGTTTCAAACTTCTGCACTTTGAAAAAGGATAAGACCGTGAAATAAGTTGCATTCCTAGATTAGAAGTATCCCTCTGCAAACTAAGCAATTTAGTGCTTAAGCAGCAAGTGTCTTCACTAACAAAAAAGTACCCTTCGACAAGGGCTAGAATTTTCTTATCGAAGTAGCATCCACTCGGTACCAAACACTGTTAAGCTTTACAAGGCTCAAACTTAGAAGAGAAAATTAAGAAATGCTACTATAAATTAAAGGATATGCAAGAAAAACCAACACTAAGAAATCCATCCTCACCATCACACTGTTATATGAGGAAGCGACCTATAATACCACAAGCTTGTAGGCCAAATCACTTCAGAATACAAATACCCAAAAAAAAGTGCAAAAGTGTAAGGTTTGAACTTGAAAAGCAATCAGAGTCTACTCTAAACTAGTTAAAACAAAGAATACCTAGACGCAATGTCTCGGCGAACCCGGCCGGCGTCCTCTTGCTGCTCCTGCTGCAAAATCCTCGACACGCGCGAGTCCCTCTCGCCTTCCTTCTCGTCTTCCCTCTCACCCTCCCTTTCCTCCTCTTCCTCCTCTACTCTCGCGGCAATTCCCCGAACCTTGTCCAAGTGCGCCCTCGCCACGCGCTGCCTCTTCTCGTCTGCGGTCTCCTCCACCAACTCAGCCTCCTCCTCCTCCTCAAACCCATATTTACGAACCAACCCATAGTCCTCGTCCGAGTCATCGCTCCTTATCACGTCACTCTCAATCTTCCGCCGTTTCTTCGACTCGTCGACGAAAAATGGGTCCCGTGAAAATCCCTTACCCTTTCTTGCTGCTCCTTTTGGAGCCGACATTTTATTCTTCATGTTGTCAAACTCTGGGAGACACTAGAAGCAGAGAGAAAGAGAGAGTTTTGTTTGGTAGGGTTTTTCAGAGGGTTTAGCGGCCAGTGGAGGGGGCGGTGCTTCAAGCCGACCCAACTTATTCCAATGCCATGGCGCCATCAAGCTGACCCGAAATCAGCCGAAGTTGGGTTTGGCTAGGGCTAAAAGCTTCTACACCTTGAGCTACAATGCCTGCTCATCGGCCTCATAGGCCCATTTCCAACTTTGGGTTGGTTGGCACGACCGCACGAGACAGCAACAACTAATTCAAAAAAATCAAAGAAAAAAATCAAAGAAAGAAAGAAAAGGAAAGTGTGTATATGAGTAATACTTTTCACATTATGTTATATTAGCTGATGTGATATATTTTAAGTGGCTTTTTATGTTAGTTATTAAAAGGAAAAATTGAAAAAAAGCTACTTAAGAATAGCTTTAAATATTTTGGGGATACATTTTTGTTAGTATTTTATTTTAAAAACAGAAAATTTAAAATAATAATAATAATAATAATAATAATAAATAATAATAATAATAATAATAACAAACAAAGCCGTCGTGTTCCAGCATATAAGAGAAATACCAATTTGAGATGTTTAGGATATGAGCAATTCTTGTCAACCAATCATTCGTTTTTTTTAAGAGTTCTTGTCAACCAATCGTGGTGAGGAAGGAAGAACCCTTTATGTTATAAATGTGAATAGCAGCAAGAATGTAGGCGTTTCTTCCCAAAGTATTATTCTTTTGTTCCGTTTTGATCTTTCTTTTTCCAAATAAATAAATATGTCCAATTTTTTTTTTTTTTGAAAGGAATAGAGTGTTTTTCGTATCGAATTTTGTTAAGTACAACCTCAAAAGAGATAACATCATAAATACAATTGGAGGCTTCCTCAAGAAGAACGTGTTCAATACTCATCATATATAGGGCTTCCTTCGCAAAGCAGTAGGCCGCTCCATTGAAATTAAAAATGTAGTGAAGACAATTTATATATATTTATATTAATATGTGAAAGCAATTTTGTTAATGTATTTAAGTAGGTCTTTAGTATTTGTTTTTTTTTTTTGTATTAACAAGGTGTTTTAATGTGACATAAAAATACAAAGTATATTATGTATGATCTACATTTTAGAAAATATTTTTTTATAAAGTACACATGCTTATTTTAAGAAGAACCAATGTAGATGTAAAGTTAACTCCTTACTTATTAAAAATATGAATAATTTCACTTACTTCTTGAATTGTCATCCATTTTGTAATGTCTTCTTCCCAAAGTTCAAAACCTCTCAATTTAGTGTATCAAATTTTCAATTTTTTTCAATTTCCTCCTCCGTTATGATTTTTTATTAAATCCTTTCAAAATTTCTAAAATACCTTATATTTTTAGGAAAAAAAAATTGCAACGACTTAGTCATTGGTCAGAATTTAACGGAATTTGTAAAAACACCCATGCATGAATCATTGAAAAAAAAAATTACATTTTTTTATTAAAAAAAAAAAATAGGGGTATTTTGAGAATTTTGAAATAATTTAACGGATGAGAGAAATTGAAAAAAAAAAAATTAAAAGTTCGATACACTAAATTGAAAAGTTTTAAACTTTGAGGAAACATTACAAAATAGGTAACAAATTGACAATTGAAGAAAACTAAATAAAGTTATCCCTTAAAAATTATAATAATAATGTAGCCATCCTAAGTGAAGAAAATGGGTGGTTGTAACACTCTCAATAGAGGAGAGGGGTGAGTGTGCAGCCACCTCTCTCCTACACTTAAGGTGCCTCCACAAACATTCTAATCTTTTTGTCTTTTTCAATTTTTTTAAAATAATAAATAAAAACTCTTACCCTACAAAAATTAAGCACATATTCTATCAAAATATTCATACTTATCTCCAATTTGACGCGAGCGTTATATTTGCACGGTGGTTTAGAAAAGGCTATCATAGGGCCATCAAATTTCAAAAATCTACCTATCACCCCTACAATATATTTGAGGTGGTCTGGATTGAAGGTAATAATACAGTTTTATAATAAGTGTTTATATTTTGAATTATTTAGTAATATATTCAGGAAAAGTAGGAAATTCAAACTGAACAAATAGAACATAATTTCCTAACGAGTTTAACTTTTAAAGAGGAAAAAATAAAATGGGTTTCGTAGTAGAGTCACTATGACTTATATTGGCGTCCTGCATTTGCCAATCTTGCTTCTGGGTGACTTTGGAATAAATTGATGGTCAAGTTATCATAATTGTAGACAAGCACAGATGTGGCATAAATCAACCCTTTTCTTTTGTTTTTTGTTTTTTTTCCTCTTCTCTTTTGTTTGAATATATTTTGATACTCACCATGATTTGAGATAGAATCAAATCAAATTTATACAAGAAAATACGGTAATTGTAATAAATATAAAAAATTAAAAAATTACGATGAATATTCAGAATATATTCAGAATGTATTATAACTTCTTGTTTATTTCTTTGTTGATAAAATACTTAATTCGGCTTTACAAAGTGACTTAATTAGTGTCATGCCTTTTCCCTAGTAACTTACTTGGATCCATGCTTTTTCATTCATCTCTTGTCTACTCTTTACACTTTCGGAATTTTCATTTCTTCTTTCTTCAGAGATATTCTGACTTAAATATTGAAAGTATTATCTGTCAGCACACCCGACAAGCCTCTTTCTTTCTTTCTTCATCACTTTTTCAAATATCATTTGGAATCGGATATCTTTGGGTCTATCTTTTGTGCTTTCCTTTGCCCGCAAGTGGAGATTTGGAATAAATGCTCATTGAAGACCGGTATAAAAACCATCGCTACTCTCCCACAAACCATATTGCAAACCATGTTATAGAGTAACACCCTTTTTCCTCCTTCTCCACACCCCTAATGCGAATTCCAGCCTTCTTCATCAGACAATGAATTTCCAATTGCAGGCTCAACGGAGAAGAAGTAAATGGGCATCATCCTGTACTTTGGAATGGGTGGAATCGGCAATATGTGCAGAACCATCTCCCCTGCCTTATAAGGGAGTTGTTAATGCTGCCCACGTCCGGTGATGGCACCTTATGAGCATCAAGCAAAGATTTACTGCGGGTGCCAATACCCTCTCTATAATCAATATAATCAGGCTTGGCATTGCACTTCAGAGTTACTGGATTTTTGCTCTTACTATTTTGCTTTTTTGCTCTGTTATTCTTTCTTAATTATATGATAAAACTCATTATTTCTTATAAAGTCGAAATATGATAAGATTGTGATATCTATCCTAAAACAAGGCATGTCAAATCTTCATAGTCCACCCACAAAAAGAGGGTTCTGTTCGTATGGATTTCCTTCATACGAATCTAAAAATTTCAGACTTGCGAGAAAACATTCAGATGAAGCATGAACTGAAACAGGTAATCGAGGGAATTGTTAATTGCAAGATATCATTACATGTTCAACGACACCAAAAAAATAATTTGTTCATTAATCAGAGGAAGAATTGGCACAGCAATCCTTCAATTGGTACACTAACCTCCTACCCTTTTAAACCCCCAAACATACAAAATCTAGCCTCCAAACCCGTACAGAGTCCTTCCTTGCCTCTTCAAGGCGTAAACGACATCCATGGCCGTGACAGTCTTCCTCCGCGCGTGCTCGGTGTATGTTACTGCGTCGCGAATCACGTTCTCGAGGAATATCTTGAGGACTCCGCGGGTCTCCTCGTAGATCAGCCCGCTGATACGCTTCACACCACCCCTGCGAGCCAGGCGGCGAATCGCGGGCTTGGTGATGCCCTGGATGTTGTCGCGGAGGACCTTACGGTGCCGTTTGGCTCCCCCTTTGCCCAACCCCTTGCCTCCCTTTCCACGGCCCGACATTTTCCCTGAAAGTTGCTGAGAAAATTAAGCTTTGACGAGAAAATTGGTCTTGGTGTATGTAACGTGTTTTGATTTACTGGGAGAAGCGATGGGGTTTGGAGTGGTATTAATAGAGTGGGGGATTTTTGGATTGGGGTTTGAAGGGGGGGCGGGGGTTAATGAGGGCCGTTGCAGTTTGGAAGTTATCGACGGCTAAGAGGCTCGATCCGCGTGAATTGGGGGAGAGAATGTGGACCGTTGATAAGATGCAAATTGACGGAGAGGATTGTTGTATGTTCAGTGCCACGGATTGTGCTTTTTCTGTGACATTTTTTTTTGTAAGTCTGTGACATTTTCTTAAGCTCTTTTGGCGGTTATTTACTGATGGCTGAATGCTGATGCTCTACTCACTAATTTTAAAAATACTCAAAATATTTTACATTTGAACTTGAATAGTATGCTTGGATTATCAAATGCTATTAGTCCTGCATATTATGCCTGTCAATTTTTTATACAATTTATGAGTCGATTTGATTAATAAATTGATCAATTTCGAGTCCATTCACTTACCTATAACTTGTATGAATTAATTTGGAGTTGTGTGAGGCTAAGATATAGAAGTGATAGGTGGTGTTCTCTTGAAAGGGTGATGGGTTTCAAATTTTTTGTTCTTTTGGTTGATAGCATGTGTAATACAGTGTTTTCATCTTAAATTATCTTGGTATTCCAAGTTGATGTGGTCTAATACTATTAGATGGCACAAATAACTTATAGTTTATGCCAAATTCCTATATAAATTATTCTCCAAACTAAATAGTTTGAGGCCTTTTAGGTCTTTAAGAGGCACAATAATATAGGCATTTGGATTTAACTCCTCTAAAATTCTTAAACTATTTTACTAAGTAGATATTGTCAATTGTTGTTTTAAATACAATTGTTAATAGTTATAATTTTTAATGACTGTAATGCTATAAACGATGTTTTTATTCCATAATGTTGATGTAATAATTTAAACCAAATATTGAATCAGTTATTGTTAAAGAAAAGATAAATGTTATATTCTATATTTTCATCTCCCAATTTGCCACAATGGGATATGGCAATCACAATTAACCATTGGATATTTTTTTTTATTAACAATAACTAATCTAATGGTTTGTTGGGATTGCCATGTTAGTGAGATGATTATAAGATAAAAATCTAGTTTTTAGCATTACTCTTATAAAAATAATGTTACTTTGGATTGTCATGTCACATTTATGAGATAGTTGTGCAATAAAATTGTAGTATATACTATTATTTATTTTTAATAACTCAATACTTATCATACTTTTTCCATTTTCGAACGTTATAACTGTTCATATGGTAAAATCTTAATAATTTATGTTATCTTTGTTTCGGCGTAAAATAATTTATGTATTTTTCATTGTTTGGTGTGACAAAAAAAATCTAGTTCACATAAAATATTTTCGGTTTGATCAACAAAGCTTTTTTAATTTATGTAAAATAGTTTATATTTTTTAAAAATCGTAAATTATTTTCTAAGAGTTTGAGCTTCTTAGTCTCAAATTGTTGAATCACCGTCGGAATTCAAATTGGTAGTTTTTTTAAAAAAAATTTGTTTTTTATATTAATATTTTTATAAGTTACTATGATTGAATGAAAATATAAAAAATATTTGTAATTTTCCATACGTGCAAAACACCGTAAAATATTTCCAGCGAAAAACATTTTTCGAATAACTTATTGAAATTTGTAAACACTTATTGAAATTTGAGGAAATACCTTAAGAATTATATAAAATCTTGATTCCAAGACTTTCAGTTACATCATTAACCTGATCCTGGTAATTTCACGACAATGTTGGGTGATTGGGACCAACATGAGTCTAGACAATTTTGATTGATTTGTATGATTGGTATATAATTAGATTTACAGAAATGCTATATATTATGATCCTATGAAACATTTATTCAACAATGATGAGCAGCATTTCCAATTAATCCTTGTTAAATAAATAAATAAAAATAAATCCAATAATTGGTTAGAGTGCAAACCTGAATTGTTTGATGAATATTAATTAGAATTATAGTATTTAACATCTATTCTCAGAGTTGGTTTGTTAGATATATATTTGCATGTGAAGCTGAATTAATTGGATTGGTAATGATTCTTTTACTCACATTAGGGATGGAGTGCAGTGCAGACACAAAAATTCGTGATTGCTCTACTAATCTTATCTTGTACTCTAATTACCATTAGATCCTACTAGTTTACTCACCTTATCTTTTATTGTAGTCTAATTACCATTAAGAAAGAAAAGAAAAAAGAAGAAAATTACCATTAAGAACGGCTAGGGCATAGACGGATTGGAAGATAAGATTATCTAAATTTCAAATGAAGTGAATACTATATTATTAATGGTTATGATTGAAAGTTTGAGCATTTAATAATATACATGATTTTATATTATTTAGATTACGTTTGGTAAGTAGACTGATTATTCAATTCAAAAATATGAATAATTTTTATTAAAAATAGAGGGAAGGTATAATAGATTAATCTTGCAATAGCTATTCTTATTATTATGAGAAATTGACTATTCATTGAATTGAAAAAATAATTGTTCATCTCAAATTTAAAATGAACATATATTTTCTCATGGCCATGAGATAACTATTTCAAGTATTAAATTATATTTTTACTTTAACACAAAAAACTATTTTATTCAATTTTTTTTCTAATTCTTAATTAAAGTTATTTATTGGAATAACCATTCCGTGTATCAAACGTATTATTTTTAAAAAAAAATTTGACTTTATACACAACGTTAGATGTACGAATTTTAAATCCCGACCTAATCGATCAAAAGTGAAAAAAAAAAAAAAATTGCTAGTGGTGAGTGGTTTCGATCAAACAAATTGGTTGGACTAGAATAACTAACAAGGGCTCAAATTTTCGACTATTTTTTCTTTCACCACTCTAAGTTGATTATAAATGACATAAAACGCAGCGTTACAAAACCTACCCGACCCAATCCAAACCATGAAACCCAACTCTGCGCGTAGGGGAGGCGCTATAGCTCGAAACTCTGAAACTGTCAAACATTGTGCGAGACACAGCCTGTCAAACTAACTCAAAGCTCCCTCGTATAGTCGTATTGCTTGAGCCTTGATCCTTTTCATCTGGTTTGAGCATCTCATCAAGCTCATTAATTTAAAAATTTCTCCAAATAAAAAAAAAAAAATTATAAATGGCCTCTACATCAAGCTCTTTATCATTTCTTTAAAGGAAAAAATCTGAAAAAGCTCATCATACTGTCAGCTCAATTTAAAAAAAAAGCCCATTAAACTGATAAATAGTGTTAACCCTTCACACTGTCAAAATGTAATAAAAAAACTTATTTTCAAATTTTTTTCATAAAATATAATTAGTTTCTTAATAAAAAATAATAAACTTAATTTATTTATTTATTTTGAATTAAAAAAGAAATTTCATCCCAAAACTCCATACATTTTTTTTTTCTTTTTAAAAAAAGGCATGTTGGTAGATCGGCCACCCAAAAGCCATGGCGGCCACCCTCATGCTAAGGGGGTGGTTTGTGAGCACCCCAAACAAAGGGGGTGGCTTGCAAGCCATGGTGGCCGATCCACCTTCATGTGGTGGATCGACCACCTCCAAGCCATATTTTAAAATTTTTAATTTGTATGGGGTGGCCGATCTACCCCATTCACTTAATGGGGTAGATCGCCACTCCAATTTATTTTTTAATAAAATAAAAAAAAAATTAATTTATTATTTTTAATAAAAAACTATTGTTATTTTAGAAAAATTTTAAATTTTTATTTTTATTTTTTGACAATTAAAAGGTTAACATCTATCACTTATCACTTATCAATTCATAAGATTTTTTTTTTTTTTTAATTCGGCTTAGCAGTATGTAGGGTTTTTTTTTTAATATTTTTCCAACTAACGTATGTTAAAAACTCTCTCCAATTTTTTTTAATTTTTTTTTTGTAAGTGAACTCTCTCCAAATTTAATCCTCTCTTCCTCACGCTATTTTTATTTTTTATTTTTTATTTTTATCATTTTTCTTCTTTTCTCCCGCTTCTTCCCTTTCCTTACTCGCGCCTAGGTTTTCCTCACTCTCCCCTTTCTTTCGGTTTCTCTCTCGCTGTTTCTGTTTCCCTTTTCCCTTTCTTTCCCTTTTTCTCCGCTAGTTTTTTGCTATTCTTCGGAGTGTAGTACCCGGGCATGCTTTGAGAGTGAGACTGGCGTCGTTCTTCACAGGAGCTGCAGTTGGCTTCGTTTCTGGGGATTTACAATCTTCACAGGGATTACAAGGTTGCGCAGGAGGCCATTTCCCAACAGGTACTGGCCGGGTACCAACCAAAGTTAAAAATCAATTTTTTTTAGTGGGCCTTGAATTCTTTTGCTATATGAATGGAATATCGGATTTCTCGTTCGATTTTGAATGTGGGTTTCCGAAGATTTTTGCTTATTTTTTAGTATTTATAGAACCCATTTTGTCGAGATAGATATTGAAATATTCGAAGGAATTTGGGGTTGGGGGATAGTTAATTAATTTATCATTGATTTGCAAATAATTAGTTATCGACGGTTGGAAGTGGTTGCTCAAAACCAATAAAAAATAGTATTAAGGAGAAATATTCAGGGAGTTTGATGTTTGGAGTTTTTTGAAAGTCATAGTTAAAATAACGAAAGTTGAATTTTTAGCTAGAATTTGGCTAAACTTTGGAGAGCTCATTAGGGATGCTCTTAGTATTCTCTCCCTTTGTCATGCATTTATATGAAACCATCTCAAGCTTTTTTCAGTTATGGATTACTCGGACTCTGCATGTGTGTTTGTTTGTTTATTTAACGATTCAATATCCTGGTAGGATCCCCTGCTTGATTGAACGGTGAGGTAACCAACTAGCTTGACTCGTGCCAGGAACCACTATTTCGGAAGCGAAAACACTTTTTTGTGGTATCATAGCATCATATAGATAGAGTATTGAGATGAGAGTTGGGCTCTGGTTCGGGCATTAGGCATGAGAAGGGGCATTGTTCTCAGCTGGCCTTGGGTCTTTCGCGGAATCACTAATTTCTGTTAAGCAGCGATCGATAGAAGCGCTACGGGCTGGCCTCCTGAAAAAAAAAAAATCTTTATAGAAAGGGGTAGTGATCGCTTTCCTATTAATCTTTAGTGTTGTTTATATATGATTCTCGCCCACAAGAGGAAGTTGTATAATTTTTTTTTTTCCTGTTTTTTTTGTATATGCCCATTGATATATATATTTCATAAACTGTATAAGATAAAGATATTAACAAGAGCCTAGTGGTTTTCGGGGGTTGATATTTACAAGAGGGAGTTGTATAAATGCCCATTGATGTGCATTTTTTTTTTTTCATAAACTGTATAGGGAAGAGATATTTTCAAGAGGCTAGTGGTTTTTTTGGGTTTAGATTAATATGTCCAAGGCCTCAATGTTGTTTTTGATTCATGTAACTGCCCGACAGTGCTGGATTCAAGCATGAGGTTATAGCGTGAAATAAGAATCAAAGGAAATGCAAGCTATTTGTGATAGAATTATTTATATTAGGTTTTGAATTATTGAAGGGGTATGTGGATTTCATGCTTAATGTTCTGTTTGATTGCCGATATAGAGTAGGAAAAAGAAAAAAGAAGTGAAAAACTTGTAGCCTCAGCTGAGTGCTTTTTATGATTGCCTATGAAGGGTAGGAAAGGAAGAGTCAAAATATTTAGGCTTTGTTTTGCTAGCATCTAAAAGGTTTATTTATTTATTTATTTTTCTTGTCATCTTGACTGTTTCCTTAGGGAAAATCAAGGCAAATTCTACTCTGGAATTCAACAATGTATTGCATATGTAGTGATACAGATACCATGATGCATTATTGAGATTTGTTAGTTGTTTTACACACTATAAGGTTGTCATTTTTTCCCCTTTGAAGGTTAAGGGTAATTTGATAAAGAAGAGAGAATGGGATTGCCAGATACATACGGAGATTTGTCATCGGAAGTGGAGGTTGATGCTTTCAGACGCCTCTTCCCTCTTCGTTTTTATGAGCGTCATCTCTCTGAATCCATCCGGCCTGATGGTAGGCCACTTGGAAAAGCTAGAGATACAACTATAGCACTTGGTTAGTTAAAGCTTGTATCATTTATTGACAATCTCATTCTTCTACCTCTGATATAGATTTTGCTGGTGTTGTTACTCAAACTGAAATGGCCAATCCTTTTTTTTTTTCTTTTTAATTCAAGGGGCTGTTGCATCCGCTGATGGGTCAGCACTGGCAAAGATTGGTTCAACTGTAAGTGTCTTTCTCTCACTTTCTCTCTACATGAGTGGCCTGGGGTGGCTAAGCTTAGTTGTGTATATCAGGTGTGTGATTTTATTTGTTTTCTTTCTCAAGTACTTACTTTTTCTTCCTTGGACAGACAATGTTGGCTGCTATTAAAATGGAAGTCATGACTCCTTCCATGGAGTCACCAGATGAGGGCTGCTTAGGTTGACTATCTAACTGCATATGTTCTTTTACTTATTTCTCTTACCTTTGTTCACTTTTATATATGGGGATGTCAATATGTGTATCTTTGTTATTTCAGCTATTGATTTCCACATGCCTCCAATTTGTTCTCCAATTGTTAGGCCTGGCAGGCCAGCTGAGGCAGCTCCAGTAGTGTCAAAACAATTATCTGACACTATTTCAAGGCATGTAATTGTATTCTATAGCTACTTGCTTGTTAAATTCTCTTTTCCAAAGTCCTTTAAGTTGGAAAAATGAGTTTGTTGATTGATGTTTAGTCTGGCCAATTAGAGGTGCTAAGAAGTTCCCCCCGGCACACACACACACACAACAAAGTTGATGGCATGACAAAGGCCTTAATTAGTTCTATAGGGATGAGGGATGCCACAACTCGTTAAAATGAGTATTTGGTATTTGTTAAGGGCATTATGTGTTAACATCTGGCAGGTAAGGTAGTCATTTAGGATACATTTATGGTGCCCAATGATTATTTTTTAGAATAGGATTCGAAAGAAATTGAAGTTGTTATCAAATTACATTTATAAGCTCATCTCAATAACTTTTTTCTTCGGTGCTTCCTTGTTCTATCCCGTGCACTTGTTGTGCCTCTATTTGTTGGGTTGATAAGCACTTATATGACTGTCAATGATCTCATTTAATGTTACTTCATTCTATTCCAGTTTTATTTCTGGCTAAGTGTAACTTGTAATGACTAGTTATATGTGCTGTTGCAGTTCTGGCATGGTTGATTTGAAAGAGTTATCCTTGGTCAGTGGAAAAGCTGCTTGGATGGCATACTTGGTAATGGCGTTATTCTCTGCATCTTCATATTTATCCGTACAAATTTAGAAAATCTTCCTTTTGGTGCTTTGAGCATGTTCTTTTAGACATTGTGAATTGTAATGGTCAATTTTCTGAACTGGATTATAAAGAAATACTCAAACTTATGTGTTGCAGGACATATACTGTTTGGATGCTGATGGTGCTCTCTTTGATGCTGCTTTACTTTCAGCTGTTGCTGCCTTGTCTTATTGTAAGAGTTGCATGCTTTCTCATTTGGTATTGTGTATGGTCCATTCAAATGCTTGCAGCATGGCTAACAGCAACAACCTAGAAAATTCACTTTCCCACAACCCAACCCAACTTTCAGTTCTGCATTAGTAATATATACTGTTTGCTTAAATTTTCTGGTTTGATGGTGAAGAGTGATGTGACTGTGGTTCTTACTCTATGTATGAAGTAGTGAGTGTACTTGGTCACATATATGAGATCGTGTGTTTTTTTCCCCTTTGACACATACGTGACTTCTGACAATGTTCTCTTGGTCTCTTGGTCATGTTTTTACTTTTTTGATTCTAGTAAAAATTTATTTAATAGAATCAGGGAATATGCATGTCAATTTCTTTTATTTCTCATTTCGTATGAGCACAATTACGTAAGAAAGCTTCTTGCTTTCAAACCTCAGGCCCATAGCATGGGATATTGAGGTTCTATAACTTATTGGTGCAAGGTCAACCATGGATTTGGCTCTCATCAATGCGGCAACTTTAGACCATTTGAATTGAGAATTTTCTGTTGCATTATCTCCTGAAAAGCATGTCATTGGCTAATTATCTTGCTAGAATCAGATGGCCTAAGATCGTTTTTTTTTTTTATAGTCAGAAACTATGGGTGGATCAGCTCTTTTTTTTTTTTTTAAAGCAAGCCAAGTTAGTGATAGATTGAGTGTTTATTAGGAAAATCTTACTGTTCATTAGGGAACTCTTACTCTGTTCCAAATTTCTATAATTACATTAAAGACTTGCAATTATACTTGCGTAGACTTCTATTTTCATTTGTATATATTTGAATGCAGATTTTAAATTAAATCATTAACTATATCTGCAGTGCCTTACTCTTTATAGAATCGTCCATGCCTTGCAGTACAAATCCCTGCAGTTTCCCTAAACAAGGATGGTAGAGTTGTTGTTGTGTCTGAGGAAGATGGACAAAAGCTGGAAAAGGAGCCTGTTAATAAAGAGAAGAGGAACCTCACACTGAAAAACATTCCTTTCTCACTAACATGCATACTTCACAAGAACTACATCTTGGCAGACCCTACTGCAGAGGAAGAGTCCATCATGGAAACTCTTGTTACTGTGGTTTTGGATTCATCAAGTCAACTCATTTCTCTTTATAAGCCAGGTGGACCAGTTCTCGCTCATACATCAGCTATCCAGGTGAGTTTTTCTCCCTAGAAACACACTGTTAAAGGATCCATTAAAAGTGCCAATTTGTTGATCAATTTAGTATGTTCCAACCTGTTGCATTACAATCTACTTTGTTGAACCATGATAATTGGAGCAATATTTATATTTGATTGGGGGCTCATGGTCATAATATATTTGAGACTAACGTTGCATTTGTTTCGGTGTAAAATGTTTTTCGGAAAACATTTCCCCCATTTTGCGGTGTTTGGTGTTAACAGAAAATTCTGATAAATGTAAACCAATTTCGGGCTAAGAGGTGTAAGCCATTCTCTGTAAAGCTGGCCCCCCCTTCTCCCCCCACCCCCCCCCACCCACCCCCCAAAAAAAAAATCCTTGTTGCCAAATTCCATATGTTGGGGTTTTCTTTAAAAATTTTTAATTTTTGTCAATTAATTAATTAATTTTTATAGATGTGGGGATACAAAGGTTCAATTTTCAGTACTTCATTTTGCTGCAAACAAAGATGCCATGTGACAATGAGTTTTTTTTTTTAAAAAAAAAAAAGAAAAAAAAAAAGTGTTGATGGCAGCATATGGCTGTCTGACAGTTTATGGGTGGTTTCTAGCTGGTTTCCAGCTGCAGTGGAAAAAATATTTATCGTATCAACCAAAGTCTACACGATATTATTTTCAGGATCTCAATCAAACAATGAAACTGATTTTCCCGAAAATATTTTCAACTGAAAACATTCACTCAAAAAACATTTTACATTGAAACAAATGCAGTTTTAAAATGGTTTTGACATCTATTCCTGCTTTTTCATGGAATCAAATGGAATCGAAGACTGGTAGTGTCTTGGAAAGATTGATTACTAGAACTTTGTGTAGAAAAAGGACCTGAAATTTTGACTGATTCCCCCCACCCCAAAACAAAACAAAAAAGAAAAGAAAAGAAAAAAAAGTAAAAACTCAGCAGAAACAATGTTCCATTGAGCAGATAGACTGGGTGATCCAATCTGTGCATGATTGTGCCAATGCCAAGGAACATATATCAGGATATATATAGGCTGAGTTTTTTTACCTTAAACCCTGTAATACTCTTAGTCTTACTTTGTCTAGAGGATTCATTCTTTCCAATAAGTGGAAAGTTGTCTCTTACAAATTGTATATTGTACATAAATTAGACTTTGCAAAGGCACATTAAATTAAACAATGGCATTCTTTCCAATAAGTGGAAAGTTGTCTCTTACAAATTGTATATTGTACATAAATTAGACTTTGCAAAGGCACATTAAATTAAACAATGGCATATGGAAACACAAAGAAAGTTATTGGCCGAATGCTGATGATGAAGGGTTGCTGTGGTTTTAGGATTCCATTGCACAGACAAGGCAAAGAGTGAGGGAACTACAGAAGATTTTAGATGAAGCCAATTCTGGTATGGAGGTTGACTAGCTTTGATATTTATTTTCGAGGGGAATGTCATATTGATTCGTGCAGTTGGTGAGTAATTCTGTTTTGCATCTCTATTTGTTTATTCCTGGTTTCTGTAGTGACATTGTTTACTCTATAAAAAGGGTTTTGAAGAGTAGCGTCATTAATCGATCCTGGTTGGATATGTGGTAGATTTGTTCTTTGCATCTTCAGAGAAATTGAGTAGCATCTTTTTATTTGTAAGGGTAAAAAAAGCATTACTTTGATAAAAAGTCCATCTAGCACTTGGTATATCTTTTCGACTCCACTTAGTTAATTGTTGTTGACTTCTTTTTTAGTGTTAACAACTTCACCAAGGACTTCATATCTGTTTTTTTTTTTTGGTTAAAAACTTAAGAAAGTGTTTTTTTTCCCCTTTTATGTATCATATTATATAACTGAAACAATAAGGTAAAACATCTCTTGCTATTAAAGTTTCAAGAAGTTGTACAACAAGACATTGTTCTAGATGGAGCAAAGTGGTGGAAAATGTTTCTTGTTATGAGGGGTTTGGCTTAGGTGCTATAAAATAAAATAAAATAAAAACTACCGGAGATCTCTGTAGTTTTTTCAACGATTTAGATTTAATTTCACTCTCTCTCTTACTCATAGAAAACTTGGAATCAAATCTGGACCGTTGAAAAAATTACAGATAATTTCCTGTAATTTTTTTTGTTTTTTACAGCACCTAAGCCAAATCTTGTTACAAGTGGTTGGAATAAAGGCTTTGAAGTTTACTTTTTACTTTACACTTCATTAGTGAATGTGGGACTTTATTCTTGATGAACAGGCCATTTATGGAAGGAAATTTTCTGTTAAGAGTGTGCTTATGTCCAAATTAATTAACTTTTGGATTCAAGCAGTCAACCTAATTTCAGTCCCTTGCATATCTAAGTGCTTATATTCTAAATTTGCAAAGCAACCACTTTTAAGACTTCTTTGAATCATCTTAGTGTGAGCTTCAGTTGCCCGCCCCGTAAACAAACTAACTGGCCTTTTGCAAAATGAGCTTCTCTCCTAGCAGAATTCCATTGGTTATGTAACAATGTTCCTTGCAAGATCTCTGCTATGTTTTACTAAACGTTCCCTCCTGTAACAATGTTCCTGGAACTTGAATTTGTTTTTTTAGTTTTCCCCCAGTTTAATCCGCTTATTATCTGATGAATAATGAGCTGCTCAATTTGTTCCTCAAATCCTTTGCTATCAATCTGCATGAGTGTATTAACAGAGACTGTCTTCCCAATGCTACTATACATGAAAAAAAGATGATTTATGGGGTAGTGAATTTGGTGCAATTGACCATCCGAATATGCTAATGACCACTTGGAGACATGAGTGATTGATGCAACCTAATCCAGCAAAACGTGGTAAAAGCAAGGGCAACCCAGAATAAAAATTGTAAAATTGCATTTTCTTGAGAAAGAGCAGTATGTTTTAGCATGTTTAGCACAACAATAATAGGAGAAAGATTGGGCTGAAATGTTTAGCATGATTCCTTTTGTCAATTCTTTTCATCATTCAAATAAACAATAATCGGGCCACATTTTTCCTAAAACAAGTTTTGAGAAACGTATTCCTATATTTGATAGAGTAATGTTATGTAATATATTTTTATCTTATAATTATTTTATAATGTCGACATGACAGTTTTAACTAATCATTAAATTTTTTTTTCTTCTTAATAAGGATTAATTCAAGAGTTGGCTAGGATTGTTATATCAGCATTATGAAATAAAAGTGTAGTATATAACATTAGTTTATTTGAAATAATAATTTTACGAATATGATATTCTTTACACCCATTTATTGTACTCATTTCACGTCGGCTGAGGTGACATGTTTCTTATGTTAATGACTTTAAAAAAAAATTAAAAAGAACTTCGCTTAAAACATGGTACATCAACAAGTGTGCAATGAGTAATAAATGAGTGTAAACAATAACTTAAAACATATTACGTTAGAAGGTGTAATATGAGTGTAAGGAATAGCGTTACACATCCATTTTAAGTGAAATGAAAAAGATTCATTTTACGCTTAAAACTTTTGTTTTGTTGCATTTAATATGTATATGGTGCTATATCATTTAAATTTTTTAGTTGACGTAGTAATATATGTACTGTGTAGTAATATATATTGCTATTAAATTTATAAATTTAATTTGAATCATGTAATAGATTCTCTCCGTTTCACCGTCTTTGGCGCAAGGGGCATTGCCTCTCAACTTGTGAGAAGTGGGAAATTTTATGTCCACGTGTCTTGATTTAGGATGATAAAAAGGCAGGTTGTATGTAACCTTTCAAGTTAACAAAAACAAGTGTTCAAGGACAAATGCAGTAAATAGGGCATAACAGAACTTCCTTAGATCGGAGTAAGATATTATTTATTTATTTAATTTCTCTTTCCTACATAATCTGATGACAAAGATAATTCGTTCTTATTTAGTTTAAGACAAACTGAACTTCCATAATATCAAACATTTAAAATGCCCGTCTTTGCACAAATCTTCATTCTTCCAACTCTTAAAATTTTGCAGCAATTCAAACAATAAACTGAAAAGATAAAAGGGAATTTGATGATAAGATATCAAAATACATGACATATGTAAGAAACAAAAGTTAGAAAAGTTTTGTTCTAAAACACTTGAAGAAACCTCTGGTCCAAAAAGATGCAGATTTTGTACAAAAAGATTTTTACTCAATATTAGCCAAATCAAAAGGTTTACAAGATCCTACCGTTCGGGAAAAAAAAGAAAAGAAAAAAGAACTGTACAAAATCAGCTTTTAATAAGTATATCATTCTGTTATAATTTAATTTTTATATTTAAAAATCATTAATCAGATGTCAAACAATCAGTTATGATGAATTGTCAGGGAGTATTTTAAATACTTAAAAGATATATATGTATTTTTTTCTCTAAAAAAAAAAAAAAGCCCAAAATTGTATTTTAGAGAAGCTTAAAAATGAAGTTTTTTTTTTTCAAAAAAGTCTTTCGAACTTTTTATTTTTATTTTTCACCACAATTTCAAACATACTCTAAACCATATAGGGCCCCATACCAAGAACCAAAATAAGTGGATGAGATACTAGAGTTTTTAGTATGAGAAATATTAAAAACTATATTTTTATCATAAAATTATCTTATAATGTTAATGTGTCAGGCTCAGCTAACTTTTATTTTTTATTTTATTTTTTAAAAAAGATTGGTCTAAAAGTTGGTTGAGACTGTCATATCATCATTGTGGAATAGTTATAGAATAAAAAATATAATTTCTAACATTATTCTTTTAATATAATTTCGTTAAAAATTTACATGATAGTTTACATTTTATGAAACTAAGGGTATTTTATGAGAAAAAAAAACCGTAGTAGTTTGAGGGGTATTTTACTAAGGGTAGTTTCTTAATTTTTATCTTTTTTAAGAAATTAAGGGCATTTTATAAAAGAAATTAAAAATTGATTTTTTATCACATATTAATAGTTTGAGGGGTCGACATTTATCACTTAACACTTTATAAAGCTTTTTTTAAAATTGACCGTCTGTTTAGATGACCTTTTTATATTTTCTCCAAGTATTTATATAGAATGTCAAGTTAGTTTGTAATCCTAATAATTGTTTTTTTTTTTTTTTTCTATTCAAATCCTAATAATTGTTATATGGACTGCCACAAAACCATAATAGCTCAAATTGACCTGAACCATAGATGAAGAAACAAAAACAAAGCGTGGGTCGTGCCTCTGGGCAGATTACTTGGCAGAAAAACAAGATACCTGGCCCCATGCGTGTCACACAAAAATATCTATTCCTCTTCACTTAGAAGCACAATAACAAGGCAGAAAAGGCCCACGTTACAATAAAAGAAAAATCTTGTCAATTCCTCTCTCCCTCTCATCATCATCATCCACACTCCCTCTCACACCCCTTAAGTTACTTTTGGGAAATCCACTGCAGCCAATCAGAATCCAGGAAACTCCATCAAGAAAACCCCCAACAGATACTAGATAGATACACTCATTTCCACTCTCTCTCTCTCCCTCACTCTCTAACAACCTGAAATGAAAACTGGACCTCAAAAACATCTCGGTTTAGACGATTCCTAGACTTGTTGCCACGTGTGCATCCCTCTCACCACTAAACGAAAAAACCGACAGTTCCAGTTCTCAGTTCTTTGCCACCCTTTAGCTTACCCTCCACTCAGAATATAAACTCACGACCTTCAAAGAAGAAGAAGGAAGAAGATTACTCTGAAAAACTCAGAGAGAGAAGCAGAGCAATCTCTCTGTTTCTGCTCTTTTTGCTTTCTTTCTCATTTTTCCTCTCCACAATTTACAGAGAGAGTTGAGTTGATACACGATCTTCCTGATTTTATATACCTTAATTTCAATGGCTTCTTTAGTATCTTCGCCTTTTACAGTGCCCACCTCAAAAGCCGACCACCTTTCATCTCTCTCCCGAAAGCATTACTTTCTTCACTCTTTCCTCCCCAAGAAAACCACCCAAGCAATCTCAAATTCCTCCATCAAAGTAAAATGTGCTGCAGTTGGCAATGGCCTTTTCACCCAAACCACCCAAGAAGTTCGTCGAATCGTCCCAGAGAATAAACGGGGCCTCCCCACTGTAAAAATCGTCTACGTAGTCTTAGAAGCACAGTACCAGTCATCCTTAACGGCCGCAGTGCAAGCTCTCAACAAAAATGAAAGGTACGCTTCTTTCGAAGTTGTGGGTTATTTGGTTGAAGAGCTTCGCGATGAATCGACCTACAAAACCTTCTGTGAAGACCTCGAGGACGCCAATATCTTTATTGGGTCTTTGATTTTCGTTGAGGAGCTCGCTTTGAAGATTAAGTCTGCTGTGGAGAAACAGAGGGATAGGCTTGATGCAGTGTTGGTTTTCCCCTCAATGCCTGAGGTAATGAGGCTAAACAAGCTGGGTTCCTTCAGCATGTCGCAGCTCGGGCAGTCGAAGAGCCCGTTCTTCCAGCTCTTCAAGAGGAAGAAGCAGTCTGCTGGGTTTGCAGAGAGCATGTTAAAGCTTGTGAGGACTTTGCCTAAGGTTTTGAAGTATTTGCCTAGTGATAAGGCTCAGGATGCTAGACTGTATATACTTAGTTTGCAGTTTTGGCTAGGCGGGTCGCCGGATAATTTGCAGAATTTCTTGAAAATGATTTCCGGGTCTTATGTGCCGGCTCTGAAAGGGACCAAGATCCAGTATTCCGACCCGGTTTTGTATTTGGATAGTGGGATTTGGCACCCTTTGGCTCCTTGTATGTACGAGGATGTCAAGGAGTATTTGAATTGGTATGGAACGAGGAGGGATGCTAATGAAAAACTTAAGGATCCAAATGCACCAATAATTGGTCTGGTTTTGCAGAGGAGTCACATTGTTACGGGTGATGAAAGTCATTATGTGGCTGTGATTATGGAACTGGAGGCAAAGGGGGCTAAAGTGATACCGATTTTTGCCGGCGGGCTTGACTTTTCCGGACCGGTTGAGAGGTATTTGATCGATCCGATTACGAAGAAACCGTTTGTGCATTCGGTGATATCGCTGACAGGTTTTGCGCTTGTTGGGGGGCCGGCGAGGCAGGATCACCCGAGGGCTATTGAGGCTCTGATGAAGCTTGATGTGCCTTACATTGTTGCGTTGCCTCTGGTATTCCAGACTACCGAGGAGTGGCTGAACAGTACTTTGGGGCTGCACCCAATTCAGGTAGCTTTGCAAGTTGCTCTGCCGGAGCTTGACGGAGGCATGGAGCCCATTGTCTTTGCTGGCCGAGATCCTAGAACAGGCAAGTGTAGCTTCCTTATGAATTATGTCTGTTTTTTCTTGGTCTTTCAATTCATTATAATCAGTTTTATAGTCTTACTTACAGTTAGCTTATCCCCTTGGGAATACTCTGAGAGAAAACCAATACAATTTTTCCTGTTGAAAGCTGGGAGAGCAATTTTTACTTTTAAGAACAAATATAAGATAGAGCCAATTTGGAATTGCATCGGGAAATAGAACTTTTGTTTATAGAAAAAACTTCATTTTCAAGCTTCCCTCAAAACGTTGTTTTGAACTTATTTGACTTTTTGAGTATTTTTTGAAGTTTTTTACCAAGCGGATCCATTTTTGCTGGGCATAACTTTTTATATACGAAGAGTCTGGTTGTGATTGCGTTACATGGATTAAAAAGTACTTTTAGTATCTAAAGAGATGTGAAAAAAAAAAGTTGGTCTATTTGGTAAAAAATTTTAAAACTACTTCTTTGATTTTTTTAGTCTAAAAAGGTCTAAGACGCACCTTTGGAAAAAGCTTAAAAAGGTCAAAAGCACCTTCTTTTTAGCTTTAAAACTTTTTTTTTCACTTACAAAAAAAAAAAAAAAAGCTTTATTTCTAACACAATCTCAAACAAGCTCTAAAAGCACTTTTTAAGCTTCTTAATGCAATCCCAAACAAGTTATAAGAGTTTATTACATGAGCTGAAGTAGTTTTATTGCTACCATTTCTTGTTTCACTCAGACTCCTTATTTTCTATGTCAGACAACCTAACAGATACATTTTTTGAAGGGTTAATGAATGATGTGATGTGATTGCAGGGAAATCACATGCTCTTCACAAGAGGGTGGACCAACTATGCACCAGAGCAATCAGATGGGCTGAACTGAAGAAGAAATCAAAGGTATATTTGCATTTGGTGCTTCATACTTACTGACCTGATAAGACATTTTATTCCTAGATGTTATTATGTATATCTGCAAGAAAAAAAAAATCAGAACTTAAGTCAGTTGTAAGAGTTCTAGGCCAGAAAAGCTGCTACATGTAATAGTCATTAAAACAGAGAATTTGCTGTTCATGTTTCACTATTTGAACTCATAATTACAAATGACTGCAGAAAAAGTGATGAAAATGATGAAAAGGAGATTGAAGTTAATATCAAACTATTAATACTGGGGCTTTATTGATGTTGCTTTAAAACTTTATATCCTGGTAGCTTATTTTCCTAATCTATATTTGCGAATAATTGAGGGGGAGAGGGCAAACAAACCCTTTCCTTGTTACCATCTTATTCATGAAACTATGCGCACCAATTAATTATCAATATTTGAAATTTTGAACTGGCCACTAGTCTCATGATTACCGCAGTTGTTTAGAGTATGATTTCAATGTCTACAATAATGACAGATTAACATACCTTTTGTTCTGAACTTAATTATTACGTAGAATCAGAATAGTATCAAAGGACATGTTGAAGATTCCTCTTTCATTTATCATCTGTTTCGCATTGTAGAAAATCCTCTACCTCTCATGTTTGCTTAGTAACTGTAATTTCAAATTTGTAATCTACATTTGCCTCGTAATTAGAATCTTCATTCCTTAAGTAGTGTTCTGTGTTCTCTTTTCTGTGGAGAATCTACTTGAACACAAATAGACGTTGTTTCACTGAGCTTGTTATGATAAATACGTGTACCAATGCAGGCAGAGAAGAAGTTAGCAATAACTGTCTTCAGTTTCCCTCCAGACAAAGGAAATGTTGGAACAGCTGCCTACCTTAATGTCTTTTCTTCCATCTTCTCTGTTCTAAAAGAACTCCAAAGGGATGGCTACAATGTTGAGGGCCTGCCAGAGAATTCTGAAGCCTTGATCGAAGATGTAATTCATGACAAAGAGGCTCAATTCAGCAGCCCAAATCTGAACGTTGCTTACAAAATGGGTGTCCGTGAATACAAAAGCCTAACTCCCTATGCCACTGCATTGGAGGAAAACTGGGGAAAACCTCCTGGGAACCTGAACTCCGATGGAGAGAATCTCTTGGTATATGGTAAACAGTATGGTAATATCTTTATTGGTGTTCAGCCCACTTTTGGCTATGAGGGTGATCCTATGCGGCTATTGTTCTCCAAATCAGCTAGCCCACATCATGGCTTTGCAGCATATTACTCTTTTGTTGAGAAAATTTTCAAAGCTGATGCTGTTCTTCATTTTGGCACTCATGGGTCACTTGAATTCATGCCTGGAAAACAGGTGGGAATGAGTGATGTCTGCTACCCTGACAGTCTAATTGGGAATATTCCAAATGTCTATTACTATGCAGCTAATAACCCATCTGAAGCAACAATAGCCAAGCGCAGGAGCTATGCCAATACCATTAGTTATCTGACTCCTCCAGCAGAAAATGCTGGGCTTTACAAGGGCCTTAAGCAGTTAAGTGAGCTCATCTCCTCGTATCAATCCCTTAAAGACTCTGGCCGTGGGCCACAGATTGTGAGCTCAATCATCAGCACGGCTAAACAATGTAATCTTGACAAGGATGTAGAACTACCTGATGAGGGAGAAGAAATCTCAGCGAAGGAACGAGATCTTGTGGTTGGAAAGGTATATTCCAAGATCATGGAGATTGAATCCCGCCTTTTGCCTTGTGGGCTCCATGTCATTGGTGAGCCTCCATCGGCCATGGAAGCAGTTGCAACACTGGTTAACATTGCTGCGCTAGACCGTCCTGAAGAGGGAATTTCATCACTCCCAAGTATACTAGCTGAGACTGTAGGAAGAGATATAGAGGAAATTTATAGAGGGAGTGACAAGGGAATTTTGAAGGATGTAGAGCTTCTTCGGCAAATAACTGAGGCATCACGCGGATCTATTTCTGCCTTTGTGGAGCGAACAACTAATAAGAAGGGCCAAGTCGTTGATGTAGGTGATAAACTGAGCTCAATCCTTGGGTTTGGTATCAATGAACCATGGATTCAGCACTTGTCAAGCACAAAGTTTTACCGGGCTGATAGGGAAAAGCTTAGAACACTGTTTGTGTTCTTAGGAGACTGTTTGAAGCTGGTTGTGGCTGATAATGAGTTGGGGAGTTTGAAACAAGCATTAGAGGGAAAGTATGTGGAGCCGGGGCCTGGTGGCGACCCAATTAGAAACCCAAAAGTATTGCCAACAGGAAAGAACATCCATGCACTTGATCCACAATCAATTCCCACAGCGGCAGCATTACAGAGTGCAATAATCGTGGTGGATAGGCTGATTGAGAGGCAGAAGGCTGACAATGGGGGAAAGTATCCTGAGACAGTTGCACTTGTATTGTGGGGAACAGATAATATAAAGACTTATGGTGAGTCCTTGGCTCAGGTCATGTGGATGATTGGTGTGAGGCCAGTTGCGGATACATTTGGTCGTGTGAACCGGGTGGAGCCAGTAAGTCTTGAAGAGCTTGGAAGGCCTAGGATCGATGTCGTTGTTAATTGCTCTGGAGTGTTCAGAGATCTCTTTATTAATCAGGTATAAATCCTACTCATGATTCCCATTGCTTTTGGATCTTTAATATTGAATGATAATGCATTGGTACACATGAAGGGCCAAGCCCTCTATGACCATAGAATTGAAGTCTAGTTGTATTTGTGATCTATATATATGGTGAATCACGGTTTTGAATTTTTACTCTCACACGAAGTTGCCAATTTTCGAAGTTTGGCTTAGTGTCAAGAAACAATTCCTAGTATTTGATGATGTTTTCCTAAATGGTGACATGTAGGTATAATCTAAGATCTGCAGCACCATAATTGATGTCGTAACTTGAAATCAAAACCTTGAATCAAAGCAAACTACCTATTTTCTATAAAGACATTTCAGTTCTCATGCTCTTTGAAACTCTGTTTTGTCAGATACTTCTGCTAATGATATTTTCATCAAAATTTTGATTTTTCTCAGATGAATCTCCTTGACCGGGCAGTGAAGATGGTAGCTGAACTAGATGAGCCGGAAGACCAAAACTATGTCAGGAAGCATGCAATAGAACAAGCTAAAACTCTTGGTATTGAGGTTCGTGAAGCTGCAACTCGGGTTTTCTCCAATGCCTCAGGATCCTACTCGTCAAACATAAATCTGGCTGTGGAGAATTCTTCATGGAATGATGAGAAGCAGCTCCAAGACATGTACTTGAGCCGAAAATCTTTTGCTTTTGATTGTGATGCCCCTGGTGTAGGCATGACTGAGAAAAAGAAAGTTTTTGAGATGGCTCTGAGCACAGCTGATGCTACATTCCAAAACCTTGATTCCTCAGAGATCTCACTCACTGATGTGAGTCACTACTTTGATTCGGACCCAACAAATCTAGTACAGAACTTAAGGAAGGATGGGAAGAAGCCTAGTGCATACATTGCTGACACCACCACAGCTAATGCCCAGGTGAGAAATCTTGCCCTATTGTCCCATTTTCATAATAAGTTCAGAGTTTTATCAAGCATAGACTCTTATTTTACAGCTCATAATGGTAAGACTCAAGGAAACATTGCAATTAATCTTCTCGCTTTCTTACTATGCAGGTACGTACGCTTGCAGAGACTGTGCGTCTTGATGCACGAACCAAGCTGTTGAACCCTAAGTGGTATGAAGGGATGATGTCTAGTGGATACGAGGGTGTTCGTGAAATAGAGAAGAGGCTAACTAATACAGTTGGGTGGAGTGCAACTTCTGGACAAGTCGACAATTGGGTGTATGAAGAGGCCAATTCGACTTTCATTCAAGATGAGGAGATGTTGAACAGGCTGATGAAGACAAATCCAAACTCCTTCAGGAAGTTGGTGCAGACTTTCCTGGAAGCCAATGGACGTGGGTACTGGGACACTTCCGAACAGAATATTGAGAGACTAAAGCAGTTGTACTCAGAAGTTGAAGACAAGATTGAAGGGATTGATCGGTGAACTGCAAATCTAACTGTCGAGAAAACGATTGTAAAATGCAAATATAAAAAACACTTGTGATTTCCTTGAGTTCTTTCTCTTTCTCACTGTAGGATAAATAGATGTGAGTTCGAGAAATGCAAATGCACCGATTGTGCTTCTTGTTTCTAATCATTCATAATTGGCACCCTTTGTTGCTCTTGCCTTTCCATGATAAGTTAGTGATAGCCCAAAAAAAAAAAAAGATCTTACACGAGAGTTTGAAAATGAGGCTAGAGTATCAAATACCAGTAGAGAAATTATTGTATTTTCTGCAGCAAGAGGAATAGATCATGATCTAAGCACTGGTACCTGAATTCTAAGTCAACAGGTCGCCTCATCCCTTCACCAAGATAATTTGAGAGCATTCATGAAAAAACACAAGCACAGGCTGTTTTTGGTGCCTGGTATAGGCCGGGCAAATGTGCACCTGGAAAGAAACACAAGCATTCAAATTGGAGGACTTACTGGATGTTGCTGTCTCCTCAATCGAAGCTGCGGTTTAGAGGACACAGCTAATTCCCTTGGTCATTACAATGAAACAAGCCTTCATAATTAGAAGATGAGGTCAACTAGAAGACTTATTGTTACCAACTCTCACCTCTTCTTTCTATTGCACAAGTTATGAATGACAGGAAAAAAAATCTAACATGATCAAACTAATATCATTTACAAGAATCTGAACCATTCAATCAACAACTTGATTGTCAATGTTAAATACAATTTTCTTTTCATATATTCATGATCAAAAAGAACAGATTACATTTTTCTGTGGAGTGAATCTCCAATCAGTAATGAATCAGACAAGGTAAATCTACAAATATGGAAAAAGAACAAAAAAAAAAAAAGGAAAGAAATACCCTCCCCCTCAATAAAAAATACAAGACGAAAAAAAAAAATAATACAGATACAGTTTAGTGTAACAGTTAACAAAAGTGGTACATGTTCCTTGCTTCCTCTCTCTTGCCGTTATTTCAGGTATCATATTACCTTCAGACTAGCTCAAGTAGGAGAGGGTCACCTTCTGCCATTATTCTGATCAGCTTTATGAAATCTTGTTCGCTTGACACATTCAATGGGTGAACAGCAGGTACTTGAGCTGAATAAAGGGTTGAAGAATTATTTGTAGGCGGTTTTTGCTTATAGATCATTGTACTAAGCACCGGGTCAAAATTCTCTGGTGAATCCATGGATACAAAGAACATGGGTATTGCAACCTTTTGATGCATTTCTAGAGGTCCCACTAGATTAACAAGCTCGACAAAGTCCGCAACAAAGCGCCGGGGAACATAGAATACCTCAGAACTGCATACTGTGATGCTCTGTCCATTTGTTACGCTTTCCTTATAACTGACCTGGAAGTGAGCTGGCATTGTGCTAACAACCTTCTGTACCATCTCTGTTTGTTTTGAAAACCAATCTGAGTTCTCGTTGGTTGACACAGTAGTCCAAGACTCGGAGACCTGAATGCCATTGAATTTGTTACAGAGATAAAGAGATAAAGAGAGAGAAAGTTTTTTTTTTTGATAAGTAATAAAGAGAGAGAGAAAGTTGTAATGGTTTGCAAAGTTATATTAGGGGAAACAGAACGCAATTGGAGTATTTAAAGTTATATTACCTTATTTGGGATCCACAGTTTGGTACTGTCTGCTTGTAGCAGATTCCAGTAATTAAGAATGGTATCATCCTGAAGGAATAAAAATCCTTCTGCACTAGTATATCTATCAAAAATCTTAGGCAAGTTCCTGAAGAGAGAATAAGACAACAATTAGAATATGTTATCATGAAATTTAAGAGAGATGGGCCATCTCAACTAACTATAGTATAAAAAATAATTATGTGGGATAGCCATAATGCAGATAGAACAGTTAAAACTTCAAATTACACCTACTCCTTTCCATCATAATTAGGTTGCTTCTGAGAGAAATTTGATTTAACAAGAAGCAAAAACTCAAATCAACATTATTTAAACCAACTAGGAAAGAGGTCAACTTCAATTTCTATTAAATTGAAAACTTCAATGAATGGTGCAATTTGCATCAAAAAGTAAGCTCCCAAGTTTACTTGCCATAACAGCGTTTTCAATTACTCTCACACCCATAAGGTCCTATATACCATTAGAGTTTCAATACAATAATATTCACATGTAAAGACAGAGAACCAAAAGGAGACCCACATCAAATGAATACTGTCGCCCTCCTCATTGCTTTTTATAATAATATATTGTCAGTTAGCATGTCTGTATACAGCGAGCCAATAATCATCTTGTGACAATGTCAAAAGTTTCACATTATTTCTCATGGTCAATAAAAATCTATTGTCTTAAAATTGTGATTAACCATATATGTCCACAAACAATTCAAACAGAATATTTTACTGCAGCAACCCTTTTGAGGGTAATGGTAATAAATTTAAATAATAGCTAATAACAGCTTACTTGTATAGTTGCTCCAATTGGCCCTCCTCAACAGCAAGATCCGGGTTCTTCTGCCCTGACAAAATAATCACTGTCTTGAATATTCGCCCATAGAGCAATCTCCATTCAAGAGCAGTACGTTCCACAGGCCCACTGCAAAACATAATAAGCACAATATTCCCAAAATTCTTCCTCCAATGAATCAAATTTGCAATCTCATAATTCACTGTCCCTGTTTCCTCAACTCCAAGATGAACAGATGGCAACTTTTGTGGGATAAAATCTTTCCTATCCCCATGACCAATACTTGCCCGTGGCCTATCCAATTCCAATGACATCAGCCTTGGCTGCTGGTAACCAACTGCAATCAAGTCCTGAAGCCAAGCAGCAGTAAACTTCACATCCTTTTCAGTCCAAAACCCCTCCTCTGCCATTACAAAACTTAATTCCAAAATCTTTTCAAACAATCTATGCTTACTTGATTTCCATGAAACCAAGAACTTAACTAAACGACCTACATTCACGTGAAGATCCTTCTCTTCTGAAAATGGGTATGCTTCAATCCTATCATATCGATGAACCGTAGGGGGGTAAACTACAACATAACCACCAACTTCCCACAAAATCCTTTGTCCCCAATATCCTCTCAATACATCAGAAGCCATTGTGCTAATGGAAACAGGAAGCATCAAACCCCAAAATGCCGGAGAATGGTAAATTGTATTGAAAGAATTAACTGGCACCATTACTCCTTGTGGCAGCGCCACCTTTGGGGCGTGCTCATCGAACTTAATATCAAACGCTTCCAAACCCGATTTCCTTGTAAAATAAAACACAGAATCAACATCAGGCAGCCCGTTTGAAATCCCCTGTTGAATGAACTGCCTTCCACCAAACACTTCAGTGTAAAACTCCTCATGCCCAACTTCACCCACATTCTCCAGTGGCAACCCCCTAGGCCAAACCGATCGCTGCCCGAAATGGATATACGGGTTCACGACAGTCCGATTCGGGTTCTCATGGCTATACTGCAATATAGTATCTTGCCTAGCACCCTCCCCAAACAAGTCTACATCAAAATGCTTACCCAAATCCCCATCAATCACATCCCCACGATCATCAGCGTCGAAGATCTTCTTCGCGCCGTGTTGGATCGCGAACAAATACCCAACAGTCTTCCTAACATAAGAATCATAAGGAAGAAAATCCACAACACGAAAGCCTAAACTAGCTTGCTGTTCCAAAGACAAGAAAATCGCACCTTTTAGGCTCCAATCCGACGGCGTTCTGGAGTTCCCGATAGCGAGGACTTGCCAGCCCCTGATCTTGACCAGGTTGCGGAGCGAATCGGTGGGATAATCGGACACCGAGACAACGATCCATCGCTCGGTTCTGAAATTGGCGTAGGGCGACGACTTGTCGGTGATGGTCGCGATCGAGTTCCAGTTAACTTGAGGTAATTCGATCTTCTCGAGGTTCTTGGACTGGGTTTCGAAGCAGAGGAGGGCTGCAGTGTCGCCAACATTGCGGAGGAAGAAGAGGGCGGCGACGGTGGCGACGAGGAGCAAGACGGTGATGATCTTGTAGAGATTCTCGGAGACCCATGTGGAGAAATCGAGGCTCTTAGCCTCCGAAAACCGGTTGGGGTGGAGTGTGGGTAGGGTTCTCTTCTGGGCTTTTGGAGATTTCGGCGTTGAACGGTCTTGGACCAACATTGAACCCCAAATCTGATTCTACTACTAAGCTTGACTCCCAAACAGAGCTCAACTCTCTCTCTCTCTCTCTCTTTCTCTCTGCTACTCTGAGCTCTCTCTGTGTATCACACTCACACCGTACGACATTTCTTTTCTGGAAAGCGTTCCTCTCTCTCTCTCTCTTCTTTATTTCTCCTTTGTTTGTGTCAGATGTGGTTACCTTGCCGACAGGTTTGGCTCGTCGGGTGGGTCTCTTACTTCAAAGTAACTGCTTGTAGTTGTAGTTGTAGTTGCGTGGTCCCTGTCTTGTATTGTATACTTTCTTTTATATATATATGTTAGTTTTGGTTGATATGAAGGATTTTTTTTTTCTGAAGCAATATATTATTATGGTTAGATTGATTAGGAAACACGTAATATAAATTAATATAATGTGATGGCGATGATATTATTTGGGAATGGTTGGTGGATTTTTGGGGACGTTGTGGTGTCAATGTCATGTCCTTTGTTGGACGTAAGCCTGAATCCAAAGGGTGAGAGTTTGCTGATATGTCACCTTGTTTTGAATCTGGCCGTTTGATCAAACTGAGTGGTTCTTGATTTAATTGTAATTGACATGTGATGGTTTTTTAAAGATTTAATGAAGAGTTTTTGAAATCCTTAAACATTTTTACAATAGAAACAAACTTTGAGTTAAAATTGTCCAGCTTTCAAAGAAAAGTTTTAAGTTTGTGCAGATAGTGATATTTGATATATGTGTTTGGTGTCATTCTCTTGTAATGTTCGTAAATTTAGAGCCTTGAAAAGTTTTTCTAATTTTAAAGTATTTTATTGAATTTAAATGGGAGGTGTTTTCTCATTTACAATAGCCATTGCCTCACCCCACCTCTTCAGCACTCAAAAGCCTTTCTCAAACAGGTCAGCAATATTTTCCTGAGAGCACCATTTGTTTCCTTTGCTTAGTGGTTGTGTAACTGACCATTATATTATGAGTAATGAATCAAATTTTTATTTTAAAATTATTTTATAATATTGATGTGATAATCTTCATCAATATGGTTGGATAATTATCGAATAAAAATATGATTTCTAATCTTTCTATTTTATTATTACAATCTCAAATGATACATAATAGTCGGTTATAAATCATATTGTACATTCAAAAGTCACAAAAACAATTCAGGATATTCCATGCTTAGTGCTCAGTTCTTGCACCTATTGTGACACCCCCATAAAATTTGTCTCATATTGTGTGGGTGAATTGTGATAGTGTTATATAAAATGCGAAATCTTGTGCTAATTCTTTATATCGGATGAAATCGAGTTTTGCAAATAATTTCAATAAGCTCTAATTGTAACTTCAATTAATCATTTCTTTATATTAGGTGAAATTGAGTTTTACAAATAATTTCAATAAGCTTTAATTGTAACTTCAACTAATCAGTTTATGGTGTGTTTAGGATTGCGATTTCGTAGACAATAAGTGCAATTTTAAATCAAATTGTAAAAACTAGATTATTTGAAAACTGTGTTTTTAAAAAATTGCGAGTTGAAAATGCAGAAAATTTGCGTTTTCAAATCACATGTAAGGGAGTAATTTTTTGAAAACATAAAATTTTAAAGGTTAAACTGCAATTTTAAAAGTCAATCTGCGATTTTGTTAAACGTTTAACTACGTTTTTAAAAATCACATTTTTAAATTTTACTTTTTAAAATCGCTATTTTAAAAATCGCACTTTTTAAAATCACAACTCTAAATGGACTCTTAGAATAATAACTTCGAGCATAACACCTATGCTGAAGCACATTACCTTATAAAAGAAGTACTCGCTTTGTCCAAACTATGGAGATACAAGGGAACAATACGACATCGTAGTGAGAGCGCTATTAGGCTAGAAACAAGATGGGGCCTAAATGGGTTGAGCTGAAACTGAAACTTAGACTAGAAACACAATATAGGCCCAAAAGGGTCGAGACAAAACCAAAACCCTATCCAAATCGACTAGCCGACCCATAATCGACAATCTTGATGTGGTTTAGGGTTAAGGTTTAAGTGCCATTTCTTTTCTTCGATTTCTGAAGTTTGTTTGGGCTTACGACCATTCATAAATAAATTCATATTCTACTCTCCTACACCCCATCTTCTCTCTTATTGACACCAACCCTGGTTGAAATCACTAAAGATAAAAAATAAAATTGAAGAAAATATTTTCATGAAGTCAATCAAATATCAAAAAATTAATTTTTGCTTGGCATAACATTTAAGGGGCCTGTAACTTATTACAACATGGCTTGATTTGGAGGATTGTAGATGGTTCTTCAGTTAAAATTTGAGGGGATAGATGGTTGACTACTCCAATAACTTATACCATTCAGTCACCACAAAGAATCCTCGAGGTAGATGCAACAGTTAGAGACCTTATTGACCATGACATAAATTGGTGAAATAAGACTTTAATTGAAGAAATCTTCACACAAAAAGAGGCCTTGGTGATTAGCAAGCTGTCAATTAGTTGCTCTCTTTAGAAAGATGTTCTTATCTGGAGAGGCACTGCCACATATGATTTTTTCGTTCGAAGTATATATCATTTGACTAAAGAAATACAAGATGCTTTGAGTGGAGAATGTTCTAAGTCTTTTGGTGCTAGTGAAATTTGGCGAATCATGTGGCAACTATAGATTCCTAATGCAGTGAAGATGTTTATTTGGAGAGTCTACCACAACTTATTATCCACCAAAGACAATCTTTTAAAGCATGGCGTAGTTCAAGAATCCTTATGCCTTATTTGTAGACTTGAATTTAAAAGCATCACCAATATTGTGTGGAGTTGCTCCTCAATGGTGGATGTGTGAAGTGTGTGTGGTAAAACATTTTAGAAAAACAATTTCTGCAGTTTTGACTTTGCACAGTTAATGGAGGAAATGTTTAACAAATGTGATAGGGAGGAGTTTGAGAGAGATTGCCCCACCAACGGCGATCAATGTTGGGATCTAAGCAAAATGGCAAGCTTTACTAGCAGGCACCTATAAGATAAATTGGGATGCTATAGTGAACTTTGTTAATGGGCGGATAGGCATTAGCATAGTAATGCAGGATTATGAAGGGCATGTGATTGCAGCCAAGAGCGTGAGTATAATGAGTAATTTAGAATCAATTGCAGTAGAGGTGCCTACGGCAGGCTTAAGTCTTTAACATATTATACTGGAGGGAGATGCTCTCCAAATAGTAAATGTAGTGAATTGTCCAAGTCAAAGCTGAAGTAAATTTGGACAACTTGTGAAGGATACTCATATGGTCATAAATTTACTATCTAGTTGATGAGTCTTTCATATTTGCGGTCACAAATTCTACGGCACATGATTTAGTTAAGACTGTCATTAAACACGTCATAGATCAAGTTTGAATGTAATAAATTCCTATATGTATCTCTGATGTTGTTATGTTAGAGTAACATTCTCTATTTTCTTGATTGATCAATGAAAGTGATTATAATTTTATTTGAAAAAATAAAAAAAGAAAACATCAAAAAATTAATAGTTTAATTAAAAAAAAAAGATTTTACATCAAAACAAATAAAATCATAATTTTATAATTATGATAGAGCACTTAAATTTTGTTCATTTTAATATTTTTGACTTGCTTGAAAATGGTCTCCCTTCTCCAAAGCTGAACCCGTTGCTTGGTTAGCGTTGGTGACTCCATTCACTCGTTCACCCATGACCAGTTGCCACTTGGCACGGATCCTCAACGCTGCTCGTCACGTTAAACTCTCTCCTCTTAACGTAACAGAATCACAATTTTCAAAAATTTAAGAGTGACCCGCCACTTTTGAGAAACAAACAGAAGGCTCTCAGAGAGGCAATGGCACCGTCCCCATCTCCCCTCGAACTCACAGTAGCTTCGGCTCTGCTTCTCCTCTCAACCACACCTCCCTCTCCCTCTCTGATCTCTTCTCCGCAGTAAAATTCATACCGCCAATTCGAACTTCTATTCTCATTTGTATTTGCATTTTTATTTCTTCGTTTTCACTCTCTGTTTTTGCAATTTTGTTGAGTAGGTTGGATTCTGAGGACCAGTCCGTCAAGGATGGAAGGGAAAGACAGAATTGCAGAGAGAGCTTGGTGCTGAGCGATCCCAAGGCAGTGCCGCTCATGGAAGAGTCACGCTCTGTTTCTACGTCATGCACTTCATCGCTCGCCAGCGAGGAATCTTCTGAGGAGATTCGAGCTCGTCAGATGAGCATCATGGCCGTTCTGGCTCGCCACCATGAAATGAAGCTCAAGGTTGATCTGATTTCTCCGTCTGTGGCAGTTTTTTTGCTTTCTGATTGTCCTCCTTCTAGTTTACCACTGTTTAATCTGTTTGGATTCATTGTCACTGCCTATTGGTTGATTTTGGCTGAATATGCGCAAGGATATGCTTGAATCTGATTTTTTGAACTACAGCGTTTTCAATCACTGTTTGGTTGTTTTTTACATGATCCGATACTATTATCTTTGAAATTTTGGCGTTTGACTTTCAGTATTTGTTTGAATTTCAGTGTTGAATTGCTATTGCTTCTTCTTTTTTTAACGTCCATTCTGAGTTTTGAGTTTAGTTTGGTGCTTGTTTCCGGATTTGAAGCTCACTGTGTATGGACTCTTCTATTTTTCGCTCATATTTCACTCGAATTTGCTTGCTCTTACTCGAATTTCGCCTAGCCTTGCTTTACCAGCTCACAATCCATGCTGCTATCCATGGTCAAATATGATTTGGATTGTTTTCAATTTTCATGCCAACTCCGTCCGATTTTAATTTTTCTTTGTTCGAGTACCGTCAAAGTTTCTCCGTTATATCAAATTCGAATTCACAAAGTTCCGTGAAATAGATACAAAAATTGTTTGAATTGCTGGAATGTTAATTATTCCTTTCTTTTTCCCTTCGTTGTTTGAATTGATAGTTTGTTAACGAAATCATTTACAGTCTGTGAAAACGAGTTCCGAAAATCTTCGAATTTTCTCAGGTCGTACGGAAGAGCAGGTCGAAGATTCTCTACAGCTCCGGTGGGCGGGACATCATCTCCGGCATGGCGGCGGCAAAAACCTCGGGATCCGAGTCCACAGAGGCATCGTGCTTGTCGAGCAGTTCGAGCGCAGGCTCAAGCGCACGAAGCCGAAGAAGCGGTTACGTTAGCAGAGGTGAGAAAAGGCTTGCTATGGTCCACGAAGAGATCAGGAGGAAGCATGTCAGCTCGGCTCATATGCGCCGCCGAGCCGACGCCATTTTGAAAATGCTCTCTGGTGGTTGTTCCTCTGAACTGAAGATACGTCAACTTCTCGGTGACAGCCCGGACACAAGCAAGGCTCTCAGAATGTGATCTCTCTCTCTCTTTCTCTGAGCTTGCCACACGGTGTTTTTGAGTGTGTGATGCACGTGGCATGTGCTAGCTCTCCAGTTTGGTTGTTAGGTTTTTGTTTGTTAACTAATCGGAGTGTATGAACATGGTTGATCATCTCAACCGTTAGATTGCATCATAAAATCGACGGTCGACGGTTGAAATGCATCCACTCATACTGGGTGTTATGAGTGCTTTGATCCACCCAGTGGGCTCCACGGGTTATATTCCCCAAGCACTTTTTGCGCTGATACGGCACACGTGAGCAGCCCATGGTGCCCATTGCAGGCTGTAATTGTGATGGGTCCAGTTGGCATGATCGATCAAAACTAGTAACTATATATAATTTAAGATGAATGTTACATTTTTAATTTTATATTCTAATTTCATCTAATTTTATATTTGTGTTGACAAAGATAAATTTTACAAATACAAAATAAAATTTTTTGAAAAATTTTGTACGTGAGATTTATCTTTGTCCACATATACAAAATTAAATAGAATTAAAAAAAAAAATTAGACATATACCATAATCTTAATTTAAATCAACGGCACTTGCTGTTTTTGCGTGGAAGGAGTTCATGATAATTGGCTATGGTTCCAATGCAGGTTATTGAAGCTGGATGAGGTGCAAAGGTCCGGCACAGGAGGACGTCAGGACCCCTATATTTACAAGGTATTTCTGCACCTCACAATTTGGCACCTAAAATTTTGCCCCCATTAAAAAAGTCCCATCATATAAAATTTAAGAAAAGGTTGTAATGTAAAATACTAAAATGAATGTCCCACAAGAATTATTTGGGGTTGATATATACTTCCATTGTTCTAGCGTGTTTTAGAGAGCTTCTTTGGCATTTTGCTTTATACAATTTTAATCGAGTGTTTTTTTTTATTTGGGTGCAGATAGCATAAGAAAGTAGGGATTAGTAAGACCCGGGTAGGCGGGTTCATTTATAAATTTTTGGGTCATCCGACTCATCCCTCTAGTAGGGTAGTTTTGGTCCGGATAGATAGCTAACGGTGAGAATAGCGATATCGATAAATGTTTAATATACAGAATATTGCTTTAAACTTCCAATATTATGTTCTAAGTGTAAATGGAAGGATCTCTATACCAAACTTTCATATAGTACTCGTCATAGTTGATGGAATTTTCTTATTTCACAATGTTGTTGGATCTTGTTTTGTTAATTCTCCTAGAAAAGGTTAGAAACAAAGAAAAATTGTTGTGATTTCAGACATGCTCTCGCTAATATTGTACACGTTGCAATCGATGTTCTGTCCCCTAGTTAGGAGGGGGATTCTATACTAATTGAAAAAAATTTCTATTGAAAAACTTAACCCAAAAATAAAGCAAAAATTGTTGATTTGCGTTTGGATGTGGCTAATTGGCTGTTGAGGTGAAAACTTTCTTGCAGCAACTTGGACTAGAAGGATGATAAGTACAAGGCAAATAGCTAAGGTTAAAAAAGAAAGAGTAATGCTTTATGTCTAACTCTATTGTATAACTTTCATTCAATTCTTTCACATTTGCTTAAAATAAATAAATATGAAAAAATTGAATGAAAGTTAAATAATAGAGTTAGACATAAAGTACTGTTAAAAAAGAAAAGGAACAGAGTGACCATTTGTTTTGTGATAGTACTGTTGGCATGTGTCTTTACTGTTGATGATTAGTTTTGGCATGAACAGTGGAGTTGAAGCAAACCTTTGGCAAAGTGGAGTTGAGGCAACCTTTGGACAAAGCCATTTGCTTCGAATAAAATCTAAAGCAAGATTTGTTTATAAAATTATGAGATGCAATCAATAGTTGAATCTTGTTCCTCCCCACTCCCAGAAGGGCCAGAACCTATCAGATGAATTATATATAGTTCCTCAAAATTGATTTAATTATATTATTTATGTTGTTATAATAAATCAATTATTATTATTATTATAAGTTTCGTATGTCAATACATTGAGGAAGGGTTTTTTTTTTTTTTAATATTATTTTTTTGTTTGTGAAAGTTATCTAATGGAATACATTAAAAATAGAGTAATGTTAAATGCAAAACTTATATTCTCTTCTTATCTTTTTAAATGTGATATGACTTTTAAAATCATCAATTATATCATATTTCGAAAAAAAAGATGAATATATGAATCTTGTATACAACATTACTTGTGAAAATAATTTTGAGTATTAGTTTTTTGCGTAAACGTATGATAAATCTTTAAATAAAGATGCGATTTGAAATTGATCTTACTTTTTAATTTTGGAAATTAGATTCTTGAGTTTTCGATTATTCTAAATAGATCAACTTGTCAATTTTTGTCTAAATTTACTGTAGACCGTTACTATTAGTTATTAAAATCTAATTTTTTATTGTTTTATAATTTTTTTTTTTTTTAAAAAAATTGTAATTAATTTTAATTTTTTATTATTTTAGTTACTTTAAGATTTTTATTTTTTTTAATTTATAAATAATAAAAAAATATTATTAATTGAAACTAATGTTGTACAGAAAACATGGACAAAAAATTTACAAAGGGATCAATTTCAAATATGTCCTTAATGATTTTTAATACATTTACCTTTTTTTTTTAATATTTTTTATTAAAAAAAACTTTAATAAACAAAGTCATGATACTTTACTTAATTTCCAACAAGTCTATGTAATTATAAGTTAATAATTTATTCACCTATGGGCTATGGCTACGGGGATGAAAAAAGCGAATTATTTAGGACCAAGTCTTAAGTAAGGCCTCAAAAAAAAAAAAAAAAGTCTTAAATAAGTCAAAGCCAATTCTAGAAAATTGACGCGTACCACCGAAATTGTTGACGTCGTCTTAGGACTTCCGGACGCCAGCTTGGAAAGAGTCCAACAGATGCAGTCAAAAAGAAGACTACGCAATGCCAGCTTTTTGGCATATTCCAAATATAGTTCTTCAGTTTTGAACTTTTAAACTTTGTCCCAGAATATTTCAAATCCATTCGATTATCCCCAAAACTCCATTCTTTTGTACATGTCTTCTCACTTTTTGGAATAATGCATACAATTTGAAAATACTTTAAATCAATTTTGAGACATGCTAGGTGTTCAATCTCATGATTCTTTTTCCGTCTAATTTTTGTAAATCTATTATTAGATTTGCAAGAATTGAAGTCCACGGAGTAAAAAAAAAAATATCATTTTTCATTGAATTTACGTAAGGCCTAGTCCGCTTGGCTACTAAATAATTTTTATTGTTTTTTGACTTCGACATAATTTCCTCTTGAAACTGGGTTTTCACAATTTAATAGGAGCCATATTGACCAATCAATAAGGTGACTCTCCTGGCCATAACTTTTGTTTTAGGAGGGAACGTTTTGAAGGTCATTTGTTATTTTCAACAGCTTAGCATATTTTAAGATTGACGCATTTCCCTGCTCATCAAAAGAATATATATATATATATAATAAACAAAAAAATAGGTTTCAGATGGTCTACAAAGAAGGATAGAGAGAATTATATATAAAGCATTTGATTTGTGTGGTCAGTAATCTTATTTTAACATGGGTCGTACACTTGTTACATAACTTAACACCAATTTGCCATGTTTACATGTGTTTTTATTATTTTTTCCTCAACACAAAATATATTAATAAATAGTTTAAAATATAAAACTCCTATCAAAACATAAAAAAAATTTATTTTATGTTACATCAAAATATATATATTTTTTAAAAAACACTCTCAAAATACGTTCTATAATTTTATGAACAACATCACTAATGCAAGCAGGAGATAAAAATTGAGAACTCATTTGAGATGCTTATAAACAATAAGGATTGGAATTACTCGAACGTGTTACTATTACCGAAATAGAAAAACCAGTATAGGTTATTAAAATGTTTGAATATTTAACAAAGTATATAAATAAAAAGAATTAAAGAAAAAAAAAAAAAGCATACAATGGGGTCAACCGCAATAAGCTGGAAACACTGACCCATGTGCAAAAAGAGCCTATATAAATAAAAAGAATTAAAGCATACAATGGGGTCAAGCTGGAAACACTGACCCATGTGCAAAAAGAGCCTTCCAGGAAAGAGAAAGGAAAGCCCCAAGACAGGTAAGAAAAACAGGCTATTTAAGCCAACTTTCTCCCTTCTCTATTCTCCAAAGCAGTTCTCTTTTCAGTTCTCTCTCTTGTTCTCTCTCTCTCTCTAGAGAACAAAGAAAAAGAAAGAGAGGCGCAGGCGTATACTGATCGCATAGAGCCAATTAGTTGTAGCAGATGACTATGGGGAAGTTTGTGGAGTTCTTGGATTTAGGGGTGAGAATAGCGGCGAGATTTCACTCTCATTGTCCCCAAACAGCGCGCGTGTACTACCACCCTCCCTCGGCGGCCCATGAAGACCATCTCCGCAACCACTGCCACGACCACCACAGTGGGAGCCACGCGCCGCATGAGGACCTAACCCGTGTGTCCACTTATAGCTTCAAGGCGGCCGCTATGCAGTCCGATGCCTTCGAGTTGAATTTTCTCACTTTTGTGTAAAAGAGAGAAAAGAAATTACCAAACAACAATTTTGTCAAAGAATTAGGTGTACGGAATTCTTTTATTCTTGGGAAGTTTTGTTTAAATGAATTCTTTAGTTATTATATACTCATTGATTTATATTGTTCTCTATATTTGGTTCTCTATTGTTGATTTTTAGGCTTGAACTGGATTTGGCCTTGGGTGATTTTCTTTTTTTTCCTATTCAAGAGGGGGGAAGGGGGGAAAGGGGTTGGCCGTGGGTGATTGATTCGTAACTACTGCATCTTTTAGTCCAAGTTGCTCAAATTTGGTTGCGGTCAATTGTTAATTGTGGGTTAGGTGAGTCGGTTCGAGTTTGGATTGGAAAACAATATGAATTGACTTTCAAGCTTGGGTTAAGAAAGAAAAGGCGTAAAAGAAAGAACAACGGTGTCAGCCAAACAAAGACTAAAAATATGCTAATTGCCTTGCAAAGAGAGTACAGCTACGAAATTGTCACGATTAGGGCCGAAAGAGTCTAGTATTGAATATTTATATTGGTTTATTTAATTTTATTTTAATACGGATTGAGTTTGAATTTATTATCAACTTAGATATTTTGTTCAAGCGTGAATTATTTAACTTTGTTTAGAACACAAAGGCAAAACGAACTAATAAATAATAATCTAGGGCAATTTAAGACTTGCAAAATTTCACAAGTTTCTCAATTGGGCAATATCAGATTCATAAACTCAATTAATAATCTAGGGCAATTTAAAATAAAAACTCTTAATAAGGTAAAATTGACTAGATATAAATGTTAAACATCAGTTCAACATATATGAAACTTAAGCACAATTTAAAAACAATTATAGATTAAACATATTTTCAGTACCAGTAGTTTGCATTAAAATCAAATAACCACATTATTTTTTAAAAGTATTACAAATGACACATGTAGTAAATAATAATATTCATTTAGTACTTCCGTCTGAATTATGTCTAACATTTTAATGTAGCACCACATCATTATCTCTAAAAATGCAACAGTATTCAGTGCATCACGTATAAGAGACAAATCAGAAAGTTCTTAAGATTTGGACTTCATGCCAGATGGATAAATTAATAAAATAATAATAAAACTTAAAAAACAAAAAACACAATATTTTTTTAAAAAAATTGTGAGGGTGGCTAAACCACTACTAGCTTGCAAAAAGATGGTGACCAAAACCACCCTTACAAGACAATGGGGGTGGCTAGCCACCCTCGTTTGGGCCTGAAGTGGTTTCAACCACCCAAACTAACCGGTCTTTTGGCCACCCCCAATTTGCAAAATGGGGGTGGCTGCCACCCCACTCCTTTGTGGACTTGGGGTAGTTTCGGCTACCCCAGACCATTAAAATGGGTAGCCAAAACCACCACCAACTTGAAAAATGAGGGTGGCTAAAACCACCCCCAAAAGCCAAAGGGAATGGCCGCCACTCCACTCCTGTTTGGGCATGTGGTGGTTTCTTTCACCTCAAACCGCCAGTATGGGGTGGTCAAAACCACCCCAAGAGCCTTAGGGGTAACTTGGCTCGACCACCCCCAAACTGATCGGTTCAAGGTGGTTGAAACCACCCTAAGCTCAAACGAAAGTGGCCAGCCACCTCCATTGGCTCTTAAGAGTGGTTTCAGCCAGCCATCCCAAGCCCCAACGGGGGTAGCCGACCACCATCATTGGCTCTTGGAAGTTGACCATGCTTATTTTGTAAGTTATGGGTAGTCGAATTACCTCCAAGACTCTTAGACCATCCCAACTTGTAAAATAGGGGTGCTTGCCACCACTCTCATTTGAGCCTAAAGTGGTTTCGGCCGCCCTGAATCGGTCATCCTTGCATTAAATCCTACAAATTTAATAGTAAATTTACAATAGAGAGTATCTAGTAAATTTACAATAGAGAATATAAATAGATACCTAACATCTTGCTACAAAAAATAACTAATGTGCTTCAATACTTATTCTTGTTCACTGATTACTCTGCCAAGAAAACGAAAAAAGATCCTCTCCATTTCAAAAGAAATGGAGAGGATCCGGATCCCAAGAAAACAGGGTGAGCTTAGTAAACTAAGAGGGTGATTGAAGTTAAACAAGAAATTTTGATTTTTTTCTGAAAAATATAGAAATAAATTTCTAATAAAATTCTCTCTAATTTGAACAAAAGAATTTAGACTTTCAAAACGCCTTTATTTTTATTTTTTTTTTGCAAAGAATTTTCGATAATACTTCCCGAAAATGTTTATGCGTAACATTATTCTTTGGTTTCTCCCACCACTGACACAGAATCATCATGTTTTACAAAGGCGTCAAAATCCCCTACCTGGAGGCATGCCAGGATCGACGATTTACAATCAAATTGATTAAAATTATAATGTGACCAAACAAGGAATAAGTAAATCAATAAGTAATAACCATAATATCAACAGTCTATTTGAACACCACAATAACTGATACGAGAGACATAATAGTCTATACACGGGATTAGATAAGACAATACAAATGTCGTGACAACAGTAAATCAAACACGTAAACTACAGTCTACAGCTCCATCCCCACAATAATAACAGTGGTTTGTCGTTGCATTTCGTAAACAAAAAAAAAAAAAAAAATTGTTTATGTTGCGTTTTCAAAAGAGGTGCTTTTTCAAGGAAAAGGAAAAGCACAATTTTAGACCAAATTACAATTTGTTCAAACGGTACCGTTTTCAAATCACATTTTTTAAATCGTAAAATTAACCGAATCTTTAGTAAGTGAAGACAGCCAATATCGTCGTCCGCACTCGACCATAAGGACGAATACCTTTGCAAAATTGGGGCAAGCAAGGATTTCACACGCTTTCACATATGCCTCTATTGGGATACCGAGCTCGCGGGAAAGATCGTTTAGTATCCTCATGCACTCGCCGTTGGGCCCGTCGGAGAAAGTGTGGTGGCTGGATTCACCCTGCTGCTTTGCTGGCGCTCTCATCTCGTCAAATTCGCCGGACAATCGATTGCTTCCTTGAGACGATTCGGCAGGCGAAGGTCGCTTCTTTGTACGGGCCGTCGGGGGTTTAGGAGAAGGTCGCTTCTTTGTTATTCTGGTGGCTGATGAACGCAGGAAATAGCCCTGGCGCTATCAAAGTGCATAGACAAACATTAAAAATTTAGACAAAAGGCATGTTTATGACAAACCGAAAGATAAGAAGAGATTGGTAGATCACCTGGGCTTGGGAGCGAGTTTGGCAAGTCATGGCGGTATAGAGGGAAAGTTTGAATTCAGCGACAGCTTGTTAAAAAGTGTGGAAGAGGGTTTGTTTAGATAGTCTCTTCTCGAGCAAGTTTCTCAGTCTCGGTTTCCTCAAAAAAGGAAAGCTTGATATGACAAGTTGACAACACTGACACTGCCTCCGGCCTCCCTTTCTTGTCACTGCTCCTCACCAGCTGCAGTTTTCAATTTGATTTTTATTATTTTAAATCGTTTGTGTGTTGGGTTTTTTTTTTCAAAGAAGGCCGAACCAGCCCGGCCATTTTGGGGTAGTTCCCCACCCCTGAGGCCTATTGGCTATGGGTGAGCTAGCTACCTGCTACCTCTTGTTTTTTTATTTTATTTTTTAATTTTTAATTTGAAGAAAAGTAAAATAAATTTGAACACAGTAAAAATTTTCCTCTACTAAACAACACATCGTTTTAATTAATGTATGAAGCCTACATGACATTCAGTTAACTCTAACTAATAAAATTTCAAAATTTGATGGACAAATTGATTAAATTTAATAGAAAGATCTATTTTAAATGTCGTGAATAACTATAGACCAAATTCTAAAATAAAAAAGTGAATCGATTTCAAAGACGCTTTTATCAAGAAATTTATTTTACATTTACCCATTAATTTAAGGCTAAAAAAAAGGAATTTTCTTTTCATGCCATGAAACAAGACAATGCAATTCATTTTATGTAACATCATAATATTACAACCAAAAAAAACCCCTAGCTGAACATCATAATATTACAACCAAAAAAAAAAAACCCTAGCTTAACAATTAACATCGTAATATTGATGACAAAAAACCTAGCACTTAGAGAGAACAAGCAGGTCATATGCCTCTACGAGTTCCAGCACTGAAATTTTCATATCCACAAAATGCTCATCCTCTGCTAACATTGCGGGCACTTTCCACTGCCCGAAGAGGAGGGGGCAAATATATTTGAGCGGGGGCCACCGTACGAGATGCCCCCTATTGATCAAGAAGATTCCGGTATCTATCATCTCATCTATAAACAAACACTCGTACACCAATTCCAGCATTGCATAATCCTCATCGTCGCTGTCCGACGACGAGTACGAGAATCTAGAGTTGTCGCCGTCCGGCTCCGGCGTGTGTAGAAACTCCGGGTCCATTGAACTTCCACAACTTGAGTTGGGTGGGTGACGGTCTTGTGTGAAATCACGATGGTGCACTCCCGTTGCAGTTGCCTTCTTATTGAATATTAGCGCTAGAAGCTTGTAATTAGCCATACCTTCTTTGCGAAACTTTTTGGCATGTTTATTCGCCTATGAATTAAAAAAAAAAAAAGCACCCAGTTACCTATTAATGTCAAAAGAAAAAGCGGACAATTATAAATCAATTTACCAGCAAGTATTTCTGCCAGGTTTCCTCTTCGGCAATGACGGTATTGGCCTCGGCGTCCCAAGAGAAACCCTCTTGCCTTATAAGTCTGGTGAAATGATTGAAGGAGCGTCGGATCCTCTGGTATTTCTCTCTACATTGCTTGCTCGTAAACTCGCGGTTGCACCTCTCGTTTAATTTAGCCCTGATTTCCGACCAAATCTTTCTTTCAAAGGGCAATGTTTTGCCCTTGTTTATTTCCTTTATCATAATCTTAATAAACAGTTTTTCTACCTCGGACCGCCACATTTTACCATTAAACTGCTCATGCTCGGCCATTTATTATATACATACATAATGGAAATAAAAAGCTTAAATATATGCAGATCAGGGTTGCAATTTTTTTTAAAAAAAAAATACATTCAGGGAAACATATACCTTTCGGCGCGTTGATGGTTTCCTTTTTGGCAGCTGCTTTGTGGGTGTGGATGGAAGAAGTTTCACCGATGACCGGAACATATACCTCTGCTACAACGCAAAGAAATTAGGCTAGATGTAATATAATCTACATACTTATCCATGCTTTGAACAATAACTCTTTTCAAAGAAACCAGAAGAAAAAGAAAAAATCACTTTCTCGTTTATATAGAAGCTAGAACGATAAAAAAAAATTTAAGAAAAAACAGAGAGATAAGTGATACGATAAGAAGAGATTGGTAGATCACCTGGGCTTGGGAGTGAGGTTGGGGAGCCATGGTTGTACGGGTGAGGTGGGAGGTTGAAGTTGGCTTGTGATGCTCCAACTATTTTCAAAAAGTTAACAAGAATGCTACGGTAGTCTTCATTTCTGTGAGTAATAAGTAAGGGGCGCAGAGTTGAAATGCCTGCGGTGATTGATGATGAGTTACTGTTCATTTTAGTAGCTTCTCAAACACACCGCCCCTCCTCCTCACAGTACACGATATGCACAGAGCCAGCTGTAAGCCTGTAATGCCCCCATCTAAATTTTATTTTAATATTCTAAGCACTAAAACAATTCTTACTACTATTTTATGATTAAAGAAAAGAAAATGTGACATGACCAGAATATCAGTAATTGATTTGCTAAAATTTTAGATGGTAAAAGTTAAAGAATTGATTAGGTGTGAGGCTACATTTGAAAAAACAGTAAAAAGTTATGCACTACTACAAAGCGGTTTGGGTGGTGATGTCGCGACTTATTGGTGGCTATTAGAATAGACCAGCTGCCACTGTGGGGCGCCGGTGGCCTCCACACTATACCACTACATAACACCGGTGCATAACATGATAGTTACATAAAGAGTGTAAGAGCATCTCCAACAGTCTATCTAAATAGACACTATTAGCTAAAATTAGTTAATATTTGTACTTTTTGAGATCCAGCATTGTAAGCTAAACAATAGCTAAAATACCTTAACTGCTACAGTGAATAGCAATTTGGTGCTATTCACTGTAGCACAATGTTAGCTTATTTTATTATTTCTCTTTCATCCTCTCTCCCCCTCTCTCTCCTTCGGTTCTCAACGCTCATCTCAGCAACACCAGCTCCTCCCCCTCCCCACTCGTTCACTCTCCTGCAAATCTGTTGGAGCAAGATCTAACCAGCAAAAACACAACACACACAGAAATTTGAAGCAGCAAAAAGACAACACACAGATGCGAAAGTTGCCCAACATCTTTGAGCTTTACATCATCAAAGATTAAACCAACCCCCAAAATTGACATAAATCCCTTACTCTCTCTCACACATATTCGTTTGAACCCGTTGGTAGGTAAAACATCCTTGACCAATTTCATATGAACATCATTTGTTGGAGCGTCTCCAATTTCATATGAAAATCATCCTTGACCAATTTTACTTACTTTGTTTAACATAATCTGCTTAAGCATAGAAAGCATCGCCCAACATTCTTGACCAATTTCATATGAACCCAGTGGTGCAGTTGTAGCGCACCTCAACTACGTCGTCTAAAGGGAATAGCCCCTTGGGCATAGAGATCTCGCCCAGGAGCTTGTGTGTTTTCTGCTTGTTGGTGAGAAGTGAGACGGTGGTTTGAGAAAACGGTGGTGTTAAAAAAATAATTAAAACAAAAAACTTGGAAAATAATATTTAAAGAGAATAAAGAATAGAATAGAGAATCTGTTGGAGTTTGTATTGAAAAATGAGTAGGTAAAATAGAGAAGATAGCTTTTTGAATAGCTAAATTACATATAACTGCTAGAGATGCTCTAAGTAGATGAGATTAAAAGATGTTGCAGTGGAAAATTGACGTAGCTATTGCTACATTATGGAATAAGGACTTTGAGAATGTAAAAGAGAGAGTTTGTATAATATTTCTCTTTGTACCGTATTTGTGCCCCTCACATATGGTAGTTCTCTCTAAGCCCAATTTTGCAACCCTTCCAAATATGAGTAATTATAAAAGGCAGTTTGAGCTAAATGAATAGTCATTCAGTTCAAGGCATTTTTTTGATTTTGGTGGGCTCAACATTATTAAAAAATTATTATTTTTTGTTTTATTATTTTTTTTTTTAATTCCTATTAGCCTTTCAGCCTAGGATGTTGCTAATCACTACTCTCCAAATATATATAATTTGAGGAAACGTTGAAATGAAAAATGTATGTTCCACTTGAGCTATTTGGAATGGATACCTTTAAGTAATTCCTATTTTACATTCTACACACCACCTTCTCTCGTAATCGCACTAATCCTCATTGATTACAAGGCTCTTGTGAGAGTCAAAGTTGAATGTATTTTTTTCTTGGAAAGCAGAAAATGGGTTTCGAATGGCCAACAAAGAAAGAGATAGAAAAATTATATAGAAATTGTTTGATTAGTGTGGTTGATGATCTTATTTCTATATGAGTTATACATGCACGTACTTCAAAACCTGACACTAACTCTATTATTTGATGAACTATATTATATAGACATATTATTATGATTTTGAGAATAATTATTTTAAAGTTAATTTATTCTACATTTTTTAATTTTTACTAAAAGTTTTTTTTTTTTTTTTGAATCCAAATTTAAAAAACAACGGATGAGGTAGGTGGGTCAGTTCGAGTTTGGATTGGAAAACAATTTGAATTGACTTTCAAGCTTGGGTTAAGAAAGAAAAGGCGAAAAAGAAAGAACAACGGTGTCAGCCAAACAAAGACTTAAAATATGCTAATTGTCTTTTCAAGGAGAGTAAAGCTACGAAATTGTTTTAAGGCTAATGCGATGTCACATGGCAACAACTGGCATGTCATCAAACCAAAGAAAAAAGTAAGAGTAATGTTTCTTGTTTATTAATTTTTTGGTTTTTTTTTTTTTTGTTTATGTTTGTATATGTGAATAAAGATAGGCTCATAAATATAAAATAATTTTTTTTTTAAAAAAAAATTACATATGTAAAGATGAAAAAAGAAAAGAAAAGAAGAATAATAAGCATTTCTCAAAAGAAAAAGCTTTGGGTAACAAAGGTGGAAGAAGGGGTTGGACCACCTAGTTACATCCCAATCCGAGAAAAGGATCAATACAGTAATTATTGTGTCTTCGAGTGCGCAATATAAAATTTATAAACTCAATTGATAATCGAGAACAATTCCAAATCAAAACTCTTAATAAATTAGAATTGACTAAATATAAATGAAAACCAACATCTCTCCTCTAACATATGTGAAACTTAAGCACCGTTCAAAAACAATTCTTATTAAAAATAACCTATGTGCCACACAACACTTATTCTAACCCTTGACTCACGAGAGCTTAGGAAGCTTAGTAAGTGATTCAAGCTAGACAAGAAAACATAGGAGCTTTTACGTGATTCAAGTATTCAAACACTTATCCTATTTTGTGACAACATTAAAGCAACTTATCTCACAGTAAACCCAACCTTTCGTACACGCACAAAACATGTTAAAATTATTTTCACTTTTGGGTGATACAGTTGCCTCCAAACTAGTGGTAAAATATGAGTTCCGCCGCACGTGAATTCAGCTCGATTTCGCACGATTTAATTTCAATTCAAATAATAAATGAATTATTCATGATTACAATAATTTGTTTAAATACTAAGAACATCTCGAAGAGTGTAACTAAATCACACATAATAACTAAGTTTAGTTAATATATACTATTTTTTTCTGTCCAGCAAATTAGGTAAAGTAAAATTTTTCCTTATAGTCTCTACATTAAATAACACAATCTACTTATTTACTGCTCACATTATAAGTAATTTTGTATTATTTTTTCTCTCACCCTTTTTTTCTTTTCTTTTTTTCTCTCTCTCTAATCCTCTTCCTCTGACTCTCCGTCGTTCTCTTCTTCCTCCACCCAAACAAAAACAAAATCTTCAGCAGGCCCAACCCCTCCCTTCACCCGCTCACCGATTGCAAAACAACCAAACCCACTGATATACTTGTGTAGTTGAAGACCGACCTCTTTGTTTTCTTTAACACAAACACTACCCTTGCAAATACACGAAACAGAGCAACACACACAGTATGAGATTTGGTGGTGATTTGTGGGTGAAAATCTTAGAGTGAGAAAATGGGTTTAGAGAGAGAAATGAGCTGAGTGGGAGAGTGAGTTTAAGAGTAGAGGAAAATTTCAGGAAAAGGAAATCGTGGGTGAGGGAGAAGAAGAGAAAGGGAGGAAAAAAAAGAAAGAAAATGAGAAGAAGAAGAAGAAGAGGGATCTCTTTACGTTGACGAGAGAGAGTTGAATAAGTGAGAAGAGAAAGAAAAATATAAAAATAAAGATAGAAGAAAAGGAAATAAAAATATATTAAAACATGTTTTAAAAAATAATATTTAAATAAAATAGATAGTAGAATAGAGAATCTGTTAATAACATCTCCAGCATAGCCTCTATATGGGCCATAACTATTAAATTTAGCTAGTTTTAGAATTTTTTGAACTCTAACATACACTTCAAAATAGAAGACTATAAATTTTACTAAAATTTGCTATAATAAACTTTTATATGTTTACTATAGCACCTTTCAATATTTTTTTAATTATTTTTTCCTCCTCTTCTCTCTCTTTATCTCTCCCTCTCCCTCTCCTTCTCCTCCTTGATCGAAGCCTTGAACACACCAAGCCATGGGCATAGCGCCCACCCACCACATCCATCGTTGCCGCAACAACACCTCCAGCACCGAACCCACTCTGCCGCCGCACCTTCTCCATCTCCACCACCAAACCAAAATCACCATGGTCATGAAAATGGAGTTCAAGAGAAATGAAGGCCTAGTTTTGTAGCCCATATCTCAAACCCATCACGCCAAACACCCCCAAAACCTCAAATCTTGATTTTTCATTGCTGATTTGTTAGTCTTTGTGCCGAGAGAGCGAGAGAGAGGAGAGAGAGACAAAAAAGAGGGAATGGTTGTGGTTTGTGGATGATGATGCTAATGCTGAAGACGATGAGGAGGAGCACATGATAGCTAGCCTCCAGATCTGCCTTTCATCAACATCCAATGCTTCTTCCATGAGAGCCTGGCTGATTTCTGGTCTGCTATTCCATGGAGCCAAAGCTGCGAATCTGTGATGGGTTTGGAGAGAGAGACCGAAGAGAGAGAGAAATAAAAGAAAATAATAAAAAATGATTAAAATTAATATTTTAATAAAATAAAAAGTGTAATATATAATATTTGTTGGAGTGTCTAACAAAATGAGTAGCTAAAATGAAAACTTGTAGTTTTTTAGTAGCTAGTTTAGCAACTCTTGCTGGAGAGTAAGTATTTATAAAGTAATAGCTAAAATGAAAATTTGCACTTTTTCACTCGTTATTTTTGATAACATTGCTGAAGATACTCTAAGCAAGACATAAATGTATAAACTCTATTCGACCCGGATAAACTTGTATCAACTTTATATTTATAAATCTTTTTAATATTATTTTAATTTTATAATAAGAACATTTTAAGTAAAAAAAGATTTGGCTTCTTAACATGATAAATATAACTTCAATTATTATTTTTGTGAATTTAGTTTTAAAAGTTTGTGTATATATGAGTGTGTTATGAGTATGTATAGATATATATTTGGACGAGCATGTGTTTATATATATGCATAATAAATTTATATATATACATATAAACTCGAGATATGTTAGTTAAGATTCAAGATAATTTATTTAAATAATTAAAATAATAAAATTTTAACAATAGTTAACTAACTAAATTAATGATTAGTATGAATTTACAAAAAAAAAAATAAAATCATAGTATTTATTTTAAATAAAAAATGAATAAATTAATTGTGCCGCTTGTAATAAGCTCAAATTCAACTCATTTTCGAAATAAAATTAACATAGCCAAACTTGAACGAGAGCCCCTTCTATCTGGTTCATCCTTAAAAAAGAGGATTTACAGCATCTAATCAAAGTAAGACACCTCAACAAAAAGTACCAAATACAATAAGATTAAAAACACCATATCAAAACTAAACCAGCCCATTTTAACCCTGGTCAACCATACCTACACCATTCCACTTTCCAGCTGTACGCCGCCGCTGCCAGAAGTCTGCCGGTGTCTGAACGCCGGAATCCTCCACATGGCAGCTGGCCATGCGGCCAGACCAGGCTGCATCTTGAAGAAAGGGGCTGGAATGGGTTTTGAAGAAGGGGAAACAGGGGAGGGGATGGCCGGCCTGCTTTGGCCAACGGCCATGCGGCCAGACCAGGCGGCATGGCCAGCAGCAACTCGACCTGGTTTGGCTGCTGGCCAAGCGGCCAGATCTTGGCTTGCGGGAGGGGATGGCCATCCTGCTTTGGCCAGCGGCAACGCGGCCTGGTCTGGCTGCTGGCCTTACGGCCGAGCCAAGCAGCCAGATCTTGGTCGGCTTGCTATGGCCAGACTTGGCCGCGTGGTTTGGTGAGCTTTCGTCGGCGGCAGCGTAGGGCTGGGAAGGTAATGATGGGTTACGTGTGGTTTAGGGGTAAAATGGGTTGTTTGATTTTGATATGGTGTTTTTAATTTTATTGTATTTAATATTTTTGCTGAGGTGTCAAAAGGTTATTGGTCGCTGCAAAACCTTATTTTTCAGACATGTCCGGATTGAAGATTTTCCAACTTGAACATAATATCTAGCTTGATTCATGTTCAAAATATAAATTAAATAAACCAAATTTAAACATTTATTAATAATCCACCCGAATACAACCCTCCTCCAAACAGTTGAATTGCTCTCCCACCCCGAAGAAATTAGACAGGCCGGTTAATTTGTAGGCATAAAGGTAAAATAAAAGCGCAAGACGTAAATGTATTATTGTATTAACTCATTCAAGGTTCAAAACAATCTCGATGGCACAATCGCGTAAACAACCGAGCAAAGCTAGGAGTTGATACGCTTTCGCAACTGCCCCATCAGGGGTACCAAGCTCGTCGGAGAAAGTGTGGTGGCTGGATTCACCCTGCTGCTTTGCTGGCGCTCTCATCTCGTCAAAGTCGCCGGACAATCGATTGCTTCCTTGAGACGATTCGGCAGGAGAAGGTCGCTTCTTTGTACGGGCCGTCGGGGGTTTAGGAGAAGGTCGCTTCTTTGTCATTCTGGTGGCTGATGAACGCAGGAAGTAGCCCTGGCGCTATCAAAGTGCATAGACAAACATTAAAAATTTAGACAAAAGGCATGTTTATGACAAACCGAAAGATAAGAAGAGATTGGTAGATCACCTTGGCTTGGGAGCGAGTTTGGCAAGTCATGGCGGTATAGAGGGAAAATTTGAATTCAGCTACAGCTTGTTAAAAAGTGTGGAAGAGGGTTTGTTTAGATAGTCTCTTCTCTAGCAAGTTTCTCAGTCTGGGTTTTCTCAAAAAAGGGTAGCTTAGATATGACAAGTTGACAACACACTGACACTGCCTCCCTTTCTTGTCACTGCTCCTCACAGTAGTACCAGCTGCAGTGTTGAATTTGATTTTTATCATTTTAATCGGTTGTGTCTTGGTTTTTTTTTTGCTATTCTCTCTCAAATTTATACTTAATTAAAACTTTTTATCAAAATCAATTTTGAAATAAAAAAATATTTGAAATCAATTACTAAGAACATTTTAATGTTTAACCATATTACTGTTTAAAATAGTTTAAATGAATTACTAAAATAGCTAATTAAAAGCTATTTATCTATTGAAAAAATTATACATATATTTTTTAAACTACTATTATATTGTTAATATTATCTTAAACTATTAATTTGTGTTAATATCTCTTTAAATTACTATTAAAAAGTCAATATCATCCCTAAAGACAAAAATACTTTTAGTAAATTTAAAAATTTATTCAAATTATAAAAAATACTAAAACGTTAAGATTAAGTATATATATATATATATATATATATTAGGTATATATATATATATAACCAATTTATAAAAACATTTTTAAAAGACAGAAATTAATTATAAATTGAGTTGTAATTAATAATTACAAATTGATATAATATAATGACAATTATCCTTAAACATGTGAGAAGCACATAAAAAATTTAATAAATTTAACCATGTAAAACACTGTTAAGTAACTATAATTAAGTCCCTTTTTCTTTTTAAGGTTTAGAGTAAAATCCTCTACGCTCATATTCTTCGTTTGTATCATATTATAATTAAATATCTTATCATGTGCATCATTTGGCTCATAAGGATTGAATGTCGTATTATAATTTGCTTGCTATGTTAATTACATGTCAGAGAAGCTATGGCTTTTAAGGCTAATAAAAATGACACTGCTCCCTTTCTTGTCACTGCTCCTCACCATCTGCAGTGTTCAATTTGATTTTTATTATTTTAATCGGTTGTGTGTTGTTGTTGTTGTGTTTTTTTTTTTTTTTTGGCTATTCTTTCTCCAATTTTATACTTAATTAAAACTTTATATCAAAATCAATTTGAAATGAAAAAATATTTGTAATCAATTACTCAGAACTTATCAATGTTTAACTTTAAAATAGTTGAAAACAATTACTAAAATAGCTAGTTAAAAGCTACTTATCTATTGAGAAAAGTATATATATATTATCAAACTACTATTTTATTATTAATATTTTTTTAAATTATCAATTGTGTTAATTTTCCTCCAAACTACAAATAAAAAAGTCAATATCCTCCTTAAAAACAAAAATAAATATAACGAATATTATAACATTAAGATTAAATAAATATATATAAAAAAAAAAGAAAAGTCCACATACCCCCTCAAACTACCACTCAATTGACAATGTCTCTCTCAAATTTTTAATTGTACAATGTTCCCCCAAAACTACCAAATAATTGTCGATGTCCTCCCTAAGGACGAAAATACCCTTAATGAAATAAAAAAAAAAAATTCTAAGAAAAAATTAAACTAATAAAATAATAATAATAATAATAATAATTTTTTTTTTTTTAAAAAAAAAACTACAATTCGTAAGGCTAAAAAAATAAAGCTAAAAATTAAAACAAAAAAAAAACAAAAGTAAATTTTTTTTTAAAAAAACACTACAAACCAATTGTACAAATCAAGAAAAAAAAAAAATTATAAACATTTTCGTTTAAAAAAGTATTTTTAAAAAATAAAAATTTATATATATGTTTTTTCGAAATTCATAAAAAACTAAAACTAATAATAATATAATAATAACAATTTTATTTAAAAAAAAACTCAAACCCAATTAGCCAGATTCAATTTTTTTTTTTAAAAAAAATTATAAAGATTCATTAAAAAAAATAATTTTTAAAAATAAAATTAAAATAGGGTATTTGGTTTTATTGAAAAATCTATAGTCATTTTGTCTTTTGTTAGCCTTAGGAGAGACATTGTCAATTACCTAATAGTTTGGGGGGGAACTTTGTCACAATTGAAAGTTTGAAAAAAATAATCAATTGAGTGATAGTTTAAGGGGGTATGTAAACTTTTCCAAAAAAAAAACCTATTTATAAGAACATTGACAATGATAATGAGGTAGTGATTTAAGAAAATATGTATACTTTTTTCTTATCTATTGTAACCAATAACTTTAAAAATGTATTATATATTCAATTTTTTTTTTCTCTTTACTATTTAAATATTTTTTAAGATAACTTTATTTTTTAAATTTTTTAAGCATCGTATTTTTTCAACTGGTTTTTTTTTTTTTCTTTCTCAAATGGGTCATTTTTCAACTCAATCAGAGGACATTTTTCAAATGGCCCTTTTTTCTTTCTTCGAACAGTCATTTTTCTAACAGATTATATTTTTAACGTTATTTTTCAAACGATCATTTTTTCTAAGGTCATCTTTGCATTAAAGACAGTAAGACTCATTCTTCCAATCGGACATCAACAAACATTTATGACAAATACGTAGTCAACCAATCATAAAAACTTGTAATTTTAAATTTCATATAATTGAAAATTGATGACCTTGCTTGGCTTTGATAATTAAAATAGTCAGTAATTAATTTAAGGCTAATAAAAAGGAATTTTCTTTTCATGCCATGCAAAAGACAATGCAATTCATTTTCATATGTAACATCATAATATTACAACCAAAAAAACCCTTAGCTTAACAATTAACATCATATTATAATAATATATATTGATGACCAAAAACCTAGGACTTAAAGTGAACAGACAGGGCATGTTCCAGTACGAGTTCCAGCACTTCAATTTTAATATCCGCAAAACCCTTATCTTTTGCTAGCATTGCTGGCACTTTCAACTGCCCGAAGAGGAGAGGGCAAATACGTTTGAGCGTGGGCAGCCGTACGAGATGCCCCCCATTGATCATCTTACGTAAAAACAAAGACTCGTTCTTAAATTGCTTTAGCAGCATTGCCACCTTTCCAGACCAATCCTCATCGTCGCTGTCCGACGACGAGTTGTCGGCTTCCGGCTCCGGCTTCGGCATGTGTAGAAACTCCGGGTCCATTGAACTTCCGCAACTTGAGTTGGGTGTGTGACGGTGCACTCCCGCTGCAGTTGCCTTACTATTGAATATTTGCGCTAGTAGCTTGTAATTAGCCATACCTTTTATGCGAAACTTTTTGGCATGATTATTCGCCTATGAATTAACAAAATAAAAAACAAAAAACAAAGCACCCTGTTGCCTATTAATGTCAATTTCTTTTTAGTATGAAAAGAAAAAGCGGACAATTATAAATCAATTTACCAGCAAGTATTTCTGCCAGGTTTCCTCTTCGGCAATGACGGCATTGGCCTCGGCGTCCCAAGAGAAACCCTTTTGCCTTATAAGTCTGGTGAAATGATTGAAGGAGCGTCGGATCCTCTGGTATTTCTCTCTACATTGCTTGCTCGTAAACTCGCGGTTGCCCCTCTCGTTTAATTTAGCCGTCATTTCCGACCAAGTATTTCTTCCAAAGGGCAAAGTTTTGCCCTTGTTTATTTCCTCAACCATAATCTTAATAAATAGTTTTTCTACGTCGGGCCGCCACATTTTTTCATCAAGCTGCTTATCCTCAGCCATCTATTATATACATGTACACATACATAATGGAGGCCAGGGTTGCAATTTTTATTTTTATCTTTTAAAAAAAAAATCATGGAAACATATACCTTACGACGCGTTGATGGTTTCCTTTTTGGCAGCTGCTTTGTGGGTGTGCATGGAAGATGTTTCACCGATGACCGCAACATATACCTCTGCAACGCAAAGAAATCAGGAGATATGCAATGTAATCTACATATAATTCTTTTCAAAGAAACCAGAAGAAAAAAAAAAATCACTTTCTCGTTCATTATCGAAGCTTAGAAGTTAGAACGATAAATATTAAAAAAAATAAAATAAAAAACAGAGAGATAAGTGAGAAGATAAGAAGAGATTGGTAGACCACCTGGGCTTGGGAGTGAGGTTGGGGAGCCATGGTTGTACGGGTGCGGTGGGAGGTTGAAGTTGGGTTTATGAAGGTCCAACAATCTTCAAAATTTCAAAATTTCAAAAAGTTACAAAATTGCGCCACGGAAGTGAGCGATAAATAAGGGGCGCAGTGAGGTTGAGTTGAAACACGTACGGTATACTTAAAAAAAAGAAACGCGTACGGTGACAGATGATGAGCTACTGTTCACTTAGTAGCTTCTCAAACACACCGCAGCGCCTACTGATCACCCTTTCCCGTTGATGTGATTACTCCTCCTCACAGTACACTATGTGCACAGAACCGGCTGTAATGCCCCCAATAAATTTGATTTTAACATTTTAAGCGCTACAACAATTCTTACTACTATTTTTAAGATTAAAGAAAATGTGACGTGACCATAAAATCAGGAATTGATTTGCTAAAATTTTGAGAATAAATTTTTGGTTTTGAGGTCAATAGTTTTTTCTTTATTTATTTTTTTAAAAAAGGTAAAAGTTAAAATTTGATTTGGTGTACGGCTAGACACTACAAGGGGTCGTGGTGGTCATCCAGCAAATTTGGTGGCCGTTAGAACTGATCGGCGGCCACCAGATGGTGACCCCTGCATAATGGCCAGACGGGCCACCACACTATACCACAATATCACCTGTGCAAAGAGAAATGTTACATAAATTTCATATCTTACTTTCTCAAGTACTTATTTTCTAATGTGGCACTTGCAGAAAAGAGTAAGCTAAATTCATGGACCCATATGCAAAAACAACCTTCCACGAAAGAGGAAGGAAAGTCCAAGGACAAGCAACTAGAAACAGGCTATTTAAAATATAAATCATCCACAACTTTGAATAGTGCAATTCATTTGGTTAAAACGAGGTAGACAAATATTTTATGATTTTACTTTTCTTTTCTCGCTGTATAGTGGGTTTATGACAAAATTTTTTTTTTTCTTTTCCTTTCTTTCGAAATCAAAATAAAGTGCTAAATTCAGTTTATAAACATATTAGGCAATCACTAGTTTACATGCATATACAGTCCATGTTTTGCGATTGATTTTTAAAATATTTGTTTCAACGTTCTTCCACTACTTTCGTTTATTGAGATGGCAGAAGTTCTGTTTCTTTGCTAACTTTGGTGGAGCTCAACTCTCTACAATTTCACATGGCCAGCGACTCCTCTGAATGAACCATAGAGAGGCTGTGATCTTCTGAAACTGAATATATCATCTATTTTCATGGAGTAGCGCTGCGATTCACTTTTATCTGCCGTGTACTCCGAACTATGTCGGTTTCCATACACTCCTACACTTAATGTCCTCCTCTGAGGCGCCCCAACTTTTATATTCTCATTGAAAAAATCGACCAATTCTTGTTTTTCTAGCTGCCTTAATGCTGCAACCTGTTTCAACATCAGCCAAAAGAGTCAGCAACTTGATTATGTAAGTCTTCAGAATAAAAATATATGCTTTAATCGGCTCATGTTCCGTGAGTATATCTTTCTGCTACTATGACTGAGATCAAGAATTGTAAATGACAATTCAAATTCACATTCTTCACAGAAATTGACGTTATTATTAAATTATTACTAAACTTTATTGTTGTTGAGGTTGTTATTATTATCATTATCATTATTATTATTTTTTTCTAAAACAAAAGGTCTCCACTAATTTTTTTTTATTTTTTGATAAGTAAAAAGGTCTCCAATAATACTTGGGGAGAATTATCCTAAGCATGTGCAAAAAAGATCGCAGATAAAAGATGTTCATACCTCAGCTTCTCTCCTATCAAACTTGAGGGTCCCATCACAAATCTCTCGCCAGTAAAATCCAGATTCTTCCCTTAAGTTCTTGTGCTTCTCAAGCTTCATATCGATTAATGCATTCACATTGCTCTGCATGACACGCAGTTTAGCAAATAAATTACCGTGAAATTAAATCAAAACTTGAAAATGTTAGGACACATCTACCACAAAGTTTAATTGCTAAAGGTCCATTTAATCATCAAGGCTCTAGAAAATTTTACCTTTTGATACACATAAAAACATCAAGATTTGAACCTAAGACCAGTCCCATGTCTCCAACCCCCTATCCACAATATTCCACCCAAAGCCAAATTTGGTGCTAATTAAAAGATAAATTTATCTAATTACACAAAAGAAAGCTAATATTTTACATGATTGATCATGTCCTAATAGCCCAAAACTCTAGTAACGAAGCAGGCAACTGTAATACTCATCAGACTAACCATCCGATTTGATGATTATTTTGAAACATGGATCAGAAAAGAATTGCTGAACTACCTAGCAGTGAGGAAATTCCGACTCTTTTTAGCTTCTGGTATAAAATATTGTGATTTACTGAATGGATATAAACAATTCCATTGCCATTATTTCAGCCCAAGAACTTCACAAATATCACATTATAGGGCTTGATGGCGCCAATAAGTAGCAATTACAAATAATTTATTCAAAATATATTTTGAAATCCACTAACGTCAAGAGTCATTTTTCTTGTATTGGACCTCTAGTTTTAATGTCCAAAAACATCGATATGCCTTGACAAACATGAAAAAATTCTTGAACAAATTGCATATGTGCATGTCAAATGTACTTTTTCTATTGGGTTAAACACTTTTTTGGCCCCTGTGGTTTACCCGATTATCAAACAGATACCTCGTTTTTGAAACGTATCACAGGTAGTACTTGTAGTTAACCTCAAAACCAACTTAGTACTTCCGTCAGGCTTCCGTCCAAAAAATTAACGGAGTGCCACGTCACTACTAATTAAAATGCGACACGTGTCCAGTTGACTAAATTTGAAC
>FXXK01000030.1:1335611-1380630 GCA_900184695.1 Betula pendula | reverse complement strand
TCACCCTCTTCTCCCACCTCTGCAGATCTCCTTCTGCCCCTCCTCTTCGACGACGTCGTTTTCGTTTTCAGGTCTATCGGATGTCCTCGATGACGATGATCGACCAGTTCGTGGTCTGTATGAGAAGCGCTCTCAGCTTCGAGTTGTCGGACACCTTGGTGAGCTCCAGGTCGTACACGTCGTAGCAGAGGTAGTTAGCCATGGCTGCGATTAAGCTCGATTTGCCAGACCCAGGTGGGCCGTACAGCAAGTATCCTCGTTTCCACGCGCGTCCGACTCTGTGGTAGAACTCTCTGCCACCGGTGAATGCGGTCAGGTCCTCCATGATCTGCTTCTTGAGCTCGGGCTCCAGGGCAAGGGTCTCGAACGTGGCTGGCGGTGGCGCTTGGGGAGCTTGAGAGTGAAGCTTGTCTTCTCTTCCAGAGAGTCCTGGACTGTGTCGATTTGGTGGGTCCAGGAGAGGGCGTGGCCTCGGAAGGTGTCGTGGACGGTGTGATTGGGGGCGACGGTGAAGGAAATGCGGTTGGAGGACTTGGAGTGAGAGAGGGTGAGGCGGCGACATTTGGGGGTGGCCGGCCACCCCCACTGTCTAATTTTTTTATTTTTATTTTTTTTTTAAAAAAAAGTTTAGAATTTTTTAAGTTTTTTTTTGTTTTTTTTGTTTTTAAAGTTTTATTATTTTATTATTTTTTGGCTGACGTGGCATTCAAATTTGGTCAACTGGACACGTGTCGCATTTTAATTGGTGGTGATGTGGCGCTCCGTTAATTTTTTGACGGAAGCCTGACGGAAGTACTAAGTTGGTTTTGAGGATAACTACAAGTACCACCTGTGATACGTTCCAAAAACGAGGTAGCTATTTGATAATCGGGTAAACCACAAGGACCAAAAAAGTGTTTAACCCTTTTCTATTTATTATTCTTCTCTGATTCCATATTATGAGTGCACAAACTATTATCCTAAAAATGATGCATGTAATCCCCCAAATTGTTTTACATTCCATTTTGAGGGGATCGTTTCCATCTTGAGGGCATTGAAGGTTGACATCCAAAGAAAAGCTATTACATGTCTACCAACTATATCAGAATTCAGGAAACACCGGCTTCCCTTCTGAGTAAAGAAACAATATGCTAGTGAATACCTTAGACAATGCAAGTCATGATAAAAACTCATATACACAGAAAAATTACTTGCGGTAAAACTTTTTCTCACCTTGAATTCATCACTGGTCATCTCATAAAGTTTACTCTCAAATGTCTTGAGAAATGCCTCAACTCTTGAATCAATATTTCCTGGATCCTGTTAAGATCAAGAGAGAGTACATGATGTTAGGCAACTAGTCAACAGCGTATAGAGAAAAAAGTCAAGCTATATACCTTCACTGTGGATTGGATGATAAACTGCACTCCACGGACTCCAAAATCATTCCTATATTATGAAAAACTTATAAATTGTAAAAGAGAAGGGTGGATATTAAATGCAAGGTGAGATAATTAGGGGGCACATGTTTTACACACCTCGACAAGAGCACAGTAATGTACCCAAGCTGCTCAACTGATCTAAGCTGGTGGAAGGTTGGTTGCTTCGCAATGAGGGCAAAAAGCTGAAGCTTCACATTCAGCGCAAAATCATCACGGTGAACCTAGACAATTTTCAAGAGGAGCATAAAAGCATCAGAACCACCACAGATATTTCATCCAGGTCTCCATATCTGGACAGGTCATAAGATATAAATTACAGCAATCAAGCACAAAATGGAAGTGAGAATTTTATGTTTCTTTCCTGAAAGAATACTATCGGTTCTGATGGTGCAATGCATGTGCTTCCCAATCCCACCTTGCTTTTCTATAAATTGGATATCTTTTGATTTCTATCAATTGTGGTTAGCTTAAAAAAATCTATGGAATTGTAACTACTAATTTTCCCTAAAAGTTTTCTCTAGGAGTCATATAGTGTACAAAAACCTTGAAATCTAGTAGAGAAAATAGCAGCTTAAAAGATTTTGCCCAATTATCTAATAGATGCATTTTGAGGAATTTTTCACCATGCCACAGTAAATCAAGGAGAAGAAACTGATATGAAAAAGTTAACTGCTAACTTTCCCCAGGAGTCATAAAGTTTGTGAGAAACTCAAACAGAATGAAAAGTAATTGAACAAACTATTCCAGCATTTAACTGGACCACACCATCTTTTAGAATCATGTAAAATTACCTGAATATAGTGGACAAGGGCAGAATTTTCATCATTTCGATTAAGGCCTTCTGCAGGGTAAGAGTAACTCATGCCCCTTTCAAGTTTAACAACTCTATTCGTCACATGTTGGGATGAGAATAAAGGTTGGCATACAGGGTTTGGACCACTAAAGAAAACATCTTCAACATGCTGAATCATTGATTCTGCTTCACTGGTTTCAATGTTTCCTGGAAAAAGGAAAGAGAGTAGTCATGAAATGAAATAAAAACCCAAACAATAATGACTGATATTCACCAAAAATCTGCATAAAGAGTTAAAGACTTAAAACAACCTGCTATATAACACTCAAGGAATGCCCTTGAGAGCATCACTGGAGCAAATTTTGCAAGATCTTCAGGTTCAAGAAGAGGAAGAACCTCAAGTTCTTCCATCCAAGGCCATGTGTGGTCTTGTAGTATTAAAAAGCAATAGTACATAGCCTGCTGATAGGGTTGTTGGAACTTGAAATTTTGGTACTCCTTCATTACCATTTCCTGATAAAAAAGAACATTCAGATATGCTACCAATATGCTTTTGACAAATGCACTGCATGAGATATTTGGTGGAATCCCCAAACTATATCTTCTATGCATGAACTCCTCTTTTAAATAAGATAAACTACAGAAGGAAAACGTTCAGTGCTAACAAAAGATTAAAAAAAAAATCAAGAAAAAAGACCAGTAAGGGCCTTCAAGTGGGAAGAAATGCCTCTTGAGGAGCATTGATTCGTCAAAAGCCCATAAAATACATCTAGGAACCGCAGGGGGGGGGGGGGGGGAGGGGTGGTTGTGACAAAAAAAGGCATTGATATAGTTATGTTGTTTTTCAAAAGTCTGCCATCAGAACTTTGTACACCCAAGAATGAAAACTATAATGAGGTACAGTAGAGGAAATTCAAATGAACAGCAGTGAAAATATGGAAAACATCTAAAGTAGGAAAAACAAAGACATAAAGATACAAAATAAAGATTAATGCTGAAACCAGGTATATTGCTTGGACAATAAATTTCCATTCATGCATCAATATGCTGCAACAAATCCCAAAAATTGATCCTTAAGCTGATCCCCAGCAAAATTTACTGCGCTGTTTTGACTGTAAAGGTGATAAGTTTTATGCATGTGAAACAATGTGCATAAACTAATCAAGTAAAGGAGGGAAAAAGAATAAAAAAAGAATCCATGGGCCAAGCCTCTTTGTCACGGTAAAACCTTGTGACTAATTAACAGTTCAACATAACAAAGCTTACATCCTATGGGAAAACAAAACATGATCAATTACAGCACAAGCTAGGAATAACTCGACCAATTCTTGAAACACCACTCAGAAAGGTGATTCATTTGTATACTCAGAGTGCTTGCAGAAGTTGAGATCTTTTAGGCAAAATGAAAATTACCTTTATTACGGAAAACCTGTCAGGTTTTACTTTGAATCTTGCAATTTTTTCCACTACAGCTTCCAATAAATTCCTCAATTTGTGATTGTAACCAACCAGAGTCACCTAAAGAAGAAAACCAAACAATTAGAACAAACAGGGATTCATGCTATCACAGGATTTTAGAGGGGAGAGTGGACTAAGAGAGAGAGCGAGAAGGGGAGGTAATGAGAAAGAAGAGTAACTACAACTAAATAATGGTTTGCATAAAACTTCAGTTTGACTAACTTTAGCTTCCAATCATCAACATAAGGTAATTTCCGGCTTGTCTAACACAACACAGTTAGGCTCTTTTTTTTTTTTTTTTTTTTTTTTTTTTTTTAAAAATCATAGTTAAATTTGAAAAGATTGAAAATGAGGAAATTTCTCACAAGCTCATAACTCCAGTTCAGTAATTTATCTCGGTCAGACATACTTCACCAACCCAGTCCAATAGTATCATTTATATTACTAAAAACTGCATACACACGCACATATGAATTGACATCAAGGTGCACTATAATGATGATGGGAATTTACACAATCAGAAGATCCAAGCAATTCAAAATAGCTTAACATATTTAGCCAATCTAACCAGTGTTGTACCGCAGCAATGGTTAACAATGTATCATCATTGAAGAACACATTTTTAAATCTCTATGACCTAAGGCGGTTGGTACCACCAGATATCCACCCTTTTTGGGCCCTCTTTCCAGATTGTGCTTCACTCTAGTTCGTCCCTGAACATAATGATCCCAGTTCCTTTACTGCATTAAACTTCAAATTTTGTTCAAAGTAGAAACCAAACTTCCAGAAGTCTGAAAGTTTACCAGTTAAAATTCCCCACTTTTATTCGATGATATGTCATGTTGTTCAATCAAATACTCAAAATCTCTCACTTGAACATAAATTTACTACTTCTGTGCTAAGATTTTGCTAGATATGCCATTAGCATATAGAAAAACTTTTTAAGCTTTCTTAGATCCATAAGAGATAATTCTGTTTCCAAATAATTGAAGTCAAGTGTCAATTCAAATTAGAAGAATTTGAAACCTTAAAATTAGACAAATTGATTTCACCATCAGTGGAACCAGATGCAAGGTCAATTCAATGAGAAATTGAGAGCATATATTGTTGTCTATGAATATTCAACGCATACTATTGCAATTCAACCTCTGGAAAATTGACAGTGTTATTAAGATACCTGAAAACCACAATCTGCACGGTATATGCCATAATTTAGACCAGCAACCTGTGCGTAATAAGCTGAAATAGACGAGTTAAAGTTAGGTCTTCTTGCGGGGGAAGGGGGGCAACAAAAGACGGCTCAAAATGAATCATCAATATTTTACAGGCCAAATTGTTATAATTAGGTCGCACTGCACCTTTTTCAAATAAAAACCTTTTATAGAAGAAAAAAATAGAATATCAAACAAACAAACAAGAATCAGAACTCCCTTTTGGTTCAAGTAATGTTATAAACTTCAGCTTCTTACCATATTCATTCAAGTAATCCATTAATAACCGTGTAAAAATATCATTCAGAACTTCTGCTTCAGGGGAGTTGCCAGCATGGGGACAATTGAAATCTATCTTAACATATGCTTTAGGTGTAGAAAACATTGTATCAGGCTTGTACCATAATCTTGAATATGATGACTTTCTTAACAGAACTGGAAATTTGACCTGTTTCAAAGGGCAACAAATCAGAAAAATTAACAGAAAATAATGGTCACATGGGCTTATAACTCATCATACCTTCTCTTTAGCGCTCTTAAGTGAAAGATCAGTGCAAATGAACTCATTTGGTGCTGGTAAATGTAGATTTTCATTAGGAGCAGATAGCATCCATTCCTGCAATTAAATATATAAGTTTCGAAGCACAATCAAGTTAAGTTCCTAAACCAACGTAACGAACTCAATTGACCAAGCAACTTCTTGTTTAAGTCAACTTGTCTACAAACCTGAATCATGGAGCCAGTGATTTTCTCAACGACATATGCAGTTCCATACCATGGCTCAACTTTGTCGCTATGACCTTCAAATTTTTTTGATTCCCAAAAGATTCTGAAGAAACAGCTCATTAGGAAAACTACCATGACTCAAACATGACAGTACATCAGTTTGCAAATTGAAAACTGCCAACAGGACGGCAATGAGAAACAACCAAATCCCTCAGTATTACTCCATCCATCCCAAATTGCTGGTCCCCTAGTTCATTTTGGGATATGTCCCAAAGTATTGTCTACTTTGAAAAGTCAATGGAGAATTTTAATAAATAACATTTTTAACTAACCTTTTATTCTACTTGGAAAGTCAATACTCCTGTTTTCATTTGCCTTAATTAAGTTTAAATTAAGGGGGGTAATTTTGAAAAATAGTATTTTTGTTATTTGAAAGACCATGCATTGAATAATATCCCCCCTTAAAAGTAGAATTTTCAAAACACGACCAACATACATGATGGAAGGCAATAGTATGAACTTCGTAGACAGCAGCTAGGAGTAGTATATCCAGAATGTAAAGGATTAAATCCAATGGTCAATGGGAAATTTGATGCACTATTTGTCTTCTGTTTTCAAATGCAATTATCATGTTTAAAATTTTGACCTTTGGACAAAATGCTGACCGGTGCATCCATGTCATTTTAGCTGATGATGGAGCATATTTAATAATGGCATGAAAAAATTGATGTGCCTTTTATCTCCTAGTTTAACATGCAATTATAAATTTAAAATTTAGGCTCTTGGTAAAAATGCTGAAGGGTGCATCAATTCTGTTTGAGTGGAATATGAAGCATGAGCACAACTATAAGACTACTGCCATACATTGAAATAAATGATGACAAATTCCTACAAAAAAATGACATGGAAACCGCTGGTTGCTTGCTCATGGCACCAATTAGATGGATAAAGCTGTGTAGTACATATGACATGATAACAATTCAAACTTTTACAGTATTACTTAAATTATAAGATTCACCATTTTCTACAAATTTAAGCTTTTGTGGCAATTGGTGATTTTACATGGTATGAGAGCAGAGGACAAGAATTCAAATTCTGATTTTATAGTTTATCCTTATTTTAATTAAATGTTCCATGTATTGGCCTGCGTTTTTTGAGGGAGAGTTTGAGTCTATATGTAAGGGAGAGTTATAATATTAATTAAATGATTAAATTTACTAATTCCTTTCAGTTTAAACTTTTGAAATAACTGATGATTTAACACTTTAAAAAAAAATTGTATGATTTTTATTCCTATATTAAGGAAAATTCAACTTTCAATTTGAATACATTCTTACCACACAACCTTTCCAAGTAGTTTTCCGTTAATCATTAGAAGAATGCACATTAGATGATTGAAAGTTAAACTCTAATGAAATCAATAAAAGAGAAAATCCTGGAAACTTCTATACTTAACTAATAAAATATAGGTTCATTTAAAAAATTAATTATAAAAATTGTTATATTACCACTTACTCCAAAAGCCTAAACTAATAAAAAATTGTAAATTTATTTACTTAACCATTATTTTAACACTCCTCTTTACGTGTAGACCTAACGTAGAGTAAAGTTAGGGTTCAAACTCAAGATCATCTGCTTTGATGACATTTTTTAAATTAGCACTTATCCTTAAAGTTTAAGTTAATGGAAAATGGTGAATTATTTGCTTAACAAAACCACTATTCTAGCAAAAACCAAAAACAAATATTGATAAGCAAATGTAAAGCAGATAATTTTAAAGGTATTTTTATTACCGGGGCTAAACAAACACAATGATAGATTGTAACCTAGCTTTGAAAGTGATATTACGAACAAAGAAAATACCATAAGGGAACGTATAAATGTCTCAGACTTCAAATGTATTACTATAAACTACACAGCTTCCTTGAGTAATAAACTCACCGGACATTGTCAATAGAGAGCTCCTCTAGTACCACCTGAATAGTGCTGGGACTGAATACAGAAGGCAAGGATGACCCCACCAGCCAATCTTTTGAGGGATATATCTGTAAAAATAATTTAAAATCATCAATTAAAGAAGGGAAAATTTATATATATATATATAATTTTTAAAATTAATTTTTAAATCATCAAGCATTCCCGTTTGTTAGAGTTGTTATATATATATATATATATATATATTTTAAAAAAATTAGCTAGTAATTCTTATAGCTTAAGGGTTTTCTTGTAATCATGTTATATTTACCCTAATATAAATATATGCTACGGTGAAGGGACTTGATCATACAGTCCAAAACTTTACAATCCAACTTGGTATCAGAGCAACCGATCCAATCATAAAAGGCGTCACAATCTGAAGGTCATTGTGGCTGACAGAGGCGTGCTGATGTCAGTAACTGTATGCTGATGTCATTGCTGATGTCAGAACCCAAACTCCGGCGACCACATGGTTTGAGCCGCCGGAGCCTCTTGCTAATTATGGTGATTTTTCCAGAATTTTTTGACACCATCTTATGTGAATTTTTTATTTTTCAATATTTTTCTGGAATTTCAAACTTTTTTTTTTTTTTTCGATCTGTAACTATGGAGCTGTTTGGGTGTTTTTGCTGCATGGGTCTCCTTCCATTGGGGCCTACTAGAATGTGGGAAGGCTGGTTTGCTGCTGATTTGTTGGTTTTTTTTTTTTGAATTTTTCTATGAATTTGGGACTTTCAGCCTTACTCGAAGGGCTGTTTTTTTGAGGTTTTCATGCAAGTTTGACTCTTTTTATGGTTTTTGGTTGGTTTGTGATATTATTATTATTAAGGAAATGTCTGCATCCTCCCTTTAAACTACCATCCAATTAACAATATCCTCTCAAACTTTTAATTGCGACAATGTTCTCGTTAAACTACTAAAAAATTGTCAATGTTCCCCCAAGGTCAGCAAAAAGACAAAAATGACACTAAACTTTTTTCAATGAAACAAAAATACCCCTATAAATTCAGGAAAAAAATAATTTTTTTTTTCTTAAAAAGACGACTTTTTTTTTTTTTTTCAATTTCCACACCCTGGTTTTTCTCTCTTTTTCCTTTTTTATTTTTATTTTAATTTTTTTAATTTTTAGTTGAAGTCTTTTTTATATATAATTTTTTATTTTATTAAGGGTATTTTCGTCATTGAAGGACATTGACAACTTTTGGTAGTTTGAGAAAGGTATGTTGACTTTTTCCTTATTATATATATATTTGTGGTTCTAGTTGAATCGGATCAGGTTGATTCAATGTTGGTTGGTTGAATTTGGTTCTTGTTCAAGTTTGGCTTAGTTGTGTTTGGTATGTCTGAAGAAAAATTTACTGTTATTGCTGAGGGAAAACCACCATACTCCATGATTATGATATGCCTAAATCAATTACCTAGAAAAAATTGAACAGTCCAAATTATCTAGCTTGGGCACATGCTGTGAAAATCTTCTGTCGTGGGAAACAAAAATTGAAATATCTAACAGATCATCCACCTGATAAGGGAGATCCAATTTATGAGGATTCTGTTGTTATGGGATGGCTGTGGCATAAAATGGGACCCCACATTGCTACCACTTTTGAATTATCTGATTCTCTAAAAAGATTTGGGAATATATTGCATAATCCTTTTCACATCAAAGTAATGTTTCTCGGCGGCTATATGAGATATATGACAAGATTTTCACTACTAAGCAGTCTGGGAGACTATTGTCTGAGTACTATAGTACTCTTACAAATTTGTAGGATCAATTACTGCATTATCATCCCTTTAATACTGATATGGAGCAACAGATGCGACATTGAGAGGAATTTCTGATTGCTTCCTTGCTATCTTGTTTAGACTCTAATCTATGTGGGTTCAAAGATTGGATTCTTGCTAGTGAGACCTTACCTATGGCTGCTAATGCTTATTCTGGATTATTGCGCTCGTCCTTGGGACAACATTCCAATGTCACTTCCTTAAGAGTTTTCTGCTTTAGTTTTGCACAGTGGAGGCTGTGGTAGTTCTCGTAGTGGTTTCCATGGTGGTTGTGGAGGCTGTGGTTTTCATAGCGATTCTTGTGGTGTGGTCGTACTGGTGGACATAGTGATAGGAAGTGTCATCATTGTGGTGGTACTAATCATACTGAGCATTATTGTTGTGTGAAATATGGCAGCCAGATTACGTTCATTAAGTCATTGATGACACTACTCAGTCACAGCCTACTACTTCTTCTGGACCTGTACCTTATAGTTCTGATTCTCGTGATGCACTCACCACTCAGCTTAGCGCTTGTTCAGCGCCTGTGCACTGCACTTCCACCTTGTTCCTGAAATGTGCATGTGTGGCCAATTCGTCCTCATCTTGGGTCATTGACTCTGGCAATAACCAACATACATCTGGTATATTATCTCTCTTTTTCTGATTTGATTCCTGTTGCAACACCAAATTGTTTTAGCTGATGGTTCTTCTCGGCATGTTCTTGTGAAAGGTGTTGTTCATCCTACCAATTCTTTATCCTTACAATCTAGTCTCTATGTTATTGATTTTCCTTTTAAATTGTCTGTTAGTCAATTAACTAAATCATTTCAATGTGAAATTTGTTTTTCTCTTTCAAAACCTCGAGCAAGAAGATGATTGGTTTGGGGCATGAGAAGGACGACCTTTATTATCTGGATCTTGATGGCTCTTTTTCTCTCCTTTCATCAATCTTGAGAGCTACCGTCTATCTTTTCCAGTGGCATTTTCGTTTGGGTCACCCATCCTTGGCCAAACTCAAGTCAGCAATCCTTGCATTGAGCCATGTGTCTAGTTTAAAGTTTGAAGTGTCAGTTAAGGAAACATCATCAAAGTGCCTTCCCAAGTAGTAGTCATAGTTGCCGGTCTGAGTCTTTTGATGTAGTCCACATGGAGATATGCGATCCTTCCCGCATTTCTACTTTGAATAGATTTCTTTATTTTGTTCTTTTTGTTGATGATTACTCTCGGATGACATTGTTGTTTTTCATGAAAGAGAGAATCTGAGTTGCCTCATATTTTTTCTAAATTCTATAATGAAATTATTGTTCAATTTAATGTGCATATAAAGGTTCTTCGATGTGATAATGCATTAGAATATACTCGGTCTATTATGAATTCTTTTTGTGTTGATCGTGGTATTATTCATTAGACTAGTTGTGCTCACACCTCTCAACAAAATGGTGTTGCCGAGCAAAAGCATCATCATTTGCTCGCTCCTTGTTCAAAATGAAGGTACCAAAACTTTTTTAAAGTGACACTGTTCTCATTGCCTGCCATCTTATTAACTGTATGCCTTCCATAGTCATAAATCATAGGCCTTCGTTTTCTCCTTTATATCCTAATCGTATACCTTTTCCTCTTACTCGTGTGTTTGGTTGTGTCACCTTTGTTCATGTCCTTGATTCTCGCCAAGATAAGTTATCCCCCAGGCTCATAAGTGTGTTTTCCTTAGGTACTCTCATACTCAGAAGCTACTTTGTGAATGATGATGTTACCTTTTTTTAGTCAACCTCCTCCATCTCCTCACCTGGACAGAGTTTGTCTTCTGACCTTATCTCTAGTAGCGAGGGAGTCTTCATTATCTTCTCCAAGTCTTCCTGATACCTTTAACTTCCTCTCCTACTCCTCTGATACCCTCGGCTTCCCTTCCTAATCCACCATTGCAGGTTTATTGACGATCTCAAGATAGGTGTGTTGTTTCTTATAGCCCCGATACTACATCTTCTTCCAAGGTCCCCGCTCACCCTCTTCTCCAAATATTGATGACTTGCCTATTGCCTTACGACAAGGTAAACGTAAATGTACTCAACACCCTATTGCTTGTTCTGTTTCCTATGACCGTATTTCATCTTGCTTGCGTTCATTTGCATGGGCCTTATCTTCTATCCCTATTCATTCCTCTTTTTTTTTAAAAAAAAATAATATATATTTATTCAAAGCGTAGATGAGTGCGACCTTAGTACACAGGAAATATACAAGAGAACCTCTAAGGTGGGAAGAAGAGAAGAGAAGACAACTCCATTCAATCAAGATTATTGAATGGAATAAATGTTATCCCTAGTACACAGGTACATCCTCTGAAACATATAAACCCACATTAGCATCCACAAAACAACATCACAACACATTAATCTTTGGGCATGGAGGCACCTCAAACCTTATTCTCTACCATTCACTGTTAAGGCCTTCCTCTATCAAATCCTCCACAAAGTCAAGCACTTACACCAATTTGTGTAATTTTTGAAGCTTTGAGGCCTGAAAATGGTTTTGTAGTAGCTGAGATGTAACTGGAGCTTATCTATTTATTGCAAATTTGGGGCTTCTACTGAACTTAAGCTGTTTCTCAGTGTTGGATATGAGGAAAATTTGGGCTTTCGGTGAAGAAAATGGAGGAATGATTGTTTTCTCTAATCCAGGGTTTGTGTGTATATTTGTCAAATTTGAAATCTTTATTTTCACTTTTGATGTTCTGGGTAGTTGATTTTCATAGTGTAGAAGCTAAACTATAGATGGGTTTTGTTGTTTGTTGCAAATTTGGTTTTTGGTTTGGGTGAGAGCCTAAATTTGTGCCACAATTTTGGAGTAGGATTTGGGGAATTTCATTGTATGAAATTTAAAGTTTCAGCGGGGAAGTGAGGGGTGATATCTAGGAAATATATGCAAGTCAAATTACATTGGGCAAAAGAGAGGCATCAGGCCAATATGGATAGGCAGTGCTGCTGGTAACATTTACGGAAACTTCGCAAGAACCAGGGTACATCTGCGCCTAATACTCTTGCTCTCTCTCCCGTTATTCTACTTCTTAGTCTCCCACTCCAGCCACTCATCCTTCCTCAACTTCCACTTCGCCTTTGCCTTCTCCACCGCGCTATTGTTCTCACTCAACCTCGTGCTCCCTCAACTCCCATTGATATGCCCCTGCTGCCTTTTCGATCCATCCAATCTAACCGACCCAATCCGACCACCCAAAAGAGCTCAATGGGCAGGCTTTAACAGGCTCTCGTTTGGCATCAATTTCAGCTTTTCTCAACCCAACATAATTGGGTTAGTTGGCTATTTCCTAGTAAGAGCATCTCCAACAATATTTGCTATTTTAGCTATTCAAAATACACATTTTTCTATTTTAGCTTCTAATTTTTCAATACAAATTCTAACAGATTATTTATTACACTCTTTACTTTATTTAAATATTATTTTTCAGTGATTATTTTATTGTTTTTAAACCTCCGATTTCTTCCCCTCTCTCTCTCTTTCGTCTCTCTCGTCTCCAACCCACCAAAAATCACAGCAACTCTTACTTCTACAGAGCAAAGAACAAGAACAAAGAAACGTGTGTGTTTGATTGTCCTTATGTAAGAACAAGAACAAAATCACAGCAACCCATCAACTCACTGCAACCCCCAGATTCTAACCTTTGGCTTCGCTTTTTCGTTATGTATTTTGTGTATCTGTATGTATTGCTTTGTGATTTGGGTATTTCGTGAATTAACTTATTTTTTGGTGATCTGGGTATTGATGGGTGTTTTATTGTCGGTCATATATTTTTGACAATTGTGGCCACTGGCCAGTATTGGGAGTAAGTAGAGGTGGAATGGAGGGATTTGGAGGTTGAGGTTTGGTGGTGGAGGCGAACTAATCTTCTCTAAAATGCTGAAGAAGATTTTCAGTGAGAAGAAGATTTTTCAAGAGAGAGAGGCAGAGTTTCTGATGAAGAGGAGACAATAAAATACAAAAAGTAACCGTTAAGTTTACCATAAAATATTAGTTCAATGTGCTACAGTGACGTTTTAGAAGTAAAACGTTACTGTAGCAAAGTTTTAAAAATAGAACTGCTGGAGGTAAAAAATGATACAAAATAGCTACTTTTAGCCATTAAGTGACCTTTAGAGCATCTGTCGGAGATGCTCTAACCCGACGAAAACATGACCTGTGTGCATCCCCACTTCTCATGTCATCAAGCATATGATAAAAATGTTATTCACTAACCCCTGATTTCCATGTTATTTCTGACCAACAAACAGATGTTTGGGAGATTACAGTTGCTCTCTTTTTGCTACAATCCTCCCGAATTAGCATTTTCCCAATTACATAAACATTGACTAAACTATGATTAAAACTGTAAAAGATAACTACATATATGAAGGAAAAAGAAAAAAAAAAAGTATATAAATAAATAAAAGCTGCCTAAATTACCTGCATATTTGATGCAACATTGACCACATAATGTATAGGAGGAATTTTGTCTTGATAATGGAACTTTGTCTCACAAACAGCTGCAAGCTTCATTAACATATTAAGTAGACTCAGTCCTATGAAGAAAAATCATATAGACACTATGCATCAAAATCTTGTGTGCGCGCTTGTCTGCTTATATACCTCATCAAATATCCATTTGCAAATGCCGGACTGCTGTAAAAGGTGAATATATTTGAATAGCAATCCAATAATATCTTGCATGTGCTCTGCAGTTTGATCAATATTAGTCAATAAAATATATGATCCAGGTTATTGGACACCAGGCACACAATATAAAAAGTAATAGTAAGAAAAATTATGTAACCAAATGCCTATTTCCAAATCAGATAAAAGATATAGTGAGGGAAGGAGTGTTGGGGGGGATAGTAAAATTTTAAAACTACTAACCATGACCAGCATCAGTAAGATCAATTACTACTTTGAAAAATGAAAACTCCAAAGTCCAATCCGTTTCACCTGCAGATAATGCTGTGGCCCATCCTGCAATATATATATATATTATATATATATATAGTATATATATACTATATATATATATATAATATTTTGGGGGGGGGAAGCAACTGAATCAGATGGGCTTTTCAAATAAGTAAAGCCATACAATGATAAACAAGCCTATACGAACTCCTATAAATTCTACCTTTCAACACAGGTAACAGGAATAATATCCTCCAAAGCAGGTATTTTAAATGTACCTCATCCCTTCCATAAGAAGGTCGGCAAAATACTCAAAAATATTATCCATTTATCATTCCAATGTCAAAAATCTTTTCCTTCTTTAGGTAATAGACTTTGAATCTTAGATTGCCACTGTGCTTACAAACTTCATTAATCTCTTTTTAGAAAACAAGTTGAAAAGGCAAAAGGCACAACCCAAGTGCACAAAGAGTATACAAGAGAAACACCTAGTTAGAAATAAAAAACAAGTTGAGAAATTTATGAAAACTTAGCAAATTAAGGTCTAAGGCAGTTGTCCGGTGGTAAAGAGCTTTGAAAAAGAAATACTCTAGTTCCACCACCATCCTCTTGGTCTTCAAAATTTCTATAATTTTTTTTCCTCCAAAGACACCACAAAAGATAAGATGGAACCATCTTCCACACAGCTGCAAACTGAGGACTACCTCCCAATCCTCTCCAACAATTGAAAACGTCTACTACTCTTCTAAACATAACCCAAGATGACTGAAGATACCACTCCACAAAGCACTGTCAATCTTACAATGGAGAAGAAGATGATCCATAACCTCCTCACTCCTATTACACATACAACATCAGTCAACCACAATAACACGCCGTTTCCTTAAGTTCTCTATGGTGAGGACAAAATTAGTGCCTTAAACTTGCATAAATTATCCTCCTCTTAATCAGGGCTGTCCATTGTCCACTTTGAACATGTTTGCAGCATTTTAAGTGACATAATTCTGTGATAAATCTTTTCTTAGTTTCTCATCATTTAGCTCAACTTTTTTGGTTTATTGGAGGTCACTAGGCCTATGGAAACAAATGATAAGTAGCCCCTGCTTCGCTCAACCCCCCAATCTTTAGAGGAGGTGGGATCTTATACCAAGGTCTTTGGGATGATGCCTTTAGGCTCTACAAGCTTACCAGTATGTTCTCATCTCTCATTATTACCGCAGTCATTAGACATTCGCCTTTAACTTGATAATATTATTCCCACCACATAACAAGATAAACACCCAGAAAGATTCAAAAACTCTAAAGCAGTTTTTATTGTAAAAGGAACCCAATCTTCACCAGTCAAGTCATGAAATGACCGGTCAACAGCGCTGGATCTCAGTATGCTTCAGATCCATATGCAACAACAAGCTGGTAAGCCCCTTGCATCACAAGATGCTCCTTTACAAATTTCTCTGCTTTTGCTAAGTTAATATGCTCCTTTACAATATAAAGTAATGTAAATTCATTTAAAGCGTAAAGGGGGGATAACCCTAGTATACAGATGTATACAAGAGAAACCCTAAAGTATAGAAAAAGAACAAAATTCCAAAAACTCATAAAAGTTAGAAACACCCAAACTATTCCATGCCACTCTCCATGTATAAAAGGATTGTAACACCATCTTCTTCATCCCTAACGATCCATTCTCGCGATCTTTAAAGCTCCTTGCGTTCCGCTCTCTCCAAAAACACCACATTAAACACAAATGAGCCAACCTCTACATTTTCAAAGCATTGTGGTTTTCTAATTATCCCCTCCAACTTACCATCAACTTGCTCACCCTCGAGGCATAACTAAAACTGAAAAAGCGCACTCCACAATTTTGTTGCAACCTCACAATGAAGAAGAAGATGATCAATAGACTCTCTACATTTCTTACACATACAACACCACTCCACCATAATAACATTCTTTCATAAATTATCCAAAGTTAAGATTTTTCCTAAAGCCGCTGTCCATACAAAGAAAACTACTCTTGAAGGAGCTTTAACTTTCCAAATACTCTTCCAAAGAAAATGAGACCTTACCAGAGTAGGTAATAGCTGATAGTAAGACTTAACTTCAAATGACTTCCTTTTAAAAGGAATCCAGCAAATTTTATCCTTGCCTCCATTTCTTACTCTTTGAGAATAGAGCAACTCAAAGAAACCAGAGACCACTTCCACCTCCCAATCATGCACAGGTTTTGTAAAGATAATATTCCAATGAATATTTCCATTTTAGAACTGCATATGATCCACTACCCACGCATCCTTACCACAAGCAATAGTGACTAATTCTGGAAATGAGAACTTCAAAGGTTACTTCCCACACCAAACATCATGCCAAAACCGCACTATTGACAAATTTCAGAGGAGAATCAGTCCATGGGCATATATTAACTATTGACAATGTAGGTTGTTTCCCACTAAACAATACTTAGAGAGAGAGAGGAGGGGGGTGGGCAAAAGACAATCATATATGTGGCAAAGAGAGAGAAATTGAAGCCCAGATGGGCATAAAAAGATAGAAGCAGATAAAAGAGGTGGTAGTGAAGAAGTGGGAGAAAATGAAATAACAAGAAACATTCTGTAAGGCAACACGTGAAAAACAATTTCAGACTCCAAATGAAATACCTGGGACAAATATAGGCCAAGGAAAATTAGAAATTTCAGGAATAATGGAATAACATTAAGGGTCAAAAGATGAGTTGAAAATCCAAGTTTAAAGACTTCGAAAATTCAGAGCTGGAGCATACCGTTCAAACAAAGATGACCTCCATTCAAACAAAACTGAGTGGCACGTGTCAGTTGAGAGCACATTTAAGAAAATGAATGGCCAAGATCAAATCTTGGATGATCGCGTTCGAACAAGGTAACATGCCGTTCGAACGGAACGGCATCTCCACGTGTCGACAATTGTCCAGGTTCGGTGAGATGTGACACCGATATGATTTGTATTAAATGCATCTAATGTGGTCTCGTTCAAACGGAATCATATCCCATTCAAATGAGAGTGAAATGTGCACAAAAGTTGGGTCTATTTAAATGTCCAAAACAAAGGCAAAATTTATATTTTGCCTTCTTTCGTCCAGCAAACCGAGAGGGGCAGAGAGAGAGCTTCTGAGAGGGTTTGTGAGAGTGAGAAAGACATGTACTTTTGTAGAGAGAGAGAGAGAGAGAGAGAGCAAGAAGATAGTATGGGTGAGGCTTGAGGAGAAAAGAAAATTGGTGAAAGTTTTAGGAGGTAAGCCATTATCCAATTTTTGCTCACCATTTTAAGTGAATTTATTGTGTTTAGTTGATTATGTATTGGTTTTGTTGTTGGTGGAAGATTGTGTAAAGTTGATTGGCATGTTAAAAGTGAGTTTGTGGTCCCAAAAAGAGAAAAGATAAATAGGGTTTTTATAATATCGTGAGTCTTGTGATTGGTGGTGTTGTGTAATCGTTGAAGATTTTGGTTGTTTGTGTTGATAGAAGGGAGGTTTTGTTGTTATATCGGTTGATTGTGGAGAAGTGTAGAGAAAAATAGTAAAAGTATGAAACTAGGGTTTAAATCAAAAGGAGAGATTCTTGACGTTAAAAGTTGGTGTTTTGAGACATGTTCGGTTGTTTAAGGTTAATGTGGAGTGGAGGAAGAGATTGGTGGAAGAAAAGTAGTTTGAAGTAATTTTTACATGAAGATGTTTGGAATTGAGCATTTCCGTACGAACAAGATACGTTCAAACATCTTGTTCGAACGAGGTAGAACTAGGGAGCTTCAATTGAAGTTACGTTCGAAGTTCCGTTCAAACGAGTTGGTTCTAGGGAGCCCTGTTTGCAACAACATTCGCAATCCGTTTGAACGGGATTGCCCATAATTGGAAAATTAGGGTTTCCTTGAGGAAAAAAAATGTTTAGAGTTCGGGGGGAGTTTTAGGGTTTCCAAAAAAGAACAAATTATAATTGACTAATGTAACGTAATGCAGCCGGACGCGTGATACGAGTCAAACGAGTAGGCAGGGACGTAAGCAAAAGTGATAAGTAAATCTTCCCACAACAATTATAAATGATTTACCATAAAATGTTTTATCATAAAATGTTTTATCATGTGTATGCATAGTTTTACTTGTGATATGAGCCCTACCTCTTTAAGTACTTTATGTATGAAATCATATGTTATACTATGATGTACACGGTTATCGAGAAAATGAATGGTTTTCAAAGAACAGTTTTGAGAAAGGAAAGGTAAAGTTTAAGTGCATGGTGCCTTAGGTCGAGCAAAGTTGTACCCTTTTTTTTTTATATAAGTAAGGCCAAATTTTATTAAAAAAGCGTGAGGCGCCCTTAAGTACACAAGAAGTATACAAAAGGAACACTTAGAAAGAAAAAACAACAAGCAAGCACAAACCCGCAAAAACCCTGACAAAGCCCTCTACCCTCGAGACCCACCACAACTACAAGAATAACCCCAACAATACAACTCGAACCCTTAGACAAACGAACAAGCCCTCTTCCCTTTGCCTCGGCTAGAACCTTAAAAAATGTTGGAACAATCCAAATTTTTAAGTTCCCTACTGCCTTGTCGTGCCTTAGGTTGAGTGGAGTATGCTTGATGCTCTAGGTTGAGCGGGGTTGTATGCTTGACGTGCCTAGGTCGAATGGGGATTGTTCATTCGGCACTAGTCCCAAGGAAGGGACTAGTACAGTTAAACAACTGAGTGAATACAATTTTCAGCTTCAGCTACACTTATATATGTTTGAATTGGTAAAGCATGTTTTGTCTTTAGTATGTTGCTATATTATTGCCTTACCTAGCAAATGAATTGATCTATCTTTTTTTTTTTTTTGATTAGTACAAATGAATTGATCTATGTATATGTACATGTTCACATTTTAATGTGATATGAGATTTGATAGTATCAAAGCTAGTACTAAGTTTCAATTTGATATTTCAAGTGAAGAGAAAAGCCTCTATCTCATTTTGATTTCACGGAAAATGATTTTTACCTTAACACTTCCGCAAAGCATTTTATCGCATTGGGTTTTTTGGAATTTGTGCCTCTATCCTTACAAAAAGTTTTACCTTGGTTTGAGAGTTAAGATTGTATTTACATGACTTCCAATAAACAAAAGAGAGGGGAATTCTAACAAAGCAAATAGGGCTCACGTCACACACAGTCATGGATAGTTGTTTTAACTTATTAAGCCACGGACTCACAATTCCACTTGTAAAATTGTTTGATTTTACAACCATAGTCACACAAGATGCAGAGGGACCTGAGAACATTGATCCATAGATTTTGGGTAGAGGCTGAGTATTTTGGGGCCCATACTAGACTTTTGTGGGGGATCGATCAGTTTTGGGCTAAGCAGCTGTATCCTTTTTAGTATGTATATAATAGGATTATGAACAGTATAATGTAATAGTGGTTATATATACACAGAACTTAGGTTTAAGTTATGAATGAATGAAGTTATGTTTTGGTTAGTGTTATGGTATTGTCTATTCAGTTATTAGTCAGCATAGTTTCAAAAAAATATATACAGTATTTCCGCTCCGATTTTCATGAGGTAATAGTAGTATTGCCACGTAGATTATCTGAATTATCGCATAGAGAGAGAGAGAAGCAAATACAATTTTCACTAAAAAAATAAAGATTCATTACATGAACAATCATTATGTTTTTTTTATAAGTAAAAACTTGGGTTATGTTTAAAATTTTGAAAAAGGAAAAGCCAATCATCTCTGTGTAAATGAAATGGACAATTATTGCAGGAGACATCCAAGTACAAGGCTCAAACATGTTATTAATCTTCATATTCTATAATAAACAAAGTAGACAAACCTTCAAAATTCTAAAAGGACGAATCTTAGGGTGTAGCAACAGAAATCATTATCATATAAATAAGTTCTAGCTACAGAAAAATTTAAACTTGTGAGCATGTAGAAATGAAGAAATCTCTTGGAAAATTGATGGTCTGAAAAATGCATGAGCAAAACCCACCTAATGCTTTCAAGATGTAAAACAAAGATCCTTCTCCTTCATGGCCAATAAGATGACCAAGATACATGCACGGCCCTTCCTTGTAATGGTGAATCTCCGGAGTTATTGGCCATATAATTCTCAATTTATGACCTTCTTTTATTGGGACAGTTCTGACAAGAATCTGAAACAAAAACACAAATGGCAACTACCCTTCAAAATCTAAAACCCTTTGCTGCATATGTTTTTTTTTTTTAATCAGAAGTTAACACATACAACCCTTTGTCTCAGCATGTAAAAAGTCCACAACTAGTAAGCATACCTGTAAATGTTCCAATGCACAAGGCTGACCAGGACAACGGAAAGAATTTCGATCAGTGTTTCGAATGTTCTGGAACTTGTCCTCCACCAGGTTTTGTATTTTATCAAGATTTTCTGGAAATATCCATGATAAAGGAATTACAATTGTTGATAATTTGACGCAACTACAGCAAACTCGATCCCGAACTATTACAGGCAAAATATACTAACCTTTAGCATATACAACAAGATGCATAAGGTTGGCAGAATAATTTTCTTCGTAGAATTTGATAAGCTCGTGTCTTGTATCAATTCCTCTTGCTTTTGGTCTAACCTCCAAGGTATCCCAGTTCCCTACACATGAGAAAAGTATTTAGCAGATTGTAAGAAATGGTAGATATAGTGAACTACAGAAAAGTATAGACATCATGTTTCTTACAGAATAGTCTGTACTTTTTTTCTGGTAAGTTACACATACACTTGGCTGGTCTTGAACCCAGAACGTCACCCTCTACTTCGTTCTTATAGGTCAATTTCTCCTAATATAAAGCATATGCAAGCACAGGTAGCTCTCCAGGTGTCTTAATAACTAAAAATTGGTCCAAACCTGGGTGATTAGGTGCAATTTTCCATTAACGGGCACTTTAGGTACTTGAATTCTAAAAAAGATTTGTTACTTGTTAGATACATCTAGTCTTGTTAGTGTAAATTCAACCTTGCCAACACAGTCAATTATTAGCCTTCAGAATAGGTCAAAGTTAAAAGCTAGTCAATTTTCGTCAATTTTTTTATTTAGCAAATATTTCTATTTGATATGTAAAAGAAGGCACTTTCTTTTTCTCTATCAAATTATAGGATTTGAACCCTTGGCATCCACTCCATAATGTTTGTCACTTATCACCAATAGTTGTTGCTTACCACTTGTTACTACAATTAGTTTTTTCCCTCTATAATCACCAGACTAGGTGGCATGAACAATTCGATAGAAATTTTGTGGCTCAAGTCAAATATGAGGGAAAATACATAGCCCTGACGGGCTGAAAGCATAGCAAGAACATATAGACATGTTCATGGACTTGCAACAAACGCATTGAAACAGTAGGAGTATGAGTATAGTGGTAAAGATGAGGGAAAATTCCATAGTCAAAAGCTTAGCCTATTTCCAAATATTGAGGTCAGTACATTGAAAATTTTCACTAGAGGAAGAGGAAAGGACTTCATCATTTGAGTAGCTACACTTCGTGCTTGTTAGGAAGTTGAGTAACCAGATGTAAAATAAAAAAGTTCTGTCAAATTGAGAAAGCTGAAATGGAGTATATGCTAGAAAACACATTAAATCAAATTAACATGTTTCTAGTGTGTGTCAGGCATCGCCAAGGGTTCCCAGCATATCTGTTCCACATGTTTCAACAGAGTTTGCATACATTTCCCAAGCATTTCCAAAACTATCACCAGTACTTTCTGAATACTTCTAAAAAACGCTTTCCATAAAATTTCCAATAGTTTTCATCCCAATTTAGGGCTGTCCTTAAAAGCTAAGATGAAGCTATCCAGTCTACAAAGCAGCTTATTTCAAATGATATTAAGATACAAAGAATACATATTATAAATTGGACAAATTTGAACGTTGGGAAGTATGATGCATGCAAAAGGATTTGTGACATGGCTCAAGTACAGCATAAAACCTTTGGATACATAATTTATGTTTCCTTCCATTTTTGTCAAAAACCATAAAAAAACAAAAAAATATATAGGAGATAGCTTCTTTCTTCACTCTTATTTTGGTCCAGTGATCCATCAATTTCAATACGTCATTTCTAAATTTTACTATAACGAAAAATAACTCTGCATATCAGAAAAGATTTTACAGACCTTAATAATTAAATAGGCATATATAGTTCACCTGTTAATATGCCATATAAGTGAAGAGCTGTTACCACCTTTCAATATTGTAAACAAATTTACAAGAATAATACATGAACAATAAAATTACCTCATTCCAAAAGAAATAAACGAAAATTGAAAAAGAACATCAAAGAATGAACAACAAACATTAGTATATCTCACAAATGGAATACCATAGCCTAATGCTAGGAAAAACCCAACCACCCAAAAGAATGCATGTAGAAAATCCAGATGATGGGTAAACTATGAATTAAAGCACAAATGTTCAAGGAAAAAGATAAACTCCAGACCTGTGCTGAATTTATGATATGGATGACTCTCCAAACTTAAATGTTTCTGAAGCTGCAAAAAGTAACAAATTCAGGCGGAGAATGTGATTAGAAATATAATACTCACACGAACATTACTACTATAAAAACCAATCAACATGATTGAATTCACATGGAAATGCAATAATAGAAAGATCCAAAATACAAAAACTGTACGGATACAGCCATTAATTTTTTTCCCCCTAATTGTGTGCAACTTAAGCACTAGTTTATCTGGCTCAGAAGGTGAAATAAAACGCTCCATTTAAGCTAGAATCTACTACTATTTCCTAGGTAAATCCAATAAGCACAGAAAGACCAATTCTTTAAGAGAACCAGAGGCTGATAACATATGGCCAATAATTAGAATACCTCTCCTCATACAGTTAAGCGTCAATGTTTTCAGTAAGACATTTATTAAGTCAAGGAATTAGAAGCTTCCCTACCAAGGGAGATTCTAAATGCAGCCTAGTGTCATCGGAGTGAAATTCATATCCATTTGAGACTATAGGTCTTACCGCAGAAGTCAGAAAATTCTTTGAATTTTGAGGCTCGTCAACCCCTCATGATTCTTTCCACTTAAGGTTGCCACACTAAACACAATTGGTCAGAAATGCTTATTTGACATCCCACTATTGCCAAATACCAGAAACCACGAAGGCATGCCATGACAATCACCAGGGGGTTTTTTGGGAGGTCCAACTCAAGGTATGTCAGCATCTTAGTTCACCTACATGATAAATGACTGTGCCATGGACTGCAAGAAAAATATCACTACCAATGCTAAGGTCACCATAGCCAACTCAAAGTATAGGTCTCCTAACATCCTTTGATTAGATGTCACCCAATGCCTTTGACTATGTATAGTCCAATTACCAAAACAAATGAGCTCACAGACACATGCACCTTGATACCTCTTAACACATGAATCTCCTGAAAAACTTGACATGCTACAGAAGTTTTTATCCCTATACGTCAATATGCAACAAGCATAGGGCCCATTACTGACACCTAGGCAGCATGAGCTACTTTCAAAAAAGTGTTTCAGAAATTCCTGCAATTCTAATTTGCTGCCAGCAAACATGTATAGGAATGACACCCATTTTTTTTTTTATAAGTAATAAACTAATCTCATTAAAAGCGTATGGCGCCCCTAAGTAATGAGGAAGTATACAAAAAGAAACACCTAATTAAGGAGAACAAAATGAACAAGAAAATTACTATAACTAAGCGACAGAGGAAAAACAAACACCGTAGTCCAAAGATATAAAGTATCGTAAAACAAAGATAAAATTTTCCCCGATGACCTTTCCCTGTCTTCAAAGTTCATGTCATTTTTTTCCCTCCACAAACACCAAAAAAGGCAAATAGGCACTATTTTCCACATCGCAGCACTCCTTGGCCTGCCAAAGGACCACCAACAATCATATAGATCAACAACACGTCTCGGCATGACTCAGGACAACCCAAAACAACTGAAAAAAGCACTCCAAATCGCGGAAGCCACATCGCAATGAAAAAGAAAATAGTCCACAGACTCTCTATTACTCTTGCACATGCAACATCTGTCCATCACGATGACGTATTGCCTCCTAAGGTTATCCAAGGTGAGAATCTTGCCTAAAGCCACCAACCAAGCAATGAAGGCTGCCCTCGAGAGAGCCGGAGTCTGCCAAACACTCTTTCAGGGAAAGTAACAACCTTTAGGAACTACCAAAGAGCTATAGGATGATTTGACTTTAAAAAAATCTCTTTTGGTAGGAACACACCACAACTGATCTACACAACCTCTTCTCACAAAAGCTAAATGCAACACTTGGAATAAGGAAGCAAAAACATCCACCTCCCAATCATGCGCCGCTCTAACAAAGCTCACATTCCACTAGATAGAACCACCCAAGATCTCTAGATTAGCCACAATAGAGGCGTCCTTTACACAAGCGAAGCCATATAAAACTGGAAAAACAACCTTAAGAGCCACATCCCCACACCATTTATCTTGTCAAAAGTTGATTCTAGAACCATTTCCCACCAAAAATCTCGTAGAACTAGAGAATTTTTCACACCCTTTCCTGACATTCTTCCACAACCCACCCCGAAAGCTCTTGTAGGGACAAGAGAAACACCCCCCCCCCCCCTCTCTCAATAAGCTACCATATTTAGAGTCCATTGCTAATCTCAATCAAGCCTCTCTTTCAAGCTCATAGCGCCACAACCATTTACTAAAGAGAGCACGATTAAACACCATCAAATACCCAACCCTCCCTCAAAGATGGGAGAACAGACCTTGAACCAACTCACTAGATGATATTTGAACCCTTCACCTAACCCACCCCACAGGAAATCATGCTAAATCTTCTCCATGCGATTAACAACACTTACTGGAAGAGGGAAGAAAGGCATGTAATACGTAGGCAGATTAGCGAGGGTACTCTTGATGAGGGTAACCCTGCCACCCTTAGACAATACATCATTTTTCAACTAGCCAACCTATATTCCAACTTCTCAATAACATAATCCCAAATATGCTTAGCCTTTTAGGAAGCCCCCAACGAAAGACCAAGATACTTGACCGACAGAGAAGAAACCCCACACCCTAGAATACAGGCCAACATTCCCACTCGAGAAACATTAACCACTGGAACTAATTATGACTTGGCTAAATTAACCATTAGACCTAACACAGCTTCAAAACACAAAAATAAGATCCGAAGATGGCGCAAATGAGCAGAAGAAGCATCACAAAAATCCAGAGTGTCATTAGCAAACAGAAGATGAGAAAAGTCAACAAAACCCACTGAGAAACTAACCAACAGCCCCACACTGACTGTAGCAGATAACATTCTGCCCAAAGCCTCCATCATAAACACAAACAATAGGGGACATAAAGGATCCCCTTGTCTTAAAACACGGGAGCTACTAAAGAAACCTAAAGAAGTGCCATTAACCAAGACCGAGAATCGCACTGAGAAAATACAATGGGCTATCCAAGAGCACCATTTATCACCAAAACCACACTGCCTCAGCATATATAAGAGAAAATCCCAATTCACATGATCATACGCCTTCTCCAGATCTATTTTACAAATGATGCCCGGCTCACCAGATCTTAGCCTACTATCAAGGCATTTATTAGCAATACAAATCGGATCAAGGATCTGCCTACCTCTAATAAAGGCACTCAGCGACTTGGAGATAATCTTCTCCATAACTATCCTAAGCCTATTAGCTAGGATCTTAGTAATAATTTCGTAGATTCCCCCCACAAGACTAATCAGGCTGAAGTCCTTGAGGTCAATAGCATCTGAAATCTTCGGAATTAGCATAATAAACGAAGCATTAAGGCTCTTCTCAAAATTACCTTTAGCATGGAAGTCACTAAGAACCTTCATGATATCTGTTCTCAACACCTCCCAGCAAGTTTGATAGAACGCCATAGAGAACCCGTCAAGGCCCGATGCCTTGTCACCAGCCATAGCAGTCACAACCTTCCTCGCCTCCGCACCAAAATCCCTCTCTAACCAACAAGCTTCAAACTCCATAATGGAATCAAAGGAAAGGCCATCCACCTGCGGCCTCCAACTACATTGCTCGGTGAAAAGCTTTTGGTAAAACTGGCCAATGTGGTTACTAATCTCTGCTTGGTTGGAAGAGAGTCTATCGCCGATCAAGAGGGATTCTATAGAGTTGTTCCTTCTATTCGAGTTAGCGATGGAGTGGAAAAATTTTGTGCACTTATACCCCTCCTTTAGCCACAACACCCTAGATTTCTGTCTCCAACTCACTTCCTACATAAGAATAGAAGATTCAAGCTCTCTAACAACTTCGGATTTCTTAATTTTCTCCACCCCCCCAAGGGCCCTTCCTTCTTCGATTTCATCAAAAACCCACAATTCTTCCAGGAGATTCCTTTTTCTCCTTTCCACATTGCCAAACACCTCCTCATTCCATTTCTTCAAGTCAATTTTCAAAGCCTTGAGCTTGCTAGCTAGGACAAAACTAGGCATACCTCGGAAGAGATAAGACTCCCACCACTATTTCACCAAGCCCACAAAACCTTCCACCTTAAGCCACATGTTTTCAAATCTAAAAGGCCTACTCGTGGTAAATGACTTAGAAAAGAGGAAGCTGGTATCTGAAAATAACCAGGCCATACAGCCCATATCTCTAAGTTATGCATTAAATTAACAGTAGAACTACCATAGATATGAGAGTAGTTTCTAGAACCATTTAGAAAATATGCTTTTCCTAAAAGACTTGCTACAGCCTCGAATTTCACTCATATAGCGTTTAAGATTAGCATATCAAGCATATTGCAGTTATTAGGAAGGGCAGTAACCAGTACCTGGTTCATTCTCCAACCATCAGACAACAAGTTTTTCTGATTCTCTGAGAGAGAGAGAGAGAGAGGGATGATCAACAATACTTTAAACAAAGAGACAAATAAAGGTCTTAGACAAGAGCCAGAAAACAAAAACTAACCAGAATCAACAGCTTTAATTTCCCTCATGGTAGCATCAGCTGACATCAAAGGTTTAATAAAGAACTGAGCAAATCTGAACAGCAAACAACAGATTCTAGGGTCACAATCCTGATAACACTGATGATAATATCAGCCAGCACAAAAACGAAGAGCATCATATACCTATCCAAAGCCTCTTCAAAACAGTCAGTGTTAACATCAAAATGATAGTTGGTGCGCTCTGAAGATGTAAAAGCATTTGTGCTGCCACCGTGCTAAGGACCAACAAGATAAACCACAGAAAGAATGTGGAATGCCCACATCATTTAACAATCTTACAAGGATACCTAATCAACAAATAAAAGCTTCTCAAGGCAGAAAATATATGCAGGGATAAAGGTGCACAAATGTCAAGTAAAAAAGTCCAAAAAGAAAATATTCAGGAAATCCTACCATAGAAAGAACTGAATGAAAAAAGAAAAAGGCCATCCCAAGAACCATCAGCTTATCATACAATACATTTAGCATATAGCACCATTCCCTTCATTCCTCATCATGCAAAGAGACTTATCATACAACAAAACAGTTTCTTTCAAGTTCAACAGCTTGAAATGGCCAGGTTGGCATAAAAAGCATTAAAACAAAATGAGCTTTGTCTTCGCCCTGCTACTACCCAATAAAATTTGGTTGGACAAAGAAAGAGGAAATGAGCAGTAAGAGTAGAAGCATGGGGATTTGGGGGGTGGGGGGGGGTGGGGGTTATGTAGCACCATCCTTGTGTAGTTTCAATCGTCAAACACTGAGAAATGATATGATCATGCAAGCACAAAGGATAACAGATTGAAAGTGTGTAATGGCACAATGGCAGTTCTATAAATCAACTGTTTAACCAAAAAGCAAACAGGTCTCCAAATTGAAATGTGGTCAACAAAGACCATCCGTAGAGGCTCTCAACATCCATGTAGTTTTCTCCAAGTCTTGGAAGTCCTGAAAACTTAAATAGAATACAACATACTCTTGAATCATACTCATCTCACATTACAATTAGATTGTAATCTGTGCTCAATGAGCACAAACTCTTGTAAATAATTTATCATTACAGATCAGAATTCAACCAAGTAGTATTTCCAAACAGGAGTTGAAGCACTGCTGAGAACAAGGCTTATTGCTTAGTGTTCCCTAATTTTCTTCCAAGTCTTTTTACAATAATAGTTTAAGAAGTTGCCTCAAGAACCAAAAGACACCTTAAGAAGTATTCTTCATACCAACACCAATCAATCACTGCATACAATTAAAAAGTCCATAGCTTACGATACATTTTATGCCTAAAACTATCTTTATTAAAATCAGTAGCATCAGAAATTTGATTGTTGAAGTTAACTGCACAAGAAAATAGACCGGTAGTGCAAGTATTGGATTCATTTTTTACTCATCAAAATAAGAGTTTTACTTCAACTCAGTCCATCTGAAAGTCGAACCACCAGAAATCAGTTCCAGTATGAGGAAGATACACCAACTCGTTATCTGATAAATTTGTCTTTGTGCGATCAAATTTGAATAAAAAATTCTTTTTGGCTTCAAAATCAATAATTCACAAGATTGTGATTGGACCATAGAAATTACAATAACTACTATTATATTCATAACCCAATCGAATCAATCATATAAACCAAGAATGTTAGAAAGTCGCTTCAAGCATATAATAGTTCCGTTCTCAAAATTCCAAAAATGCCTCATAAATTCACCAAACTCCTGTCAAGAAGAGGCAGTCCTAGACTGGGCCTTATGCTAGAAAGGATTTCCAGCCTCGAGTTCACACTTTCTATCCTCTTAATTTCTATTGCTTTTAACAAATTTTGATATTAATGACAAATAAGTGGAAAACAGAGAAAAAGAACAAAAGAACAAAAATCTATTTATCATCTAATGAAAATCAGCCATGACAGTAATATTCGAAAAGGCACAGATGTTGCTCCGAATTTTGAACAGTAACTACCTCTGTAATGTACTCGGAGTAACTATCTTCCACTGGGTATTTCTCACTAGCATAAAACAGCATATGCTCTGCCAAAAAAAAAAAAAAAAATCAAAATGAAATCTATTAAACAGCTTATTTGCTTCTAACCCCACCTCAAAATCTTCAATCTTCACAGATGTAATCCATATCAAATAAAATTCTTCTATTTTTAGTAACATATATCAAAATCCAGTATTATATACTCATGTTTAAATTCATTATCTGCTCCTTCGTATCACATCAGAAGACAGAAGCCCCTTTCACTGATCATTCATTCAAAAGTTTCCAATTCTCAAGAAAGACAAAACCAAATTATATCACTTGTGAGTATTTTCCTATAAGAAAAATGCCAACGCACGAACTTACAGATCAGCATTGCACTAAAACAATCGTTCGAAACAAAAGAACACCGCCAGATATGTGCATGCAAGTGTTCACTAGCCTATACTACTACTATATAATAATATCTCAAAACACATAATTCACCGAGAAAATGGGCGAGTCCCTCGAGGCCTTCGGGGTCGCTGAAAGAGCCCACGCCCACATCCATGGCAGCAGAACACTGCAACAAAAGAACACAAAGATACAACCCGAAGATTAAGATTGCTATCAAGGCAATCAAATTAGAAAGAAAGTTAAATCTAAACTCGAATTTAAAGAAAGATTGGATTGCCTTGTCGGTGTCGGGATCGCTGATGAGGAGGACCTCGAGGGAGTTCTTGAGGACGATCCTCCTGTACTCCCTCTTGTCCGTGCGCGCCTTCACTATCTCCACATCTTCCTTTCCAACAGCCATAACTGAATGCCTGTGAGAGAGAGGACGAGGACGAAGACGAGAAGAGACTCGTATTTATGGATGACAGGGAGCTGTTAAAATTGATTAAATTAATTTTTTTCCTAAAGGCGGACAGATTTACCTTATCGGACCAAAGGTATTGGGTTAAATGTTTACTCCGTCATTTAATTTCACATTTTAATTAAATATTAGAATAATTTTACTTATTACCTATTTTATAAAGTCCTTTTAAAGTTTAAAATTTTTTAATTTAATGTATTGAACTTTTAATTTGTTTTTAATTTCTTTCTTTTCCTCTTCCTCTATTAAGATTTTTCGTTACATCTTTTTAAAATTTTTAAAATATCCTTTCTAATTTTTGAAAAAAAAAAAATTACAATCACTTAGATGGTCCAAATTTAACAAAATTTACAAAATCACTCTAAACCTAAATCATTGAAAAAAAATTACAAACGGACGTGCTTACGTAGACATTCTCCAAGTTAGAATGTCCACTGGGGTTTGTCGGGAAAAGAACTTATGAGACCCGTGCTTCTATTGTGTACTTCCAAGCCTTCCGGTCAATTTTTTTTTTCTTTTTTCTTTTTGTTAAGGCCAAAACATAAAAGAAAAAAATTATATACCCCTCAAATTACAAGAATAAAATTAATGATAATTTTAAAAATTATATTAATTTTATAAAGAAAAAAAATAAACCATAGCATTGCTCTTAAATTACTATTCCATTATTAATATATCATAAACTACCAATTATATTAATATCTCTCTAAATTATCGAAAAATATCAATATTCTCCAATGATAAAAATACGTTTTATAAAATTAAAAAAAATTAAAAATTAGAATTTATTTAAAAAAAAATCTAAAATAAACCTATTTTTTTAATTAAAAGTAAAAAAAGAGAAACCAAGGGGTGGCTCTTTAATTTTTTCGCTCTTTTTTTATTATTTTATTATTTTTTTATATTTTTTAAATAGAAAAAAAATGTCCCCCCAAAACTACCATTTCTTCAATTTTTAATTTTTTTTTAAAAAAATAATTAATTTTTATTTTTGTTTTCTAGTTTTAGTTTCTTTTTCAGATTTATAAAAGATATTTTGTTTTATTGAAAATTTTTTAAGATAATTTTTTGTTGGCCTTCGAAAGACATTGACATTTTTTAGTGATTTAACAATGATATTAACACAATTCATAATTTAAAAAACATATTAATAATTAAGTAGTAGTTCAAGGGAGGTATGTAATTTTCTCAAAGAAAAATTATGAGCATTAAAAGGAAAATGTCAGCATCCTCCTGTTATTTTTCCACGCCTACTTGTTTTGGATCTCAATCCCCACACCCCTTACTCCATATAATGTGGTAGTGCAACATGACATTGTCATATTAATCATTTCAAAAAAATTATTGACATGACAGTGTAATGCAACACTATCACATTAGCAACAAAAAAAAAAAAAAAAATTGCTTTAACAATCCCAACATCTAATCTAGTGGTTGCAGGCAATGGGCTCGGGAATAAGAGGCTTCAATGGGCCCCAGGGGTGAAGAGTATTTACCACCACCAAGCACCAACTATTAAAAAGAAAAAAGAAAAAAAAAAGCTAAACTATTTATTTTTATTTTTTTAAATGCTCGTTATAGTGTCCCAAGTACATGCAATTCTTCCACTCAAAAGACCGAAAAAAAAACACCAAAAAGTTACTGTAAAGATAAATAAAAACTAAACTTTATATGACTCCCTTGACCTTTACTATTGATTAAACATTGCGCCGTTACAAATCCCCTGTTTTAACAGAGAAATATAAATCCTGTAACTCAAAATTATTTAAGAACCCACTGTATTAGCCGATTAAAAAAAAAAAAAGAAAAAAACTTACTATGATTAATAGACAGGAAACACCCTAACATTATCCAAGACAGGACCGCACATATGACCATAGTCGTGGAGCCTTGTGTGATAGTAGGCACTGAAAAACGTTATCCTCGTCCTTGCCGAAATTGCTTGGAACTTGAAACTTGCAGTGACGAACCCTCCCTTTCCTCGAGACAGATAAGGAACTTTCAAAGTTTCCTTAGCAGCAAAGGCTTCAACCATCATGGAGCCATGGCAAGCGTTCTTTGCATCTCCAATGGTGAATGTGAGGTTGTAGAATTTGTCAGGGAATGTTCTGAGGATTTGGGCAATCGCACTTTCTCGCCCCGCAACCAATTCGACTGCGGCTAGTCCCGAGGGAACGAAGAAGTGTTTATTGTCGATGTACTTCACCGGTTTCAGGGACTCGATGATCCAACCGGGGAGTGGTGAAATTAGGTCTAGTTGCTTGGGAGGGAGGAGGATTCCAGTTGAGAAGTTCTTGAACACATGCGGCCCAATTTCAAAGCCACCGTTTTTCACCAGGTTACCTACACGAAATAAGAAATAATTCAGGGCTCGTTTTGGGAAATTTCTATGAAATTCTTTCGTTTTTTAGAGGTTGAAGACACTTGACTAACACACTCAACAAAATAAACAACGTATAACTCTTTTTTTAAAAAAATAAAAAAAATAAAAAAAAGACACACAAAATACTTTTTAAATAACTTTTTTTTAAAAAAAAAAAATTAAATTAAATAACTAATATATGTAACATTACTCTTTTGAATAAGGGGACAGCTAGACACAAAGCCCTCACTTGCAATGAAAAATGGAAATAAACAATTTGCTTCTTTTGCGAATAATATATATTTCGTCTCCATTAACAATATAGATATTTAAGAGTTGAGAGAAAGCTATCATGCACCCTCAAATGCCTCATAAGTCATAAAGGATAATGTAATATTGGGAAAGGATGATCCGGCCGATTCCCACGGATCTAGAATTTTAAGTGAAGGGTAAAATTAACAAAAATAGAGAGTAAAAAATTAATTTTGAAGGTCCATATCATAAAAAATTAATAATAATAAATAAATAAAAATTTAAAGAATTTTTTAAAATTTTGAGGACTAAAAACCCAACCCAAAAGACGGTTCCGCCCTTGGTGATGATAGTCCATAGATAAATAGTTTTGGACCTAAAAACAGTATATTTTAAAACTAATACTATTACACCACCTACAACTTTTTAAGATTCGTTGATATGTGTCAACATGTAATTGGATCCATGTCCCTCATTTCAAAAATATTTAACACCCTTTAATTTCATACTGATATGTCTCAACAAATTTTAAAAGAGGTGTAGTTTTAACATTTTTATTTTAAAACATGTAATGTCCAAAACAAAGTTAAAAATAAAAATTGTGTGACAAGATCATATAGCAAGCCCACCGAAAAGAAAAAGAAGTCAAACCTAAACTTTTAAAGCAATCAGACCAACCGAAACCAAAGATCACAAGGCAGCATACCTTTAGTATACAAGAGGGGCGGCAGCTCCTTGATGGCAATGGCATCCAAGAGTGGTCCACAGGTGGGATCCTCCTGAATCCCAGGGTTGTGAAATGTCACCTTAACAACCTTAGAAGTTGCCTTGAAAGCCCAAGCATAAGTGTCACCCCCATTACTATCATAAATGGTCTGAATCGAAAGCTCCGCCGGCTGACCGGGAACTGAGACCCTGAGCACCTCGTCTTGTGCGCAAGTCCTTGTGGCTCCAAAGGTGAGCGAGTAGATTGAACCTACATTCACTGTCAAGTTCTGAGAGATGGAGGCCTCGTTGCCTAGTCTCACCGCGTGAACCCCACGGGGAATGGCGAAAAAGAAGCCGCCAGGCTGCGGCCCTCCCGAGACGTACTCCACCAAGCCGTTGATTTCCCATTTCGGGAGAGAGTACTTCCCTACGATCACTGTCTTCTTGAGGTTTGCTTTCGCGGGTGATTCTTCAAAGTCTCCATTTGGGAGCAGCTCTGAACCCACAAATATACAATGGAACGAACAAAAAAAAAAATTATGCCCTTTGGTTGAAAAATCATAAGATAATTTGCAACACCCTTTTTTTTTCTTTATAGGAAATGGTAGTTTTCTTTTCATTGTAATTGTGTTGCAGTTCTGCAGAAGTTGTATTCCATCCAGTTTCCTGGAAGTGTGTTTGTACTCTGTTTGTTCGTTTGTTAAATGAAGCTTAATCATGAAAAAAAAAAAAAAAACACCCATTTTTATTCAGAATGACTTAAAAAATTTAAGAAAACAAGTGCAAGGAGTTAGTTGTTTACCATCAAGATGCACAGTGAGAGCTGCAGAAGCAGAGCCGTTGCAGAGAGAGAAGAAAAACACAAAACAAAGAGAAAGAAACAAAGCCATGTTATGTTGCTCTACAGTGAAAGAAGCACCAGGACGTAAAGTGCTCTAAATAGACAAAGAAGCACCTAAAAAGTAGGAGATTTATTAAACGCAAACGATAGGTGGGACAATATTTATAATGCAATAAGTTTTGAAAGAAAGGAAGAGGCAAAGCAGCTTCAGAAAAAGAAAAAGGAAGAGGCAAAGCAGATAAGAACCCATGTTAAAGGGCCACCAAATTAGCCGCGGGATGTGTCGGACTGTCGGTGTTTTTCAAAAGCTTTTTATCTCACTTTTCCACATTGTTCTTATTGTATATGCTCGACCCCCCATGACCTCCATTGGTTGCCGTGATTTGCTCCATAATAGTCTCCATTTCAATCTTCTATATCCTATTCAAAATCAAGTTGCTATGCCAAATGTCTTCATTATAAGATACCAATAGTAAAATTGAACGCTAAAAGAAAGTGTGATTGATATATAATTACAGCTTATAGATGTACAAGTTTCGTACAAACTTTGACTTTTAAGTACAAGGGCATGTGCTAAACTTTGATTTCAGCAATTATGTAGACTTTTTTTTTTTTTTTTTTTTATATATGATTATGTAGACTCTTGGAAAAACAGGAATGGGAGAATCTCGGAATTAAAGAAAGTAGCGGATAGTACTGCATGTATGAGAATGGTTGCACTCTTAACAATAAGACGAATTTAAATATATCTCATAAATAAATATTGCATCTTGTTTGAACCGTTGGGTTTTAAAAAGAGAGCCGTTGGGTTTTAAAAAGAGAGCGCATCAATTTTGTAATGTGGTCACACTACCTTCAACGACACTTGAAAATAGTCACAACAATTTTTAGTGTTTTATTAGAGTGGCTAGTCATCTGTTGGGATGGTTAGCCAATCATACTTATTAAGAAGTTTTTTTTTAAAAAAAAAAAAAGTAGGTTTTTTGAAAACTCAATTTTATTCCTCTATTTAGAGGATGATTATTTTCATGAATAATGTACAACCAAATAAATAAATAATTATTTTATAGGAATAACATTTCAATTTTATTAGTGATTCTGCATATTAAACATACTCTAAGGATTAATTAGCACTACTATATCAATTTTTGTTAAAAAAAAATTACAAAATTTAAGAGTTAATAAACACGGTCACATTAATTAAGTAAAATGAATAAAATGATGGTGTAGTAATGCAGCATTAGGAAAAGAATCCTCTCCATTTGGGGAGAAGTGAATGTGTGCCAGTTCACGGCTTGGATTTCTTAAAGAAATCCAAGCCCCAGTAACAGGCCACGTCAAGCCTATGAAAAAGGAGAGTTTGGATGTGTTAACATTAACTAGACGGTGAGAGCCTTGGAAGAAAAAAAAAAAAAACATCTCACTTCTCTAAGTTGTTTGACGGCATGAGATTTCTTTTAAAGAAATCCAAGGCTTGCGGTGCTGCATCAAAAGCAAGAAAGAGGGAATTAAAAAGAAATCCAAGGCTTACGGTGCTGCTCAAAAACAAATTAAAAAGAAATCCAAACTCAATCCAAATTAACAACCACATCTCTCTCTCTCTCTCTAAAGCAATAACACAAATATAGAGTCTTCTTCCTTGACCCAGAGCCCTGATCTCTTGATTTCCTTTACTTTTCTTTTTCTTTTTCCCATAATTAATTTTCCAGGCAACCAAGCAAAAGTAATATATAAGAAAGAAAAAAAAAAAAAGAGATCCAGCACTCACGACACAACCAGCCCTCTCTCTCTTTCTCTCAAGCAATAACACAAACAGTCTTCTTCCTTGTTCTTTGTTCATGGAGTCTATAGAGAGGAACACCAAAAGCCAGCAACGGAGAGTCTGGTAGTTGAGGAAGTGGGGATTTGGGGCGGTTCGTGACCTGGGGCTTACAGCTGTTTCGTGACCTTTGGGCTCGGCAGCTTGCGGTGGTTGGAGAGAACTGAATTTTTGATGCAGCACCTGCACCGCAAGCCTTCGGAAATCCCATTCCGAGAAGTGAGAAGTGGATTTTTTTTTTTTTTTTTGTTTCTTCCAAGCTCCTCACAGTCTAGCTTTAACGTTAGACCACGTTAAATCTACTTTTTCATATACTTGACGAGGCCTGTTATTGGGGCTTGGATTTCTTTAAGAAATCCAAGCCGTGAATTGGCTCACATCCATTTCTCTCCAACTGGAGAGGATTCGGATCCACTGCATTACTCTGCTTGCAAAATAAGATAGTAGAGTGATAAAAATGTGATTTATTATATAACTTTTAAAAAATGTTACACTTATTTTTAAGTGATCACTCTCTCTATATGAGTAGAGAGTGAAAAAAAATCATCATTAAATATTATATACACTTTTACTTGTTATTTTATTGGCACGACATAGATGGAATACTTGAGAGTGTCGAGCACTCCTCCTAACTTTTAGCCTTTAAAGCTTCCGTTATTTGCGTTTGAAAATCAGGTGCTCCTGATACACTCATGCACGGTCATGATCCTGACACGTGCACATGTAGTTTTCTACATCACATGTTTGTCTCCTTTTCACATGAGCAATGATATATATATCCTCTATTTATCCCTATTCATCTTTTTATAATGAGTTGTTAAATCTATCAGTGAATTTAAAAATTAAATGGGTAAGAAATGGACAGATATGAATGTATATCATTTTTTTTTTCACATTGCGTGATGCATCAAACGGCAGACCGAAAAGAGAAAAGGAGGACAAAATCGTCCATGTTCACTTGGGACTTGGGAGTGCATCAAACGTCAGACCGCAAAGAGAAAAGGAGGGCAAAATCGTCCATGTCCACTTGGGCGATGAAGAACCAAAAAGGGAGCATATGAAATATCGATTATTTCAATTTTAAATAAAATGAATACTATTTATTTTATTGTTAAAATTTTTTAAATATGGTGTATATAATATTGTAAAAAATATTATAATATTTAAATTTTTTAAAATACGTGTTAAGAATGACTTCATATACACAGTTTGATGTACAAACTTTAAATCGTTATTATAAATATTAATTTTATTTAAAATTGAGAAAATTCTCTTTCATATCACGTTGAATCATTATAGTAAATTTTGAAAGGGACATCGACACACAGGGGCGGAGCCACCTTGTGGCTTGGGGGGGATGTGGGCACAAAGTGATCCCAACAAAAATAAAAATTGATTAAAAACACTTTTTTTTTTTTATAAAATAAACATTTAGACATTAATTTTCTCCCCTCAAATTTTTTTTGTGGCCCCTCCAAGTCACAAGGTGCCTCCGAAAAAAATAAAAATTGACTTACAAAATTAAAAAATTGATTAAAAACACTTTTTTTTTGTAATAAAATAAACCTTTTAAAATTAATTTTCTCCCTCCAATTTTTTTTTAAAAAAGTTTGGCACTCCCACACCAAAAATTCTGGCTCCGCCCCTGCCGACACCGTCTTGGACTGTGATAAATGGAGCCTAACCACCAATTAATATTTTCATTTATGAATATGGATTATCTTCTCTCTTTTTTTTTTTTCATGAGTGAGGATTATCTCTATTTTAAGTGAAATATAAATTATTCAATTCATGGTCAAAATTATATTTTATAGATTTAACGATATATACTGTCTGCAACATCATTTAAAATTATATATTATCAAATACAATAAAATAAAATCTTGACCGTACAACTAAATCAATGTCTTCATCAACTTTTCTTATATAGTTTCTTTGTTTTCTTCTTCAACTGAAGGGTTTTTTTATTTTATTTTAATGAGTTCTTCAACTGGGATTTTGCTTGGGTGCTGTTACAGCACCCAAGCTGGATCCCTTCAACTGAAGTTGCGTATGCTTGGAATTGGTATATTATATAAACAAAAATAAATCAAGTAACTTGCATTATATATATATATATATATATATATATATATATATATATATTACTGTAATATGCAAATCTATTTTTTCCAATGGGTCAAGAGCCATATCCTTGTTGAAAGTCATTCCTTTTGCCTAAATTTATTAATTAATATGATACAATGAAGAATTATTTTAGGGAAAAAGAAAGCATCGCCTAGGTTGATTAAAAAAAAATAATAATAAATATTTTTTTTAAAAAAAAACTATTTGCTACAAGTACTTCTAATAGACTATTCTCAACTTCTTATCTCCAATTAGGCTCTATGTTGATTACTGCCCAAATTTCTCCAATAATATGAAACAACACACACAAAAACTATATATATATATATAGGCTCAGGGCCCAAAGCCTAAGGTCCAAGTGATTTAAATGCTCACTCATACAAAAAACTGAATAGAGAACTTTAGATGTTAACTCATTGTCCACCAAAAGATTCATGTAATTTTTAAATTTATTATTGAATCAAAAGTTAATAATAATCTATTATAAATCTAATGGTAATTTTAAAAGCCAAATCAACTTTTATTGTCCATCTTGTTGACATAAAATTGACTTGTATTATTACTCATATCAAAATATTCCATTGACTTAATCATCGCACGCTTTATCACTAGCTCTTAGACCGATGCCACCCCACCTCAGTTTTATGTTTTCCAAGTACCCATGGTCTAGACTGATGGTGCAAAATTAGGCATAATTACAAAGATATAAATAGAACAAGTAATATAATTTGTGATGGGTTTTTGTTTTTGTTTTTTATTTTTATTTTTTTATTATAGTTATGAGCTTCTTGTAATTTATGTACAGTTCACAAGTTTTGGCAATCGTCCAAAATATATATGACATGATCTAACAAAAATAATAAAATGTGTTGGCTTAGAAAAACAATAAATGTGTTCCATTTGATCACAACAAAATGATTGCAACACAAATCCTTACAAATAATATTTGGTTCATGTGTGTATAAATATTTTGTAGTTTTATAGATATGTATGGTGAAAGTTTTATGGTGTAAACTTTTATCTATGGAGATTTACAACGCAAAATATTAACTTGCAAACTTGAGTTATTGGAGGAAATCAAATGTTTGTATATATAACAATTTCAATGCAAGAAAATCATACCTAAATTTCCTAGCCAGTATGGATAACTCTAAACATCTTTCAATTTTTGTTTTGCAGTTGGCGATCATTTCAGATCCACATTAAATTTCTACATTCAAATGCACCGGCCATAAATGGGCTTTGGGAGGTAGAACATCGAATGTGTTTTTCTCTCTCTCTTTTTTTGTTTTTTTTCCCTTTTTCTTTACTTAAACTCTCTTGTTTACTTTCAAAAGTTAAGAATGATCGCATTTATTTTCATCAATGGATCTAGATGTTCTAGAAAACAAGAAAGATAACTCTTAAATGTTGCTAGTCGAGGTAGTTAGCTTTATTTTTTGCCTTATTTTCAAATGTTTTCATAGGTTTATTTATTTATTGCTTTTGTCTTATTATTATGATATTATAGTGTTTAGGTTTTTAATGATCCAAAAATTAAGTATTAAACACATGTTTGGTTGTAAGTTGTAGGTTTAGAATTAAGTCGGTGTAAAAGTTGATCCAAGACAAAATAATTCAAGCTTAGTGGTTTCATTTGGAAGGCTACGACAAAGAAGCGCACGAATAATGAAGCCTCTACTACTAAATTGGATTTGAAGCAATGTTTGCAATGCGTGGAGAACAAAATTGAGAAGGTGAAGAGGATTGTGGAAGGGGTGTCAAAGCCTCCATTAAGTTCTGAGAAGTACTATAAGCTCTACTCGTATCCTTTTTTGATTAATTAGTACATATAATCTTCTATATTTGGTATTAACTATTAATTGTTTGTAAGGTAGTCATGTTTGTGCATTGAGAATGTATTTCCTTAATTCCATGTAGAACCATCTATAAACATGTGTATCTACAACATGTGTGGAGAATATTAGCTTACCTTTTTTGATTAATTAAGGTATTGTATTTCCTTAATTTCTGTTGGTCTGTTATTTTTCAAAACTATGTGTTAATTTTCAACTATTAACAAATAGAATTAACCATCTACCGGTGTGAAAGGCTAAAAAGACATCCCTCTTTGTTTATGCTACTATGTGTTTGTATTTTGTTCTGTAGTTGCCCATCTCATACAAGTTTTCACTAGTTCCACACCCTTATGTTTTTACTAGTTTCACACCCATAATCGGAAGGCCCAAATGGTCCCATACCCTTATGATCAACTACAGTGATAACTCGGACTTGAGTGACGCCATACTCTTGAAGAGCTTTATGCTCATTTGCAGCTGAGAACAATCTGTTTCCATCGGCAAACATTGCAATGAAAAATTATTTACATAAGAATAAGGCACAATTTCATGGCCATAACGGTTTCCAAAACCAGTCATCTTCTCAATATCATAACCGCTCCAACAGAGGTTGTGGACATGGCAGGAGTCCTTTCAGGTGGTGATTCCTTCAAACCGGTTTGCCAAGTGTATAACAAGGCAAGGCTGACACAGCTCAAATTTAATTAACTGATATTTAACTTAGCGCGCCTTCCCCACCAACTGATTATATTTGTAATGTAAATTATATAATAATGGTAAAGATAGAATGGAGTGAACAAAAATGATGGAACTGAATTGAATGGGAAGGTTTACAATAGGCTGTTTCGAGGTGTCTACAATCTAATATTTTTCTCCAATGCCCCCACAAACTGGTAATTGAACTTAGACGAGTGCTACCCATACCCAAGCTCTCGCTCCGTAAGGGGCGGCTTAATATAAATTGAGACATGAGACAAAAAGTAAAAATGAGACCTTTTAATTATAAGATAATAATATAATGAATTTTTAAATTAAATATAAATATTAAAAAACACTTCTCATTTTTTTAGATGCAAAATTACTAATTAAATATTGTATTCAAGATTTGATTAAGGATGATGAAAAAAAAAAAGTGAAAAAAGAAAGGGGTACGTGTTTTTGTTGAAATCTCTAAAGGTTTTTGTAGATGTTGGTTTTCTACAGTGACTCCGGGCCGCCTTCCAGGGAGGAGCTCCGCCTGCACAAGGAGATAAAGCCATTAGAGTGGCCCACTGGCGCTTGCCAGTGGAGCCCCTCCGATGGTGAAGTCAGATAAAGAGGTGAGGAGAGGAGAAGGGAGAGGGAGAGTTGTTCTGTGTGTGAGATAATACCTGACCGCATATATATACATGACACCCTAAGCCCTTTGGTATTCTTTTGGGCTGTGGGCTAGCGACATGGGCCTTAGGTAATTCCTAGGCCCTACAGGAGTCCCCCAATTCCCTTGGATGATTAGTAAATCTATCCATGGGAATTTTATAAGTGTGTGTGCCTGGGCCTGTCGATGGGCCTTGCTTGGAGTTTTTGTCTGGGCCCTACAGGAGTCCCCCAATTCCCTTGGATGATTAATAAATCTATCCATGGGAATTTTATATATGTGTGCCTGGTCCCATAAATGGGCCTTGCTTGGAGTTTTTGTCTGGGCCCTACAGGAGTCCCCCAATTCCCTTGGATGATTAGTAAATCTATCCATGGGAATTATTGTTTGTGCTGTCCACATGGAGAGGCATGTGGGTGATTTGCTTACCCGATCCTGGCGGGTCGAGATGCGTGGCATCAGCGACCGGCAATAAAGATGACGACCATTTAATAGAGATAGTGATCCTGGCACTGTGGTCTTAATATGCTTTGGTTGGGAGGCCTTATATGGTCATGGCGATGGAGCCCATGTGTAGCGCTCGGAGTGAATTACCGAGTCGATTCTTGGAGCGAATTACCGAGGATCGGGCCTAGGAGCAAGGTCTTAAGATGCCTCAAAGGGAGAGGGCTTATACGGCCGTGGCGATGTAGTCCGTGTGTGGCACTCGGAGTGAATTACCGAGTCGATCCTCGGAGCGAATATTACCGAGGATCGGGCCTAGGAGCAAGGTCTTAAGATGCCTCAAAGGAGAGGGCTTATACGGCCGTGGCGATGGAGTCATGTGTGGCGCTCGGAGTGAATTACCGAGTCGATCCTCGGAGCGAATTACCGAGGATCGGCCTAGGAGCAAGGTCTTAAGATGCCTCAAAGGGAGAGGGCTTATACGGCCGTGGCGATGGAGTCCGTGTGTGGCACTCGGAGTGAATTACCGAGTCGGATCCTCGAGGCGAATTACCGAGGATCGGCCCTAGGAGCAAGGTCTTAAGATGCCTCAAAGGAGAGGGCTTATACGGCCGTGGCGATGGAGTCCATGTGTGGCGCTCGGAGTGAATTACCGAGTCGATCCTCGGAGCGAATTACCGAGGATCGGGCCTAGGGGCAAGGTCTTAAGATGCCTCAGAGGGAGAGGGCTTATACCGCCTTGGTGTCATAACAGTCTGGGAGCAAGGTCTTAAGATGCCTCGAAGGGGAGGGCTTAATACCCCGCCCACTCGGAGTGAATTACCGAGTCGATCCTCGGAGTGAATTACCGAGGATCGGGCCTAGGAGCAAGGTCTTAAGATGCCTCAGAGGGAAAGGGCTTATACCGCCTTGATGTCATAACAGTCTGGGAGCAAGGTCTTAAGATGCCTCGAAGGGGGAGGGCTTATACCACCTTGAGGTCGTAACAGCCTGTCGGTAGTATAGGAGGTGCCTTTATGTACTGAGAGGTGACCTTCAAATGATGGAGTCGTCCAATGACATTTGTACATGCCCTCCGGGATGTAGAGTTGTCTTTCGAGATTGGTGGATGCCTGCAAAAACATATACTTTTGCAATTTTGTCGATGATGATTTAGATAAACGTTTACCTTGGCGTCTTTGATAGACAAATAAAGGGCGTCAGATTAATGTAAATTGACAATAGCAATAAACACGAGATCGATATAATGGCGACTCGTGAATGTCATGGCCAAACACAGCAGTTGAAGGCGACAACATCCTAAAAGATCCATGTAGCTTCAAAAATGTCTTAGAAACATTTAAATATAAAAAAGATGTACGTGTTGGCCCGTAGGCCCATACCTGGAAATTCGGAGCGATGTAGCTTCAACTAGGCTTCAAAAGCATAGAAATATAAAGAGATGTATTTGCTGGCCCACATACCCATGTTGTAATCAAAGAACCATGTTCTAGCAGACAAATGTAGTGTAGAGATGCTTCAAATACGCCATACCCTTCATAAGCATTTAAATATGGAGAAAAATCCCCTTTAATTTTGAAGAAGCCCTTGGCTCTTGGAAATAACCCTCGAATTGTTGCAGAAAGCCCTTAGAATATGGGAGAAATCCTCGGATTTTAGAGTTCCTCGAATACTCGGAAATAGCCCTCGAAATTTGTGGAAAGCCCTCGTTCAAACTTTTGCAAGAGACAATAAGAAATAACGCTTGTGGAGATTGTAGAGAGATCTGGTTGAGGATGTACTTGAACAGTTGATAAAGTAACATATGCAGGTGTTCACGTGGCCCAAACTGCTAAAGTTCTGGGAGGAGAATCACAACGCACGTAAATGGAGAAAACTTCATAATGAACAAGCATTGGCTATGCGCGTGTCTTGTGGGCAAGTAGATTGGCACAGATTTCCATGTAGTTGTGGCTTGGATTGATTCATTCTATACACGTGCCGCAAGCTAATAAGCGTTATTAATACTCCATATAGCTCTTGAAAATCAAACTAGACAAATAATCGCCCAAATGATGTACGGGCAGAGATGATGCACTTCATTTGAAACAGAGGTAAAATTGAGGTGATAGAGCAATAAATGCAAAGCTACATGTCTCCAAGCAATAAATGTATTTTCTAAAAAGGAGTCTGAGTCATTTGAGATATGTGAAAATCTAAACTATTAGAGAAAATAGGCATAGAGAAAAGGCATATAAAATATATACGTGATGACTCTAGTGAATAATACATTTTCAAATCCCAAAGAAAATTATACAGTGTACGATTATGAGCTTACAAGAAATAAAATTGCATTCAGGGACAATGGATGTGAGTCTCTAAATAATATATGATTATATCATCAGGTAAAAGCTGAAAATGAATAATGGCATTGGCATTTGGAACACAAACCCATTCGGAGGAGTGTATGTCACAATACGTTATTCGCCAGCGGAGAGCCTTGATGCAGTGTGTGATTCCAAAATAAAAGAGACTTTCAAGGAGATGATAAATCTAACCATCGGCCTTTTACGCGTGGGATGCGTATACAGTAGTGAAGATAGCTATTGAAGAAGCAGCTTTTCATGGAGAGGTCTTTGCACCTGGAGGTTCCTGAAATTTTACAGACTCGTAAGTAATATTTACCAAATGCTTGTTGAGTAGTTATATCTTAAAAAATCAAACGGAAATATAGGAGTAGCCCTCAGAATATGATGGGTCCTCGGATTTTAGTGGTGGCCTTTGAAATTTGGAGAAGCTATCGAAATTTTGGAGAAGTCATCGGAATTTGTAGAGAAGCTCTCGGCCTTTGGAAAAATCCTTGGAATTGTTGGAGAAGCCCTCGGCCCTTGGAGAAAGCCCTCGGAATTTGGAGTAGCCCTCGGATTTTTGGGGAAGCCCTCGGATTTTTGGGGTGCCCTCGGACTTGTGGTGGTGCCCTCGGATTTTTGGAGTGCCCTCAGATTTTTGGGGAAGCCCTCGGACTCTTGGGGTGCCCTCGGATTCTTGGTGGAGGCCCTCGGCCCTTGGAGAAGCCCTTCGGAATTTTTTTTTTTTTTTTTTGGAAAAGCTCTCGGCCTCGACCCTTGGAGAAAACCTTCGGAAGTAATTTTGGGGAAGCCCTCGGCCTCGGC
>FXXK01000030.1:1271544-1335330 GCA_900184695.1 Betula pendula | reverse complement strand
AAAAGCCCTCGGCCTCGGCCCTTGGAGAAAACCGTCGGAATTAATTTTCGGGGAAGCCCTCGGCCTCGGCCCGTGGAGAAAAGCCCTCGGAAATTTTGGAAAAGCCCTCGGCCTCGGCCCTTGGAGAAAACCGTCGGAATTAATTTTTGGGGAAGCCCTCGGCCTCGGCCTATGGAGAAAAAGCCCTCGGCCTCGGCCCGTGAAGAAAACCTTCGGAATTAATTTTTGGGGAAGCCCTCGGCCACGGCCCGTGGAGAAAAGCCCTCGGAATTTTTGGAAATATGAGATGGCACACGGCTGATGTTGGAGAAATAGCCCCCGGCTTCCAAATTTTTTGTTGTGTAAGAAATATCCCCCGGCTTCATTGTAAGAGAAAGAGTCCACGGCCCCAAAATTTTTTGACGGTAACTCTGCTGTGTACGAGAAATATCCCTCGGCTTCGCTGCAAGAGAAAGAGCCCGCGGCTCCAAAATCTGGCGCCCATGCCGAAAAATCTGAAATCTGGAACAGAGCAGGAATGTTTCTGAAATCTGAAATCTGTTGAAGATGGTCACAGATTTGGGGAGTATGGGTGCAGATCTGCCATCTGCCGTGCGCCGGACATCAAGAAGGAGTTCTGGAGCTCCGGCGGGGAAGCACCCATTCAACTCGGAGGCGCCCCTGACTCGGCTCATGCATCACGGGTTCAACATGGGTTCAACATCGCCGGTGTCATGCATCACGGGTTCAACACCCCGGCTCCGCTCCACTACGTAGGAAACCACGGTCCGGTTCCCAAGGCAAGGTGGGAGGACTGGAGCGTCGAAGTCTGCGGGCTCGTCAAGCGACCCGCTTGGTTCACCATGGACCGCCTCGTGACCGATTCCGGAGTCGAGAATTTCCGGTCGCGCTGGTCTGCGCCGGTAACAGACGCAAAGAGCGGAACATGGTGAAGAAAACCATCGGGTTCAACTGGGGGGCGGCAGGGGTCTCCACTTCGGTGTGGCGCGGCGTACCGTTGCGCGATGTGCTCAAGCGGTGCGGGATCTTCAGCCGTGGTCGTGGGGCCTTCAGCATATGCTTTGAGGGCGCTGAAGACCTGCCCGGTGGCGGTGGGTCCCTCCAGTGGGGTGCTCGGCGGATGGGCAACTGCTTGGCGCTGGGATCGCCACGGCTTTGAGGGCGCTGGGATCGAGATCGGAGAAGATCTCAGGCAGGGGGGCTGTATGGGAGAGGAACGGGTGGTCTTCTTTTTTGGGGGGGGGGGAGAGTTGCGGTTTGGCTTTTTGGTGGAACTGAAGCTTTGCTCATGCCCTTCAATGGTGGTCGCACTGGAGAGGCGAAGAGGTTTTGTTTAAGAGAGTGCGTATACCTGCTCTAGAAAGGCCTAGATCTAGGCTTAGATCTGTGTAGATTTTTGTGGGAGAGTGCAGATTCACCCAGGAGAGTGCAGATTTGCCATTGCTGAAGCAGAAATCCTACAGACGAGGAGATCGACGTAGCTGAGGTGGTAGCGTCGTGCCAGTTGCTGGTGTGCAGACGGATGCTTTCTTGGTTGCCGGCCCGAAGCCTTCGTTCGTTGGAGTCCGAAATCCAGGGTGAAAGGAAGTCGGACTTCCCACAGACGGCGCCAACTGTAGATGTTGGTTTTCTACAGTGACTCCGGGCCGCCTTCCAGGGAGGAGCTCCGCCTGCACAAGGAGAGAAAGCCATTAGAGTGGCCCACTGGCGCTTGCCAGTGGAGCCCCTCCAATGGTGAAGTCAGATAAAGAGGTGAGGAGAGGAGAAGGGAGAGGGAGAGTTGTTCTGTGTGTGAGATAATACCTGACCGCATATATATACATGACACCCTAAGCCCTTTGGTATTCTTTTGGGCTGTGGGCTGGTGACATGGGCCTTAGGTAATTCCTAGGCCCTACAGTTTTAAACATCCTTAGGACCCTAATCATCTTTTGCTTTTTCTTTTTCCAAGACTTTTCACATTTCTTGCTTCTTTTTTCTTTTTTTTTAATAAGTTTTGTAATGGCAAATTTTTAGGGTCTTTACAAAGAGTGGTGCTACACATTACCTAGGCGGATATGTAGCGTTCGCACACCCTTACATTTGAAGGTGTGCGGACCTTGAAAAAATAAAATAAAAATAAAATTTATATCCGCACACCCTCAAATGTGAGGGTGTGCAAACACTACACATATGTCCGAACAAACGTGTAGCACCCAAAAATAGGGGCCTAAGGTGGTTGTCTAAATTGCCAATATTATTAAATCTTAGGGTGCGTTTGAAATTGTGATTTCGTAAACAATTAGTGCGATTTTTAACTAAATAGTAAAAACTGGATTGTTTGGGAACTGCATTTTTAAAAAATTGCGATTTGAAAAACAGAAAATCTACGTTTTCAAATTGCAGCTAAGGGGGTGCTTTTTTAAAAACGCAGAATTTTAAATGCTAAACTGCGATTTTAAAGGCCAACCTGCGATTTTGCCAAATGCTTAATTGTGTTTTAAAAAATTACGTTTTCAAATCGCACTTTTTAAAATCGTAATTTTTAAAATCACACTTTTTAAAATCGCAATTCCAAACAGTCCCTTAACTTAATAGTAGAGAGCACATATAATATACAACAATAATTTTCAATATCACGTTAGAAAGTGAATACTTTAAATTATTACTATGTTTGGCAAATAGTTTATGTAAAACTTCCAAATAAATCACATCAAAATATTTCAAATTTTTATATTTTACCAATTTTTTTTAAACAATTTTTTTTATTTTTTTANATCAAAATTTTTTTTTTTTATCTATTCCAAAAATTTTTTTAAAACTTTTTATTACTACTAGTGGGGAGCAGCACGTGCTTGGTTCTCGGGTGTTATATATATATATCACTATAATTGTTTATATTATGATTTTAATAACATATATTTATTATATTATATTATAGGTATATTCAATATTTAGATTATTACAAAAAAAATTAAAGAGAGTTAATTTAGATAGTAAACATATGTCGTTACTTCAAATCAAAGGGTATTGAAAAATGTATAGCATATTCATGTTTATAGTGTTTATCTCAACCATCTTATAGGAATATAAGATTGTAATTTTAACAAATATTTTTTCATTATAATGCATTATGGACCTTGAAAAACTATGAAATTTAAAGTAAATCAAGTTGTCATGAATAACAAAACTTTATAAACATGCACGTATGGATTATCACCATAACATATCTATTTTTAAATTTCTCTTTCAATAGGTCCTAATAACCTGTATATAAACACTAACAAAAATGTAGAGTCATCCACCACATAGAAGTCATCAAATAATTCGATTCACTCAAAACATCATCTTACAAAGATAAGTTAAACATTCACATAAAAGATAACAATTGAGTTGTATTGAATTTCAATCTCCTTGTATTTGTCCGTATCAATAAGGTGTACACGATATGTGTTTCATTTTCTTTTAATATATTATATTTACTCAATTTATAGTTTATCAAATTATTAGCTACTAATTTTATCTATTATCTGTTACACTTTATCTTTATAAGATGATGTTATTGAATGAAGAGAATTCTAGGATGTAGAAAACTTCTATATGGTGGGACTCTACATCTACAAGATTTTCTGACGTTGAATGTTACATCCTTAAATTGTTTTTTTTTTTTAAAAAAAAAAAAAATGCCAAAAATATTTTCAAACAAATTAACCACATAATCAATTTCACAGAGAAGAAGAAAAATATCAAAGAGGGGTGTTCGTATTTATTCTTCATGGAGAAACTTATCACCATAGCACAAAACGTATTTGACTCATATGATTTTCTTCAATCCATAATCAATTTCACAGAGAATAAGAAAAATATCAAAGATGAGTGTTCGTATTTATTCTCCATGGAGAAATTTATCACCATAGCACAAAACGTATTTGACAAATAAATTTAAAACACGTAGGGCTCGTTTGGGTGTCAAATTTAATTTGATTTTATTTGATTCTATTTTGACTTCACAATATCGAGAAAAAAATGGGGTTTAAATTATGTTTGGATAGTTTAGAAAAAAATATTTGAGTAAGTGATTATATTTGAAAAAAATAATAAATATTATATTTAATTATTAAAATATTTTTAAAAAAAAAAGAAAAAGAAAAAAAGCTGGGACCACCGCCGGGGTGGCCGGACCACCGCCGGATTGGCCGACCACACCAGAGTTAGCCGGACCACCGCCGGGGGGTGCCGGACCACCGCCGGGTCCGACCACCGCCGGAGGTGTCCGGACCACCGCCAGAGGTTGCGGGACCATCGCCGGAGGTGTCCGGACAACCGTCGGTGATGGCCGGACAACCGCCGAAGGTGCCGGACCACCCCCGGAGGTGGTCCAGCCACCCCTCAAATATTTTCCTTTTTCAGTTTTTTTTTTTAAAAAAATAAAAATATAATTTTTATATAATTTTTTATATTATTTTTAGAGTTGGTTGAAATAAATTTGAGTTGAGTTAAAAAAATTTGAGTTGTTGAAGATTGTTGACTTTTGTGAAAAATTGAGAAGAATTGAGTTAAACCAAATTAAATTAGTTACCCGAACATAACTTACTTGGGATTGAAGTTTTATGAGCAGTACTTGTGAATTCCAATGAAGAAGAAAATAGAGATAGAGATGTTTGTTTTTGTTTATAGCTTTTGAAGAAAATAACTGAATATATTGTTAGTTTTTGTTCGTAACTCTTGAAGAAGATAACTGAATGTACGGTTATCTAGATTTAACCGATGGCTTTTTAAATGTAAGGGCAAATTATGAAAGACAAAAATAACCCTGTCTGATTTAACAATGAAGAAGAAAGAAAAAGGGTAAAAATGTAAAACTACATTATCAAATAAAATGCACAACTTACGAGATATTCACACTTTTGATATACCTTTAAGTAAGGATTTAAATAAAAAATTCACTAAAAAACAAAATATTTTCACTTTTCTATACAAAAAGATTTACAATATTTTTTATATTTTATATCATACCAATTATTTTTTATTATCATTCAAACTCTAAACCTGAACCCAAACCTTTTGCAAACAAACCCTTATAATTCGAACTAACGTTTGGGCGATTGAGTTATTAAAACAAAGGCTCTAACTAAACACTCGCGTAAAAAAAAAAAAAATCACCCAAGTAAACTACCCAACAGAAACTACACCCAAACGCATTACTATTAATTAAATCACTTACCTTCTTCTAGGGTTCGCGTTCTTTGTCAGCTTCTCTCTCTGGTCAAGATGGTGAGGCCGTCGATACATTTCGATCCGAATCACTTCTTTCAGTTTTTAGTGTTCTTTGGTTTTGCTTCATTTTCTGAGATTTTGATGGTTTCCTTGTAACTTGGAGTGTTCAGGTTCTTCAAAACGACATAGATCTGCTCAATCCTCCGGCCGAGCTTGAGAAGAGGAAGCACAAGCTCAAGCGTCTTGTGCAATCTCCCAACTCTTTCTTCATGGTAATAATCCCTATTATTCTTTTATTCTTCAATTTTTTGTTTTTTTTTTTCTAGAAGCTTATTTGGTTTGAATTTTGATCAGGACGTGAAGTGCCAGGGTTGCTTCAACATGTAAGTTCCGCTGTTAATTCTTTGTGATAAAACTTGTTATGCTTAACTGTGCTCGTCATTTTTAATGCATTGGATTGCATGATTAATAATATGATGCGAACTTACTGCAAGTTGAAAGACTGGCTGTTTGTATGTTTGTTTTCGAAATTGAACAATAAAATGAGGAAAAAAAACACAAATGAATGCAGAACGACGGTGTTCAGTCACTCTCAAACAGTGGTGGTGTGTGGAAACTGTCAGACGGTGCTGTGCCAACCGACTGGTGGGCGGGCTAGGCTTACCGAGGGTTGCTCTTTCAGGAGGAAGAATGATTGATTCATTGTTGGCCATTTGCTTAGTAGAGTTCCTTTGGGGCGTTCCTGGTTTTTGTTTAGAAATGTGTTATTACTTTAGGAACAAGTTTTGGACATCTATTATTACGTTGGTATTTTAAATTTTTGTTGGTGAAATGGAACTTGGTTTTGTTCGATATTACTAATTATATCCATGCCCTATTTGTCATGCTCGTTGCCTTTCTTAAGTTGCATTGTCTTGTGTGTGTTTTTGCCTTGTAATCTTATTGACTATCCCAACCAGTGTGATTTGATTGTTTTCACAGTTTTACTCTCTAGGACTGCTCTTTTCTCTTGTTGAATCCTTTTTGCATATCTTCTCATCACTTTTATCAATTTAAGTTTTTAGTCATGATTAAAGTTCAGAAGAATGATACTACCTTTAGTAACAATGCTCTGTTAACACCTTAGTAGAGGTACCTCTGATGCTTGAAATGCCTGGGATTTGATGACCAATATACATACATTTTGGATGACAAATTGTTTCTTTCTGTGATTTCTTTTAGATGATGATCAATATGCTGGGATTTCTGTTCTAAAAGGCTTTGTAGAGGTGTTTTATTTGAATTCTGCATTTTGTTAGTATGATGTTGGCAGACTTCCTGTCTATATTTATTTTCCAAGGAGTGCACACACTAAGACCTTTTCAATTGTACTGCGTCGAGGCAATGTTAGAAGTTTTTATGCCAATTGGATTTTTACAAGCTTTTTAGTAGTTATGTTTATTATATCATCAATGTATACAGGCAGAGATGCACATATGCACAGTCATCTTCTTTTTTCTATTTTTTCTATTTTTTTTTTTTCAAACAAGCATAAAAACCACCAACTAATTTAAATAGATTGGGAATTAGTGATAAATCATGTTCATTGAACGTGGTCTATATGGAAAGCGGAAAACTTGTTGAAAAGATGAGATTGGAGGTGGTATTGTGAGTGTGGTGATCCTCAATTTTTCTGTCAAGATTTTAAGATCTTAGATATGTAAACTCATTTTTATCACAATTTCGTTCGATTACTATTTATATTATAGTTCCCTGAAAAATAGAATACTGCTTCATTACTCTCAGGCATTGTAGGAGCTACTAGTTTGATTTTCCAGTCTACCTTGAGGTATCCATTGTTGGTTACTTGGTTTTGATGAGGCGCATTAGTGATCAATAAATTTGGTTAAAATACTGGTCTGGAATTTTTTAGGGTTTTTGTGAGTCCTAATAACTGAACCTATGGCTGAACCTGGCTCTTTTGGCTCAGATCAAATCTGCCTATAAATATCAAAGACTTGTAATAACATGGATTTGAAATCTATGAACTGTGGTTGATTAGGATCCCCACTGAGCTTCTTTAGTCTCTGGTTGCTAAACTGCTCCAGTCTATAAATGATGTGTTGTTCTTAATGTTAGAATCTAATGATTTGGTTGTAAATAGAAAGGTCCTTGGGCTGACATGGTAATTGTTTCTGTATTGTAATGCAATACCCAATACTAGCAATGTGTGGAGTCTAACAATGTAGGATGCTACATTATTTAAATTTTTTTAAAAGATGTGCCAACATTGATATGGTACACACCGTTAGATGCATCAACTTTAAAATATAAAATAGATACTATTTATTTCATTTGAAATGGAGGATTCTATTCCAGGTTTATGAATTTATGTGGACTTCTATTTAATGCTAGAAGTTCAAGTAGAAAACATTCTAGTTTGCCTTAATTTTGTTTCCTGGACAGAAACTCTTAAGCGAAATTGAGAAGCTGGTGCCATTGGCGACTAGCTGAGAATTGATTGTGCTCCAGAGCATATTGATTTATGGTGTGCCCTGCTTTCTCCAAGGTGCTCCCGAATACTTTGATTCTCTTGGTTGCTAAACACAAAAGATCTGTATCCTTCAATACAGTGCTAGATTTGGTGTAGGTTAGCTATTGCGTGGCTCTTTCTTTTCTAATTTAAGTGATGCGACGAAGAAGGTCCAATGTGGAATGTAATTTCTTGCATTTGGAGGATTTGTGTATTTTTTGCCGGTTGCAAATGTGGTGGTATTACGCAATTGATTGTCATCTCAATTGTTTTGTGGGAGATAATTGATACTTGGTTTATCTTGATCAATGTCCTCTGGAAGGAAAGTGATGCATCAAGCCAACTGAAAAAAAGAAAGGGGGTGCAAAATCATCCCATTTGGGAGTGCAAAACCCACTCATTCATATTCCAATATTTTCTCTTTTTTTTTTTTTAATAAAAAAATCTTTACCATGTGTTTATGAGTTCTGGACAATAGTTGTTTGTGCAATAATAATAAAAAGAACCAAAAAGTGAGTATATCTAGGGATGTTGAATCATCATAGTAAATTTGCCTGACCACCAATTAATATATTCATCCATGGATATGGATGATCTCCATTTTAAGGATTCGATTTAGATTATATTTCATAGATTTGGACCATTTGGTAGTGTGTACATTTCTACGTGGTATATATGAGTAAGAGTAATGTTATATTTCATCACTATTGAACTATGTAGATGTGGCATTGTTAATCAACTAAATCTATTATAAGATTTTATTTTATTTTATTTTTTTGTTTTTTGGGGAAACCAGGGTTAATCTAAGGGTGAATTAGCAATGAGATAGTGGTGTTGTCACTATTAAATGCAGTAAACAAAATCTCGACCGTACACTTTAAATCAATGTCTTGATCAACTTTTTTTAATACAATTTCTTTGTTTTCTTCTTTAACTGAAGTTTCGTATGCTTGGAATTGATATATTTAATATAAACAAAAATAAATCTAGTAACTTTCATTATTTATTTCTTCCAATGGGTCAACAGCCATATACTTGTTGAAAGTCATTCCTTTTGCGTAATTTTATTAATCAATAGTTAGTTTAGGAGACGATAAGAAAATAATTTAGGATATGATGGAGAATTATTTTAGGGAAAAAGAAAGCACCACCTTTTTAAATCAATAAACCATGGCAAAAAGAGAAACAATAAAGGAAAAAGATTACGTACCTCACAAACTACAAATCAATAGTCAATAAGACAAAAATGGCCTTAAATTTTTTTTTTTTTTCAATAAGACAAAAACACTCCTATTAATTTGAAAACAAAAAGAAACTTGTTTTTTTGGTAAAAAAAACAATTATAAAATGCTTGAGAATTGAATGGTTAGGGAAAGAACCAGGATTTTTGGTGTGGGGGGATGATTTTTTTTTCTTAATAAGTTAAGAAGATAAACTTATATAAATACAAAAGTACATAAATATATATAATATTTTATTAGAGTCCGGAAGGAAATTAAATGAATGGGGTATTTAAGATATTTTATGTTAAAAGATGTGGGTAAAACTAGAAAAAGTAATTAAAGAGGGACAAAAATATTATTTTGGGGAAATCATATATAAAATATGTATACTCAAAAAAAAACAATAATAAAATAATTTGGGGGGGGGGGGGGGCGATCCCAAAGCTTAGGTCCACTCCTGAGAACGGTCATCTTGAAACTCATAGGGGGTGGCCAAGCTACCCCTAACTATTGTTGGGGGTGGCTTGGCCATCTCCGAATAAGACAGGGGTGGTCGAGTCACTCCAAAAAAATGCTCGTGGGTGGTTTGGCCACCTTAGAGTGTTTTTTTTTTTTTAAAAAAAATATATATATTTTTTAAATATTTTTAATAAGAGTAATTTTGTCATTGATAAACATTGAAATTTTTGGTATTTTGAGAGAGATATTAATGCAAATTAAAGTTTGAAGGGACATAAACAATCGGGTGATAGTTTGAGGGGGAGTATGTTGACTTTTTTTAAAAATAAACTATATGCTACAAGTACTTCTAAGTGATCTCCAATGAGGCTTTAGCTAGGTTGATTACTGCTCAAATTTCTCCAATAATACATATATATAGAAAAAAAAAGGTGAGAGGGTCTATAAGAAGCTGATCGAACCAATCCAAGTCCTAATAAAAATATTATATTTTTAAGTTGTGTTAATCTACCATAAGGTGTACGTTAGTGCACATGCCTATGAATATATGTCTATTAAAACTAAATTATATAATTTGAAACCACAATTATGTGTTTTTTTTCTTTCTAATTCAATGGGGAAAAGGAAACAACAATTATGTGTTTAATCATTCAGTTCTTATTTTTACAGACTTGGTAAAATTGAATGACTGTCTATAAACACTATTTTTACATGACTTGTTAATTTTAAATAGAACCACTTTTTCTTTCTAAGCTAATAGAACAACTTTAGTACTGCAATTGTTGGGTGAATGATACAAATATTCATGATTCTTATATACTTGGGTTTTGAGTTTTATGTTAGTGAGATATTGGAGTAAACTAAAGACAAGGTAGCCTTTTCTCTCCAAAAAACTTTTTCCTTGCATTTTTTTTTTTCTCAGTATACTCGGCTTAATCACCGAAGGCTTTTTGTTGGCTCTCATAATAGCGCCCACTTTGGCAGTCCATTCCAGCTGTGCAAAAATAAACATCACTAGTTACAAAGATATAAATAAAAACGAAGAATATAAAATTTGTGATAGGTTTTTGTTTTCTAATTCCTATGGTTATGAGCTTCTTGTATGTGTATGACATGATCTATAAAAACAATAAATATCTTCGCTTAGAAAAACAACAAATGTGTTCCACTTGATCACAACAAAATGGTTGCAACGAAATCTTTGCAAATAATATTTGGTTCATGTATTGTAGTAGTTTTATAGATATGTATGGTGAAAGTTTTATAATGCAAAGTTTTATTTATAGAGTTTTACAACACAAAAATTTTACTTAAAACTTGATTTATTGGAGAAAATCAAATATTTGTATAACAATTTCAATATAAAAAAAATCATACCTAATTTTACTAGCTAGTATGCTTAATTCTAAACATCTTTCTGTTTCTGTTGGTTTGTGATTTTGCAGTCGGCATGGATCATATACCTTGTCAGGTTCATGGATCATGCGATTAGGCTTTTGGGAGGTAGATAGTCAGTATAACCTGAGCATCAAATATGTTTTACTCTCTTCCATATTTTTCTACTTTTAGTTTTGTTTGCGGTAACCTCTTGGCCTTTAAAAAACAGCTCACTCCATTAAATGCTTTAGGAGAAAATTCCAATACGGTGCCATACTATGAGAATTATCACTTTTTTTTTTTTAACATTCTGTGTCATTTTCTCTTGTATTAAATTTAATTATTTTCTTCATAAAATTTAAATTAAAAATAAGGGAAAAGTTCACATACCCCTCAAACTACCACCCAATTGACAATGTTCCCCCCAAACTTTCAATTGTGACAATGTCCCCCTCAAACTACCAAACAAATGACAATGTCCCCCCTAAGGACGAAAATACCCTTAATAAAATAAAAAATAATTTCTTTAAAAAAATAAAACTAAAATTAAAAAAAAAAAAAAAAAACACTACAATTCATAAGGGCTAAAAAAGACTAAGCTAAAAATAAAAAATAAAAAACAAAAAACTATAAATTAATTTTTTTTAAAAAAAAAAAACACTACAAACAATTGGACTTTAAATTCAAGAATAAAAAAAAAAATTATTAAACATTTCGTTTTAAAAAAATATAATTTTTTTTTTAAAAAAAAGCAATTATTATTATTATTATTTCGAATTCATAAGGTTTAGAAAAAACTAAAACTAAAAATAAAAACTAGCAATTTTTTCTTTATATAATAAATAAATAAATAATAACACTCCCAACCCATTAACCAAATTCAAATTTAAAAAAAAATTATAAAGATTTCTTTTTAAAAATAAAATAAAAATGGTATTTGGTCTTATTGAAAAATCTGTAAGGTTATTTTTGTTTTTTGTTGTCATTGAGGGGGACATTGTCACAATTGAAAGTTTGGGGGACATTGTCAATTGAGTGGTAGTTTGAGGGGGTATGTGAACTTTTCCCTAAAAATAAATATAGTTTCATGGGAAGTTTTGTTCTTTTATTAAAGGACGACGAGTGCTACACATACTTTAAAGTGTTCACTTTCAACTACTCACTCTTTAAGAGCATCTCTAGCAGCATTATCTCTATTTTACTTACTACTTTTTCACTGCCCACTCATACAGATTATTTATCCTATTCTCCAAACTCATTTAAATATTATATCTCTTTTTTTTTTTTTTGGAGGAACAAACACTCCTGATTCGGCCATAGCTCCCAAAGAAGTCAAAAACAAAGAAAATTACCCAAGAATTCAACCTACTTGCCTGAAGCTCAACTGAAACAATAAAGAAATTGAAAGGGCTCTTCTCGATCTGCCTTTGCCTTTGCCTTGCCTATCTGCCTCTTTCTTTCTCACAACATAGCAAATATTAAAAAAATACAAAACAAAACTATCAGAGGTTCCCACCACCGTAGAAAGAAAATCCAAACTTTGTCTCTCTTCTATAAATTGCATTCTCTCCCTAACCCCAATTTAGTAGTCCCCCTTTGTGCTCTAATGGGTGTGTGAGCACAGGCTCTTCTTGAAGGTCTCTCGTCAATAGCGTTCAGATGCAGAAGTGAAAAGGCTAGTAGTGAAAATGACAAGGAAGTCTTCAGGTGAGAGACAATAAACAAAGAAAAAGTAAGGTGGATTAATAATAAAATATTTCAACATTTTGCTACAGTAATTTGCAACAGGTGACAAATTACTGTAACAAAAAGTCCATTTTGCATCATGGGAAGACAATTTGCTGGATGGAAAAAATCGTCCAAATTAACTAAATATAGCTAATATTGAACTTTTAAATAATCTGATAAAGATGCTCTAACGTGGCAATATAAATCATTATTAGATAAAATAGCAATCATCATTAGATAAAATAGCAAATGAAAGTATAAGTAGCATCTAATGCTAATTTTTACTAACACGTCATAGAGTTAACACTTAAAAGTGAGCACTTTGTAGTATACGTAACATTTCTCTTGAATCATTATCCACATCTCTCTAGGAGGGACAAACCCATGTGGGGTGCTATCATGCATCTCCAATTTAGTAGCCTTGCTTGAAGTTGTCTCCCAAGGAGCTTTGGTTCGAGCTTGATATCGTACCTTGGTCCTAATTGGTTTGGCCTGGTCCTAACCGGTTTGGCTACAAGGTATCTCAAAAGCCCAAACAACTTTACTTAATTAAATTCTTTTAATTGTTTGGAAGGTGACAGTTTTGAAAAACCTAAACTTTGTGGGTTTTGCTAAACTTTTATATTTGAGTCTTCTATTAATTAAGATATTTTTTTTCATTGGCACTAATGATTTGAAGGAGGTTTAGTTTCTATTCTTTTGTGAATTTTTTTTTTTTTTAATACCATATCAAATTATCATTTATTTTAAAAATTTAAATAGATAAAAAAAACATTAAATTTATCTAATACAAATAACCACATTTCTCTGTTACCTAAAGATGCGGCCGTAACTTGAAAAAATAAAAATAAAAATGAAGAATCAACTTAGCACGAATCGAAAACTATTAAAATAAATTTTAAATTATAAAGAAACCAAGAACAAACCGAAAGCATAGACTCTTTCTATATGACACGAAAAGAAATAAAAATAATGAAAACGAGAGACAGAAAAAGACAAACATGCTAGTTCTTGAGGATAATAGTCATAGAGGATAGACCGAGAGATAAATAATTCAGATATTTCTCTCCTTGTACTGCAGGTTTCAATGCCATGAACAAGAAGAAGGTGGTAGCCATTCGTAAGTAGCTCCAAAGAATTATCCATTCCCGGCTTCTCGATTTGGGAGACTTTCATTTCAGTCCCTACGAGTAAAACAATGCCATTCTTTTTCACATCCAACTTGTACATCTCTGAAAGACCTCAATACACAGAAGGATGAAATATGTTAAACCTTTGAGAATCTTCAACCAATGTGAGGCTTAATGGAAAAGAAAGAAAAATAACAATCAACCAGCTAGTTCGAATGATGGTCGTAGAGATTCACGGTTGTAATCTCGTACGTTGGCATAGGCATATTGAAGTGTTTTTTGAATAGGTAGTGTTCTACCAACTCTTCGTCAGTGGGATGGAAACTCATACCAGGTGGGAAAAGATTCTTTGGCTATACTGTTGGGCCTTTCCATAATTTATCCTCATTACTCCTGAGGAGGTAGGGCTAAAAGGTAGCCATCAGTTCTTCCTCAATGAACATCGAAGGCAGCAAAGGGGATTCCTCATAAGGATTTGGATTAGCAGCCTGCTTGCCTTTCTCTTGTTTAGAAAATTTCTTGCTCATTCTTACTGTTCATGCGGGGAAAAGATTGAGAAAGAGAATAAGTTCAAAACTACTATATATATATATATATAAAAGGTGAAACTTTAATACTGGTGTCCCCAATACATGCATGGTAGTCATATTCATGGAAAGAATGATAATTTGGTATGATCCATGTACTAACTTTTGTTTTAGGGAAGGGGATCGATGATAAGCTCAAGTGTAGCCTCAATTTTCATAGTTATGATAGAAAAGGATAAATCATTCTACATCTAATATCTTATTCTGCACAAATTTTGCAATTTAAATTCAGGATTAGAATCTAGGAATTAGTAGCATCCAAGTCAGCAGCTAAAATTGTGGCCAATGGTTAAAGTATTCAAGGAACTAGCAATTTCTCTTTTCCACTATGATGGAGACCTGGAAATTCAATGCAAAAGGAATTGCTCTGTTTTATTATGTAGTTTAGTAGTCTATCATTTCAGTTGTTTAGCCTTTATTATTCTGAGTCTTTTCCCCATCATTTCAGGTTTTACAATAAGTATTGTTCTTTTGGAGAAAAAAGAGCATGTTACTTTTTTTTTTTTTTTTTTGTGTATTTGAAGTATCTTACGCTCTTAATGATATTTCGATTACTTATTAAATAAAACATTTATTAAATTTACCTTTGTTTTATGATATTCTAGTTTAATCTGTTAGATGATGTTAATTCCATCCTGCGGGTTATACAGATTAACCTGACACTTGGCAACCCTGGAGTTGGCAGCTCATCAGAAGTTATTCATGACCTCTGTTGTTGTTGCTTCTGATAGCAAATATGTTCTAATTTCAAGAAAAAAAAAATTAAACCATCACTAGCTCACTCGATATACGCTTTCAAATTGTCCAAACATTTAGTTATATCAATAAAAATCTAAATTAGTTTAAGTGTTACAGGTAATGTGATATGTATGAGAGAGTTCGTAATCATATAAAGCCCTTGTTCAAACACTCATATATATCCGAATAATAATAATAAATAAAATAAAAACTCTCATATCCAATGCACAATGTTGATGCAAAAAAATAAAAAAATAAAAAGTAAATAAAATGCATGATCTTGACAGCATATATAACTCATAACTCATATTAGAAATGAAAGCATCTCGTGGTGTATGAATAGGCCTTTAGACCAAACTCTTGGGCGCGGCGGCAAAGGAAATGAAAACGTTCATTTGTTTAAAGAGTAATGTTATATCTCATATTTTTATTTCATCGTCTTATTGTGGTAGTCTCATCTAAGCATAAGATATATTTTGACTACACATGTTCAATTCACCAATCAGGTTTTTCCTAACTCCGATATGCAAATGGCATATATGATTCCCATGCATGATGCCACGGAAAGGATTGCCTCTTGTTCTTTTAAATGTATACAAGAGTACAAGACTATATTTATAGAGTTTTACAAGTGATTAGAATATTTACAAATAGGCAAATCCCTAAAATCAGGGTAAACAAATCCCTTATAATTAGGGAATAAAAATCACCATTTATCACAAAGGATTTCTATAAATTTAGATGAAGATTTTTCATACAAATAATTTTAGATGAAGCTATTTCTTTAAAATTTGAATGAATACAAATTAAAATTTATATAAAGCTATCGAACAGTTTTCGTCCTTTTAATTTATATATTAATTATTTTTTAAAATATTTATTATTAATTTAATATAAAAATGAAATTAAATACAATGTGCAATGATATATAACAACTAGAAGATAAGTGACAATCCTATGGGTCCGTATTCGAATTTTATCCAAAAGCTGAAAAGCACAATGCATGCACCCCAATCAGAGTTCTCATAGGATTATGACACCGCATTTTTCGGAAACATAACCCAACATAAATAATATTGCTAAGTACAGCTAACAGCATAATCTCCTAGTCTTTTAATTTTCAAGCTCTCTGAACGCTCAATAATGGAGGAAAATCAACGTCAACTTGCTGCGATGAACTTGAAGCAAATTGTTGAAATTCGTCCGGATGAAGATGCATATTTCGAATCTTTAGCCCCCGGTTTTCGGTTTCGCCCTACTAAGAAAGAGCTGCTTTACTACTTGAAGGCCAGGATCTGTAATGGGCCCTTACCTCCTTTACCTCCTAATTACCTGTTGCTGATACGCGACGTTAATCTTTACCACTACCATCCGCGGGACCTCACCCGTAAGCAACACTACTATTGACTATTATTTCTTCTTTAAAAGGCTGGTTTATTCTGTTGAAAGAAGTTCATCCTTTGTCTTGTCTTTTTGTCGTTTTTTTTTTCTTTCTTTTTATGTTCTTTAGTTGATGAATCATGTGATTTTTGCGTTGGATACTAATAGGGACCTACCACAAGTTGGTTCTAGAGAACGAGGGGTACTTTTTCACGGCAAGGAACCGCTGTGATCGAACGACTGCCGATGGATATTGGTGGCCAACTGGGTCAGAGGATAAACCCATCACCTTTGATGATCAAATCAAAGGGTTTAGAACGTCACTTGTTTACTATGTAGGGAAGCATCCAACCGGAAAGAAAACATATTGGAAGATGCATGAATACAGATTACATGAATTACATGAAGAGGTACTCAAAGTACTTTAATTTAATTTTGATTTTGATTAATAATTTAATCAGTTTTAATTTTATCTTTTTTCCACCTTGGCATAAAATACTAAGTTGATTCCTAACTTTTATCTCAAATTCGTGACATACATAAGTAAAGCAGATTGTATCGGCCTAAAACCTCACTAATGGATCTTAGGGTTCCTTGGAGCACTTACAATGAACTCTCTAAAGTTTCTCCACATTTAACTTTAAAAATTCATTTTAAAAGATTTAGTTAGCAACTTTTTCAAACCACTAAATAACAAATTTTCTAAATGTTTATATACTTTAAATAAATATTATTTTTTATTGATAACATTTATGGGGCCAAAGCTAAAAAAGTAAAGAGTAACAAATTTGTGAGGTCAAAACTAAAAAAGTAATATTAAAAAAAGTTTAACATTTGGATTTTGTCGAGCAAATCTGACAAATATTAAATTTAATTTTGGATGGAGAATTTGGTTAAATGAGAGTTTTTTTTTATTAAAAATTTAGAGAAATATTATATTTGAAGAGCTTGTTGTGAGTGTTCTTATTGTATCAATTAGATCCTTTCTTTATCCATAAACTAAAGGATTTAGGCATATTTATTTCTTCATATTTGGGCTTCATACCCTAAAATAATATTCCAATGCTTTCGTATATTCTCTGTTCCTTGTGTGGATAAGGCCTATGTTATAGAGTATATAATTTCTATGAATCAATTTCTAGTCGCATAGCTTTCTGTAAAGTTTCCACATGATTTATTTCCTTCGTCTCATGATTAAAACATATGTATTGATATCCAAATATTTAGATCGTATTTAAGTGTTGACATTATTGGAAGCGAATTTACCTTTTGTTACTTAATATAAAACCAGAATTGATTATATAGTTTTGATGGAAGTCAATCTATAATATTGAAGGGAAACAAGACATTTTAGTCCTACCTAAAGCCTAAGTTAAAATGTTTCATTCACTACAATATTTTTACTCGGTTGCTTCTGTTTTTAATTTCTCTTTTTTTTAAAAAATTTTTTATTTGGTGCTTCGATTTTAATTCCCTTTGTTTTTCTTGGGCAGGTTCTATGTAAAGTTTATCGAAATGCAGAGAGCAAGAAGAATGAGAATGATGAGTATAGCTTACCGGAAAGTAAGCTGTAGCCTGTAGTGGTGCTGAATTCCACAAAATAAGAGGATCTCCTTACTATTTAATTCATCTATCTACTCCCCTCTGTTTTTATCAAACAGTGTCATGTTGTAACTCTTATTTAAGCAGAGGATATATTGATGAATAATATTATCAATATCAATATATATTTGATCCATTCAGTTGTTGAGGGTGCCCTGAACTACCAAAATATATCATGCTTAATCTTTATGCATGCCCTTTTAAAGTATTTTTATCCGACTCTTTCAAGTAATGACTACTTTAAAGAGTCAAAATTTATTCTAAATTATTTTGTTGCTTTTATTTCGCTTCCCACTTTGAAGAAAAAAGTGAAAAACATGAAATTTCACTCCTTACTCCTCTTTAGACTAATAAAATATTATTTTTTTCTCCAACTTTTTGTTTTTCCCATTTTTTTTTAATTTTCCCCTTTTTCTTTTTTTCTTTTCTTCTCTTTCATTGTTTCACGTGGACTCTTTATCTTTTCTTCTCTTTCATCCCAATTTTGAGGATTTTTTTAAAAAAAAATAGTATATACATTTTGCCCCTACTTTTATAAATCACATCAATTTCATTTCGTATAATAGGTAGTACCTCAATTTGACAAAAGAGCCTTAATAAATAAAAAATAAAAAAATAAAAATTAAAATCTAAAAATTAAAAACATAAAAAAAAAAATTGATAAAAAAAAAAACAAGAGGACAAGGGTGGCTCGAGCCACTTCAAAGGTCAAACCTATGTTTTTTTTTCCTCATTCTTAGGCTTTGTAGGGTGGCCAAACCATCCCCAAGGACCATGAGGTGGTTCGCCACCCCAGACTGTTGCCTGGGATGGCCGAAACCACCCTAGGCCATATGAGGGTGGCAAGCACCCCAAGGGCTCTTAGGGTGGCCGGCTACCTCTTTTTCCTCTTTGGGGTAGCTGAACCACCCTATGAACCATGGGGGTGGTTCGCCACCCCATACCGGCTGAAGGGGTGGCTCGAGCCACCCACTTTTTTTGTTTTTTTTTTCAAATTTTTTAAGTTTATTTTTAATATTTTAATATTCTATTTTTTTAATATTTATTTATTAAGGCAAAACCATGTGTCAGTGCTAAACATTGACAATAAAATTGAGGTGGCTTTTAATAAAAAACAAGAAAATGTACTTACCTGACGAAGTGTCGCCTTCAATGTTTAAAAATTTGCAATTACTCCATCAAAGTTGATAAAAATTTTCAATTCAACCAACCCATTAGCTTCTGTCTCATCTGACAAAAATTATAATTTTCACTGTTTACTTCCTCAAATTATCTTCAATAATTTTATTTCTTAAATATATATATATTTAAAGAAAAAGAAAAACAGAATCTGAAAAACAAAAAATTAAAAAAAGGGGGGGGGGGGGAGGGTGGCTATAGCCACCCCCATGACGGCCAGTTAGGGGTGGCTGGTCACCCCTTGGCCAAATAAGGGTGGCCAAGCCACTTTGGGAGTGGTTCGGCCACCCCCAAAAGTCTAAATGGGGATGCTGAAACTAACTCTAAATCCTTTGAGTTATTCTCATAGTTCAAAGATGGTTCGACCGCCTTCAAAGATCTAAATGAAGGGTCAAAACCACTTTTTAAACCCTTTGAAGAAACCTCATTTGGCCAAGCCACACGATCAAATTTGTACTAACCAAAAAAAAAAAAAAAAAAAAAACAACTTGTTAACATAGAAAGCTAGTCTAGTTAATATCTTGTGTTTTTATATATTATATATATATAAATATTATATATATAATAATATTTATAATAGTTGGGTGTTTTTGGATGGTAGGATGTAAATTCTCCAATTTCCAATTTTATCGAGGTTTGTGAAAATAATTTACGTGTATTTCCATTTTTTTTTTTACCTTATCCAATTGATTGCCGTTTAATTATTAATTTATCTTTTTTTTTTCCCTCCTTTCTTTTTGGTCATCATCTAACTCTAATAATTGGGTTCAGCCCAACCCCTCCAAAAATGCGGGTTTGACATTTTGATCCAATGGGCTGCCTTATTGGGGGGCACTGACATTCTAGCCGATTGTACATACAATCACATCAATACTTTCTCTTATTTCTATGTAGGAAAACAATATTCTAGCCAATCAACCGGAAGGAAGCTTTTATGTTGAGGCTTTCTAAGGAATGTGAAGTATATTTTTTGCAAATTTGGTATTGAAAATAAAGATTATTTATTTTTCTCTTGCGGGTTTAGTAGTAGAATTTGAAAACATGTTATGGAGCTATGTGGAGTTTTGCATCCGCCTACATGTTGGGATGATGTGGTGCCTTTAGGACTGAAGAAGTAGAGGGGTAAGACTATGAAAGCTTATATTTACAGGTTAAAGTTTGGTTCTTCCATTTATAATATTTTGAGAATAATAAATGCTTTAAGGCATGAGAATAATCCTTGATCTGAAGAGTAACTTTTGAAGCAAATTAAGTGAGAAGTGAAACTTTGGTTTATGTCCAAAGGCAAATTTAAGAAAACATGTGAAAATGTTATTCTTTGTAATGCATGGGGTATTGATGGAATTTTATTTTAATTTTATAGGGAGTTTCATACTGAATATATGAATATAGATTTGGATGTATAAGAATTTTGAAACTTTAATATTGTGCTAAAGTTTTGCTTTATAAAGAGTTTCAATTTTGGTAATGAAAGTTTTAACCATTCATCCAAAAAAAAAAAAAAAAAATTCAAGCCAATGAGCTTCTGCAAAATAGAAAGAAAAATGAAATGGAGAGAGAGTACTAGGTGTGAAGAGGCCACACCTTTTTTTATGTAAAGGCTTCCGGAGTTACCTGATTGTTTGCCAGTGGGCCTTAATATTAATTGGGCCCTTCCCATGTCAAAGAATTTGGTTTCCAGGTAAGCTCCAAATACACAGCAAGAAAAATTCCCAAAAAAAAAAGGTTGGCATGAATGACAGAATGAAAGTGAGCAGACCCTTGATGCCCCCCCAAGAGAGAAGAGAGGTGGGACAAATTGTGAAACAAGACTCATGATGCATGTCTAGTAAAGAGAGAGCCCAATCTCAATCAATATAGATTCTACAGGGAAATTACATTCGCTTTTTCAGAACCTTTTTTGGGGTCATATGGATGACACTTACCTAAAGTGGCTTCCCCACACCCATCACCCTCCACATGCCATTGGTAGAAGGTGGGGAGGGGGAGTGGAGTCATGTCTTGTGAAAGTGAAAAAAGGTTGGATCTAGTTTTGTTGTTCCTTAGTACAAGGATGAGGGTTTTGCTACCTGCATGTTAGTTGAATGTTATTTGTTGGGTGTTTGTAGATAAGGAACCCTTAATTTGCTCAATATTAACACTTACAGGTCCCATACATTCTACTTTTCTTTTCTCTTCTTTTTTTTCTTTTTTGAGCAAAACAAAGGAAAGGGCTACAATGGGGAGAGGGGATCCCATACATTCTACTTAGAGCTTATTTGGAATTGTGTTAAAGAACTTAAAAAATTCTTTTAGTATTTAAAAGGCTCTTTCAGACAAAAATGAATTTATTTGGTAAAAAAACACTTAAAAGACACTTCTTTTAACTTTTTTGCTCCAAAAAAGTTAAAAGCTGCATTTTGGGAAAAGCTTAAACATGAGGCTTTTCCTAAAATGCTCTTTCAGATTTTTTCTATAGATAAAGAGCAAGTTTGAGATTGCGATGTGAAATAGAGTTTTTAAAGCCAGAAAGAGTTTTTAGAAAACATTTCATTTTAAATCTTTTTTTCAAAAGTGTGTTCTTTAGCCTTTTTAGAGCAAAAAGTCAAATATGTATTTTTTTGAATATTTTATTAAACATATCAACTTTTTGTTTGATACAACTTTTTATGTACCAATAAAGCTCAAAAGCTTTATTTTCTAACACAATCTCGAAGAACATATATTAGATGATAATGAGAACACATTTAAGTAATGATAATTTTCTTTTAAGTAGGAAAAAAAAAAAAAGGAAAAGCAAGTTATAGAAAAAGAATATTATCGAGACATATGTTCCAAATGGACAAAATCAAAGCTTGAGAATAAGTTTTGTCTTTCTAATTTTAATTTACTGCTGATTTTTAAGTCCAACCTTGGCAAATCCACTTGTTCAAATAAGAAAAAGACAAAATCATTTTAATTATTTTTCTTATCTTCAGTAAACTTTCGAAAATAAATTTATACTAAGTTTACAATTAAATTAATTATACTAAAGAGATATTATCCGCATTTCCGCGCTTTAGCAAATCATATCATCGCACAGGCTGCACAGCCCTAAGCCTAACTCCACAAACACATTATACCATCACCAAATGGACAATTTTAGCAAAATCGTTTCTTTCTAGCTTCTGTGCAAATCGGACAGAGAAATGCTAAACGTACTCTTAAAATTATTAATGAATTAAAATTTAAAAGTTATACATTCTAAATATAATAGTAATTTTAAAATTCAGATAAAAAATTATAAGAGTGAGAATAGAAATATGTGTAGTATTACTCTAAAATACGGCATATACGTGTCCATCATGTCTTGTTTTGTAACAGGTTTCGGCATCCAAATGTGTTTAATTCACATTGAACCTGAACAGAAACGAGGCTTAGACAAAGTTTTCTTTTTAAAATTAGGTTAAAATTTAATTTATTAAATTGATATTTATTTTTAAAACATACGATTTTCATATATATATATATATATAATTTTTTTCTGAAGTAACATTTTTAATATAAATTAACATTTGATAATAAAGCATGTGATTCTACATGCATTTTTTAAAATCATATACTCATATATGTCAATTTAATAAAATAAGTTAGAAAAATTTTATTCAACCTCGTTTAGAGAAAAAATTCATCCACAACCGCTGCTAAAATAAACATTTCTCTGTGAATAAAATAAAACTCCAAAGTTTTAAGAAATTGTGAAAAAAAAAAAAAAAAACAGACTATTCAATATATTCAGCTTTCAGTGGTTAGCTATTGAACTATCAGACATACATGATACAACAATCTAGTGCCTACTTAATAAAGTAATACCTCCTTTTCTATCAGTAAAATTCATGATTAGGTCTATTAAAAATACTTTGGTTTTTAATTTTTATTTTTTCTCAAACCAAAAATATTAACAAATAATTAAAATACAAATAGTCCTAAAAACACAAAAATATTTTTTACCAGTATATTACATCAAAAAAAATTTAAAAAACAAAAAACAAAAAACCCTGAAAAACATATTAACAAACAAATTCATTACATTGGTGATACTTTTTTTTAATCATGTGGTTTTTTTTTTTTTTTTGTAAATACAACATTCATTCATAAACAAGGAGTAGGGTTACAAGATAAGATCAAGAGGAGTGGGCACTCCAACAGTAAACCCAGACAGAAAAACAGTGTTTCATAATCGAACACAAGTAGAGAATGGGTGCTTCTTGATTCCAAAGGAAACAAGAGATTCCCGGCTCTTTCTACCTTGGACAAAGCCAAGGTTGGGTCCGTATAAAACGGATAATGTTCCGAAACAGCAGAGGACAGGGGCATGACACACCAGGGAGCCTTCCACCCTGCCCAAAACAACAACTCCTTAAAAGGAGCGGAAGAGTGGCTACTGTTAAGGGAAAATGAAGCAACCTCTATGAGGAGATTGCAGGAAAAGTACACTGTTAAGAACATAAACACTCCAAGAAAATAGGTCTCCCACGCAGGATGAGACATCAAATACACAGAAGACCTAAGCCCAAAAACAGAAAATGACAGAAATAAAAAACAGGTAAAAAACAGCAGCAGTCCGGGAAACGCCGTAGAAGACCAGAAGTGGCGGCGGAGGAGAAACACGCAGACCACGCGTCGGCGCGTGCAGGCCACGCGCCCGCGAGTAAGATCTACTCGCAGGCGCGTGTGAATCACGCTCCGGCGCGTGCGCGTCCAATGGCGACGGGGCTGGTGGCGACAGGAAGCGGTGGAGACCAGGAGCACGGTGAAGGTGGACGTGTGGTGGTGGAGCTTCCTGAAGTTGGTAGATCTAGTTTTGAAAAAACTAGATCCAAAAGCTTCAACAAGGGGGAGTTCCTGGTCTGATGAACGGAGGAGGAGATGAGAACCGCCAACTTGTAGAGAATCCGAGACTGTGCTGGAGCTGCGCCTCCGAGGAGGTAGAAAAAGCCTCCGAAGAGGTAGATAGAGTCTCCGAAGAGACGGGTAGTTTTGTCTCCGAAGAGACAAGAAAGGGGGGGGAAGAGATGAAAAGGGAAGCAGAGGGATCGGGGAGGAGGAAAAATCCTCCTCCCCGGGCAGCAGAGGATGGTTCGCTTTCTATCAGGAGAGAGAAGAGAGCGATATCAAAAAAAAAAAAAAAAAAAAAAAAAAATTGCACCTTTATCAAACAGCTATATTGGTTTAGTAAAATAATGTTAACTATTGACATGGCAGCCGTTAAATTTTTAGACATAATACTGACTGAGGAAGTAAAACGGTAAATGAAACCAAAAAAAAAAAAAAACTCAAGAACCACTTCTATCACTTTTTAAAACTGTTAGAATATATATGTTTTTATACTAGGTTGATAGAATTTTCCTTATTAGAATTTATTATTTATGTTTGATTATAATAAATCCTAAATATTTTATTACTTTATTTGTACTCTCGCCGCCTACTATATTTTTCTTATAAATTGGGGACATGTTTCATTGTCAATCAACTAAGTGCAGTTAGAACAGGGATGAATGTTTTAAAAAAGTAATGCACCTAACATGATGCAATTGCACAGTACACATAGCCACCTACTGCCCCAACTTTCATATTTATAGCGATAATGGCTTGTACGAAAAGGCCATCCTACGAGCCTTTTTATGTGGTCAAATCTCTATGCCGGGGTGCTCCTAATGATATCCCTTCAACCGTAGGCGGCATCTGAAGTTCACCTGAAAAATCATTTTCCATTTTATTTTTTACTCATGTTTATAGTAAATGAATAAATTCACCATATAATTTACTAAAAAAAAAGACCAAAATCATTATTTTCATCATCTTTGACCCATTTCGATATAATATATTGGTAAGTTTAATAATAAATTTGTAAAATAAATAATTGAAAGATAGAATAAAAAATAATGTATAATAACTAACATGAATTTTACTGAGAATTCACCTGCCGTCGACTCTTATTATTAATAAATTGCATGACAAATGATAAATATTACCTATCTATTTTATTAAATTAAGACTAATATAAAAGTTGATTGGAATTATTACATCAATTCAATAAAATAAAGATAAAATAAGATATAGCACATAATATTGCTCAAATAATATACTATAACTATTTTGTTGAATATTTGCATCGCATTCCATGATTGAAAATTGATCACGGTTCTCTTCTGTTTTTGTTCCTCCAGTTCTTCATGACATTATATTTTCAGATAATATAATAAAATGTTTATAATATGGGTTAAAAAAGAAAAAAACAAAGAAATTTCTTGAAAAAAAAAAAAAAAAATTGATAAAGTGGTCCCATCCATGCATGATGGCAGTACAGGGCAATATGGGGGGTTGCATTCAACCTTTTACAAAATTCCTTGATTCTTGCACAAATTTCCGCCTTGATCTACGTTGTTGTTTGTTAAACTTGATTATAAAGTTATGATTACACAAAAAAGCAACATAATTAATTCCTAAGAACCAATATTTTAATACATTTAAGTTTGAAGGTGTTGAAAAAAAACATGGGTGTCGTAATGCATTAAGCATATTCATGAGGAAAAGGTGGTCGAGGGCATACATTTTTATGATGTTGTCTTTGGTATCTTTTTTGTAAAGTTAATTATGTAGCCGAAAGATTTTTTGAGGAGAGACCTTCTTTTAATCTTAATTTTTTTTTTGGTCTTTTATCATAATATGTAGTGAGTAGTGTGGGGCCAGCCTACTGTCAATACAGACATCTCCCCTCCTGGACCCTACACTTGTCTCCGAGATGCCAGACCCCTTGCCCATTACAAGGGTCCCACACACCATCTCAAATAATTCCGTTACGTTTGTTTTGTTCCAGTATGGGAGGGACTTCAAGGTGCAAGGGACGTAAAATAAAATAAGTACTCTATGATTCACAGAGTTTCAAATTCATGCGTAAAAAAAAAAAAACACAAAAAATACTTGCATAATATTTAAAATTATATCACATCAAAATACTTTTTTTTTTAACAAAAAATAAAAAACAGATTAAGATCCAATGTAATTCTTCTTTCCCTGACATATTAATTTTAGTGCAATACCCTTGCTCTATTGTCCTATCTGTTTGGACAGATGTTCGGACAGCTCAAGCTCCATATATTCAGACTGTCCAAACAAGTAGGACCATCTTCTGCATTTACATACCTATGCTTTATTGCAATGAATGCAATAAGGCAAAAATATTGCACCAACTATTTCTAAAAAGTATTAACAAACCGAACTAAAGATTTTGACAGTTTCAATTGTATGTAATTTCGACATCTCTATAAAGATAGAGCTTATAGCACTTACATTAGACTACTTAAAAGGTCTAAAATGTATATTTGACTTAACAAAATTGGTTAACCATCGATCGTAACCTAACAATGTATAATTTATATTAATAAAAAAAGTTAATATGATTGTCTTTCTTTTTTAAGAATAGAAATAGTAGATAAATAAAAATGTTTTAAATATAAAAGTGAAAATGAATAATCGAAATAAGTATTTTAAAAAAGTACATAGAAAATATATATTTATATCCTTTAAACTAAATTTTACCTATCGGAAACAAGTAAACTATCATCATCTCTACAAAACTACACGAATTGCGCACGTAATTCAAACGGCCAATTACAAGAGTCCTTGTTGCAATTTTTTTTTTTCATTTTATGTTATGCATTGTTATTATTATTAGTTTTGAATGGATGTTATGCATTATTTAAAGAAGAAAGAAAAGAAAAGGGAAGAGATGGGACACTTCGATGATGGTGGCACGATCTGTGCACGGGGTGCTGCGTTAATGGAACATTTTACTTTTTCAGTAAGTAGTCCTTGGAACAGTTACAATCTGTCTTTTCACATCTTCCTATAAACATAATAGATAACTTGTTCGAAAAGTTTGATCGGAAGGAACACCATACCATTATTTATACGGTAACTCATCAGTAACTAGTTTGAAAAAGTGAGAGGGAAATATTTGGTTTCATTTTTGTGTGCTTTTATTGTTTGAATAATGCTATATTTTTATTTTATATGTGACTTTTTTTTATCTTTTTTTTTTAAAAAAAAAAATTTTTATTTTTATATTTGTGAGGTTTATCTTTATCCACATATACAAAATAAAACAGAGTTAAACAAGAAAATTGAGAATATAACATTATTCTTATTGTTTATTTCCTATTTTTGTATAAAAGACTTACATATTTATTATTGAATATATGAGTTTCATAAATTTAATAATAAATTTGAAAAAGATATGGAAGGGATAAGATTTGAAATGAGAGGGGACATAACTAAAAAATAAAAATTTTTAAAGGTAAAAAATTAATTTTAGGAGGTCGAACTCAGAAAAAGACATAAAATTTAGGTGAAGTTTTAAAAATTTAGAGGGGACTTCTATCCCCCAAACCAAGGGTTAGTTCCGCTCCTGGATGGACATGAAATATAGAATACAATTAAATCAAACATTTCCCCTCAATGGAACAATTGACATTGTCTAATTCTATCAATAAAAACAAGGGACACTTATCAAACCACATTTTAATTATGTGACCTGACACTCTTAATTAGTTTATTAATAAAAATATATCCAAAAGTTGAATGAAATTGAAAAGTCAATATTGTAAAATAGGTATACAATAAAAATGTAATTTAATATTTGAAGTGCAGTTTAGGTTCAACCATCATACTTTAGCATGGAACTGAGTTGGCACTGTCCTCAACTCCATAAAATATTCAAGACAAATCATTTTGCAATCTTTAGTTTATAGTGCGTTAAGATAACATTTAAATATTAAATAAAAGGGAGAATATATGATAACACACTAGGGACAATTAGAGGACAAAGTTTGCTTTCCAAAGTGAACTTTGAAAACTAGGACTTTGATATGAGTATTGGATTTGCTAGGGTGACAGGATTCTATTAAGGGATAATTAAGACCACCCAATTACAAGAAGCTAGCAACAATACCTTGGACTTCTTAATTGTCCTAATTCCTGAGGTTTTGTTCCAATTCCTATAGACAGCCCTGTCATCCTCACATTGTCTTCAACATGGAAATTAAGCATTTCATATTAAATCTCTTTTATCTTCTTCTACCCCTTCTTTGCTCAAATTTATCTTCTTTTATTTTAGTCTCCCCTATCTTTTTATGCTTCATACGCTTTAGGGTTGTAAATGAACCTAAATGTTTACGAATAAATTGGCTTGGCTAGGTTAGACTTTAACTCACTTGTAATTCATTTAATTAGTGAGTTGATTTTGAACATAAAATTAAGCGCGATTATTAAACAAATTGAACTCGTATGACTTTATTTTTATTTTTTTTAATAGTATTATTTTAATTTTGTAATGAGAATATGTGTTACATATTTAAAAAGAAAAAAAAAAGAATTATATTCATGTAATAGATATAGCTTGAATTATTATAATTGTGAGTCATGATATAAATATATGTATATCTGTGTGTATATGAGCGAGTTTATATTTATATGTGTGTGTGTAATGAATGTATATACATACTATAAGACATAGCATGTAACTTAAACAATCATGATATTTACGTTATATATGAAATGAATAAATTAATTGAATAGTTCACAAACAAGCTCGAGTACATTTGAAACATAAATGAATTGAGTTTCAACAAATTATCTAGTTCGGTGATAAATTTGAACTTTATTTTTGTTTGAAAAAATTAAATGAATTGAATTTGAACATTCAATATTCGGTTCAACTACAAGATACGCGACATAGTGAAATGTAATTTTTTACATAATTTATGAACTCGACGCAAATCTAATATAAAATTAAAAGGTTAGGGTTGAGGAGTATGATTCGTTTAATTAAATAGGTCGAATTAAAGTTAATTTATATAATTTTATACTCATATTTCAATATGATTCAAACCTGACACACATGGACACAAATTGATACCCCTAATTACAACCCTATTCATAGCCTCTACATTGCTATATCTTATCATATGATTGATAATCATTTGAAAGTGAAGAAGGGTTATGATGCTTTGTGAAGCCGACCTCCTTTCCCATAAAATATAAAAGATGATAAAAAAATATTTTGAAAAGGAAGCACGACATACACCGTTCATTGTATCCTTTTCATTTTTTTCCATACACCCCACATATATATATATATATACATATGATGACAACAAAACCTTACCATGTCTGTATTGTGAAATATTTATGGAACGTAACATTATTTTACATATGATGAAACATGTTCACTTTGTTCGTTCTTTATATATATTAAGATAAATGTTATATATTATATTTTTATTTTATAATTATTCTATAATATCAACGTGACATCAGTCATAACAACTCTTAATTTTATTTTATTTCGACAAGAACTGATTCAACGGCTAATTAGGACTATTATGTCAACATTGTAGACTAATTATAAGATAAAAATATGATTTTTAACATTATTCGTTTATATTACAAAATTTTGTTAATCTTTTAATTGAGTAATGTTCAATACTATAATTCTATTTAGTATTTACCTAACAATAGTCACATAACATTTCCAACTATTATTTGGATTAATCTTATTAAATAAAAAAATTCAATAATATTCAATAATTGATTAGAATCTCACATCAGTATTATTAGATAAATATTAGATAGAATTATTATTATTTTATTTGTCTGAGTATGTTTTAGAAAGTTGAATAAAAAAGACTGAAATGCCCTTTAAGAATTGATAGCCCAAGGGAATCCCTATTCCATAGGTTTGTGTGGAAAAATCCTCATAGCACTAGCTGCAGACACCCAATCATTTACTCTAAATTTAGGGAAGAAAATTATTTTTTATTTTTTTATTAAAAAAAACATTGCATGATAGATTTCTTTATATAAATTAAATACTCTTTATTTATTCTTATTTTATTCTTTTTTCTCACTTTTTCTTTTTTGTCATTTTACTATTTATTGGATAGTATGTATTTTAGGATTATAATAATCTATTTGGTAGTTACAGTGTTTCCCAATGATTTAGGGAAATAAACAAGTTATATATATTTTTTTTCAAATTTTTTTCATATTTAGAGAAGAAAATAAGCTTTAGAGTATTTACTACAAGCGTTATACGAGGGTTTCGTAAAATGATCTTTTCAAAAGTGATTATTCACTAACCAAAGGAAAACCTTCCCTAATTTTAACCCTAATTTTTCTTCTGCAATTTTCAATATTGAAAAAAGCAAAAAACTGTCATTCATATCGTCTACACTTTTTCTCAATCGGAAGACTTGGCAGTGCCATAAAACCTGATAAAAAAAAATTCTGGTAAGTTTTGAGCTTTTGAAATAATATATATATGTAGCGTTTAACTATATATTTCGACCCCTCTCAAAAAAAAAAAAAAACTATATATTTCGACCTTAACTTTTCTAATTGTGCCCACCATTATGGTTCATAAAATATGTAGGCTATCCTTTTATGCTTTTTTGTTTTTTTTCTTAGCAATTACAAGGGAAAAAGGGCAAGGGGGCTACCCTTTATGCTTGAAAATGACCTTGACATGGCATGATACATAGATGCCTGCAGGCTGCAGTCAGTGGGAATTTTTATGAAGCCTTCAATTCATTCACTCATCACTGCCCATTTCTCGTGAAAGCCTACTTGAGAAAGAATTTCTTCTTCTACCTATTTTCAGACCCACAAATCTCTCTCTCTCTCTCTCTCTCTGCTTTTCCTCTCTCTGTCCGAGTGTAAGAAATAGAAAAACACCTGGAACGTGAAGCCTGTACCAAAACCCTGTACCCTGTGCTCTTTTTCCTTCTCATCTCTCATTACTCCCATTCAGTCACAGCAGCCTTGCCTCTCTAGTATTTAGTATTTTCTTTGTTTGTCTCTAAAATCATGTTCTTTTTTGATAAAAGGATTGGCATTCTATGCTCAACCCATGTTCCATAATGCGGGCCCTTTTGTATCCCTTTTGTTTGTTTCCTCTTGTTTTGGTTCTTGACGCTCTTCCTTAGATATGGGTCTCTGAGTTTTGGTCCTAAATCTTGATTGGTACACTTATTCCTTGACATTAAGGGATTGGTGTGCTCTGCAATGCCCGTGTTTAAAGGAATCTGAAATCCGGTTTCTTGAAACGGTCGAGAGGTGAAACGGGGTTTTGGATTTCTGGGATTTTTTTTTTCCCCTGGTGAAGGCCCTTCTACGGTTCCCAGCAGGGGCTCTAAATCCCTTTGTTGAAGTGGGTGATACAAGCAGCAAGGGAAAAAAAAAAAAAATTGAGAAGGAAAAAGTGACAGTAGAGAGAAGTGGGATTCTAAATATTCTGGCCTTCTGATCACTGTGTTTGGCGTTTGGAGGTTGGAGAACAGAATTTAATCATTTTACCAGTGCTACCCCAGAAAAAGAAGGCAGCCCAACAATGGCGATGTTGTTCTTTTTCTCTATTTTGCTAGCTGGGTTTCTATCAAAATCCCAGCTTGTGGGTGCTCAGCTCCATGACCAAACTACATTACTAGCCATAAACAAAGAGCTCGGAGTACCAGGCTGGGGAGTCAACATCTCAGATTTCTGCTCTTGGCCCGGCATTGGCTGCAGTTTGAACCTTTCAATGGTGGAAAGGCTTGATCTTCCTCGCCGCAACCTCCAAGGTAATGCGACTCTAATTTCTGAGCTCAAAGCTTTGAAATGGCTTGACCTTTCTAATAATGATTTCCATGGATCAATTCCTTCGGCTTTTGGGAATTTATCTGAGCTTGAATTTCTTGATTTGTCACTGAATAAGTTTGGAGGTTCGGTTCCTAGAGAATTGGGTAGTCTCACAAACCTTAGAACATTGAACCTTTCCAATAACATGCTTGTCGGAGAAATACCAGATGAGCTCCAGAGTCTAGAAAAGTTAGAGGCTTTTCAAATTTCTAGTAATAAATTGAGTGGTTCTATCCCACTTTGGGTGGGGAATTTGACAAAGCTGAGAATTTTCACAGCCTATGAGAATGATTTAGGGGGTAGCATCCCAGATAATCTGGGTTCATTTTCTGAGCTTCAATCCCTGAATCTGCATTCGAATCAGCTTGAAGGCTCGATACCTAAGAGCATTTTTGTTTTAGGAAAGCTGGAGGCTCTGGTGCTGACCCAGAACAAATTAAGCGGTTATCTCCCTGAAGAAATTGGGAACTGCAAAGGCCTTTCTAGTGTCCGAATAGGCAACAATGATCTTGTCGGCATGATCCCTAAAGCAATTGGAAATATTAGCAGCCTTACATACTTTGAAGCAGATTACAACAAGCTCTCTGGTGAGATTGTCTCGGAGTTTGCTCAATGCTCTAATCTCAGCCTCCTAAATTTGGCCTTTAATGGATTTAGTGGAACTATTCCTCCGGAGCTTGGACAGCTCATGAATCTGCAGGAGTTGATTCTCTCTGGCAACACTTTGTTCGGTGATATTCCGATACCGATTCTCAGATGCAAGAGTCTTAACAAGCTTGATCTAAGCAATAATAGATTCAATGGCACTATACCAAATGAAATCTGCAACATGTCGCGATTGCAATACTTGCTCTTGAATCAGAATTCAATAAAGGGGGAGATACCTCATGAGATTGGAAACTGTGTGAAGCTGCTGGAGTTGCAAATGGGTAGTAACTACTTAACTGGAACAATACCTCCAGAGATTGGTCGTATCAAAAACTTACAGATAGCATTAAATTTGAGCTTCAATCATCTCCATGGGCCATTGCCCCTTGAGTTAGGGAAACTGGACAAGTTGGTCTCTTTGGATGTCTGTAACAATCGGCTCTCTGGTAATATCCCACCTGCACTTAAGGGCATGTTGAGCTTGATAGAGGTTAATTTTTCAAATAATCTGCTCACTGGACCAATACCCAACTTTGTACCATTCCAAAAGAGTCCAAACTCAAGCTTTTTAGGGAACAAAGGGCTCTGTGGAGTGCCATTGACCTCTTCATGTGGAAGCTCTAGTGGTTCTCAGCATGAGAATTACCATCATAAGGTCTCTTACAAGATCATACTAGCTGTTATTGGTTCTGGTTTGGCAGTTTTTGTATCAGTAACTGTAGTTGTTCTGCTGTTTATGATGAGAGAGAGACAAGAAAAAGCAGCCAAAGACATAGGGGTTGAAGATGAAGGAGCCAATAACCGACCAACGATAATTGCAGGCAATGTCTTTGTTGAAAATCTCAGACAAGCAATAGATCTTGACGCGGTTGTAAAAGCGACTTTGAAGGATTCGAATAAACTCATCATTGGCACTTTCAGCACAGTTTACAAGGCAGTTATGCCTTCTGGACTGATTCTATCAGTGAAGAGACTTAAATCCATGGACCGGACTATTATTCATCACCAGCATAAGATGATTAGAGAGCTTGAAAGGCTGAGCAAACTCTGTCACGATAATCTAGTGCGACCCATTGGATATGTTATATATGAAGATGTTGCTCTTTTACTACATCATTACTTACCCAATGGGACATTAGCCCAGCTTCTTCATGAATCTACCAAGCAACCTGAATATGAACCTGATTGGCCCGCTCGACTCACCGTTGCAATTGGAGTGGCGGAAGGGTTGGCTTTCCTTCATCATGTGGCAATTATCCACCTCGATATTTCTTCAGGTAATGTTCTTTTGGATGCTGACTTTAAGCCTTTGCTCGGGGAGATTGAGATATCAAAGCTCTTAGATCCATCCAGAGGCACCGCAAGTATTAGTGCAGTTGCAGGCTCATTTGGCTATATTCCACCAGGTAGGTATTTTTTATAGCACTATGTGTTAGAATATAAATTAAATAATTAAATTTATCTCTTTCTATTAGTTTAAGCTTTTAGGATAAATGATTATTTAACATAGTATCATAGCAAAAGTCCTAAATTCGAACATTGTCTTTATTATTCAAACATTGTCTCTGTCATTCACCTCTCATTTCAATTAAATGATTTACATGTTGGGATTCGCCTATTATAAGGAAGAGCTTAACGTAACCTTTGCTTCTATGAAATTATCAAACCCCAGCTCCTTTCTCTCATATTTGACTCATCCCGTTTGTTTTTTGCATTCAGAATATGCATATACAATGCAAGTTACAGCACCAGGAAATGTTTATAGCTTCGGTGTAGTTTTGCTTGAGATCCTTACTACCCGGCTACCAGTTGATGAGGAGTTCGGTGAAGGGGTGGATTTGGTGAAGTGGGTTCATAGTGCTCCAACAAGAGGGGAAACTCCAGAGCAGATACTTGATGCAAGGCTTAGTACAGTTTCTTTTAGTTGGAGGAAGGAAATGCTTGCAGCCTTGAAGGTCGCATTACTCTGCACTGACAACACACCAGCAAAACGGCCAAAAATGAAAAAGGTGGTGGAAATGCTTCAAGAAATAAAGCACAAATGATGGATTATTGTCATGAGTTTTTATGTAGGGAACCAATAGGATCGAGGCTCTGGAAAGTGATGATAAATCCTGATATCTTAAAGGAATGGGAATCATGTTTTAAATTTTCAGCTCATTCCCGAATTTATCTTCCACAGAGGACGAGGTGGCATGTCCTTCTGCATTTGTTCAGGCTGGTTAGTGCTCTTGGATCATCTCTCCGCTTTTTCTGTATCAAAGGGTTAATGAGAAATGGCAGGTTTTGAGTTGGAAATGAAAATAGGTAGTGGGTTAATTAATGCAAGGAGAGTTGTCAAAAGAGACTCTGAGTTTCTGTCATATCCAAAGTCGATTACAATTTGCTAGTGAAGTTCCACTACTATATTTCAACTAGCTTTATGATCTTCCTTTGTATTCTGCCCAACTCCCCTATCGATGTTTGATTCTGTATTTTTATTTACGTGAAAACATAAGGTGATTTCCCTTTTTGGCTCAATATGAAGTAAGATGAAAAAGTGAATGTATAAAAGAACAAAAAAAATATGACTATTGGGGGCTGGAGTGGTTGTCTTAAGATTTTATGTTTTTATGTGAACCCCACAAATGGCTCGTTTGTCAATGCTTAGTAGGGGGTACTTTTTGATTTTTTGTTGAAGAAGTGTTCTGATGTAATATAAAAATGACAATTGTTTTAAATATGTTTTGAGTGTTTTGTGTTTTAAGTTGTTTGTTAATGTTTTTGTTTTGAAAAGAAAAAACAAAAGAGAAAAGAAAAAAGTGCATGTTATAAAAAAAAAAAAGTCATTTGAATCTGATAGAGGTTAGCCAATTATTCATCAACTGCAATAATTTTGGACAAATATATGATCTCTCCGCCTTATAATAAATGGAAGTTTACAAATAATACTTTTAAGTAAAACTTTTCTAAAATATTTTTACATGGGTTAAAATTTGAAAAGAAACAAATTGTGAGTTTGACTTTAAGAAAAAGGAAAAAGATTAGTTCAAAATTAGGAGATAATATAAGTTAAACAATTAAATGTCTTCACTTTCTAAGAAAACTTTCGTTTATTTTGGAAAATTCAAGGAAAACATGTCATATTCTATTATGGGGATGGAATGAGTATAAAATTCGAGAACCAATAAATCAAGAATAGGGGACTGATGGATATTGCCTTAATCGGCTGCATATGTTTCTGGGAGTTAGTCAAATTTCAAAACCATTCATTTTTGGAGTACTGTAGATCACCATTATGCTTCAACACCTTGAAGGCCGTCTGCCTTGTGGCTTTAGCTTACAATCTTCCACAAGATGGCAATGTCCATTATTGAACGTCCAGAAAGAGGTCCATAAGAAGATTTCGGAGCACCATGAGTGGCATCAGCCACCACACTGTCCGGAGATTGTATTTTCATAGAGGAACAACATTCTCTTTAGAGATGAGCTCTGCTATGACAACCTCTAGAGAAGGAAGAGGGTGTGGTGCAGAAGAGAAACTTGAGTAGACTCAAAGTCCTCACGAAGGGCCATTATGAAGTGCATAAACTTTCGACGATCACGATATGCCGCAAAGAATTCAACATCTTCAAAACACTTCAGTTGAAGGTATACAATAGGCAGTTGTTAGATGGTTAGATAGACCTAGTTCTTGACGCATTGATAAAGCTTAGTTTCAAATTGGAACTACTTTGAGGCATCATGAGTTCAATTGTAATGCTTCACTAGAAAATCTCAAGTAGCTTTTGCATTCCTAAGCTTGGAAAGCAAGCTGTGAATAGAAGGCACTAAAGTGTTGATGAACCAAGAGAGGATCTTACAATGTACACTATCCCAATATTCAAGACGGGTTGCAATGTCATCTTTGGTTTTGCCTTCTTTTAGAAACTTTTCCGTCATAATTTTTGCTCCCTCAGAAAAATACCTATATTTTGAGCCCGCATACTATAGTTGAATCCATCCAAAATATTGTTAATAAGACAGACAACATTGTAGAGATTGTAAGGCATTTGAGACATTGTAACTTTTTAATTTTTGCTAAAAAGGATTGGGTGCAGGAAGGGGTAGTTACCTAAGCGTGAGCTCGATTGTCAGATGTGTTGATGAAGGAGATCGGGATTTGGTGTAGCAAGAACCAAAACTAAGATGTGAGCTTAGTTTGGGCTATAATAAAGTGCGATGGAAGCAACAAGGCGGGCGTGAAATTGCAAACTTCGATCTGATGCAGTAGTCTAGTATGAAATGAAACCGTAGAGTCAAGATCATATGTGTAGAGGGTAATGGTGAGCTCTGGTGACAAATGAGGACTAAGTAGAGATCTAGCTCAAAACTCGAACAGGTTTCAATTGGCCTAATTGAGACACGCGTGAAGCATGTATGTGGATTTGACGCGTGGCCGAAATGATGGTGGCGCGTGAGGGTGGGTTTGACAGTTTCTTGGGGCTATCTCTTCACATGCTGATTTTGGAGACTGGTTTGTCAAGAATCTTCTAGCGATGCATGATAGGTTAGATGAACTCCCAAATTCCGGTTTGTTGCTTTGGCAATGAAAAACACCAGGAAATGCTTAAATTAGAAATTACACCGGAGGAGAAAACTTATAAGTGGCACCAAGAAAACAATGGCTCTGATACCATGTAAAAAAAAAAAAAAAAACAAGTTAAGGAACTGTGGAAAAAGAAGATTTGTATTTTTAATGTATAAATTGTACAATATAATGACCTATTTATAGTTGAATGAAGCCAGAAAAGAAATAGACTAAATAAGGAATCAAAAAATAATACCCTAGAATATTTACAATCAACATTTATGATTTATTTAACTGTTGTTTTGGTTGAACCATGACCAACAGAATTTGCATCTCTTCTAACATGATAGATTCACTAACAATTCATCCCAATGATCCCATTGAACACATTGCGTGTGTTTTTCACTATTTGACCATATTTGCTCCAATTGCATAGCTAACTTTGGTAATTAATTTGGCTCCAATCAAGCATGAAAACTGATTTTGTTAGTTTAAAAAAAAAAAAGAGCTAAAAACGATTAACATGTGCGTGACTATCAATATTGGGTATATTTGTAATTGAAAGTTGATATTAATTCGGACTGCTGTATAGTGTTTTTTGCTCCAATTGCATAGCTAACTTTGGTATTAATTTGGCTCCAATCAAGCATGAAAACTGAATTTTGTCAAAAAAAAAAAAGCTGAAAAACGATTGGCATGTGCGTGGCTATCAATATTGGTATATTTGTAATTGAAAGTTGATATTAATTCGGACTGTTCTAGTGTTTTTAATTTCTTTGTTGGGGGTAAATTACAATAACCGTGCCACGTGGCACATACAATTAACACAATGTGCCAAACGAGAATTACATGAGATTAATTGATTAGTTTATAAGTTTAACATAGTATATTATTAATTAATTGAAAAGTAAGTTGACAGAAGAACAAGGAAAACCTAAGAACTTAATAATTGTTGAAATTGAAAACTTAGAAATTAAATTAAAATCCCAAGAAACCACTAAATTTGATTTTTTTTTCTTAGATGTTTTATTTGGATTGTACTTTATTGTCTACGGCTTCATTGTGTGTGCTCGGAATCTCGGATAGAAGTTTTGTATAAATGTACCGCCATCCTATTAAGTATTGATGGATAGCCCTTCCCCTTGTGCTGATCATTCTTCCACATTGAAGTTAAACAAATAAACTTGCTTCGAATCCAAGCCATGATTCCTTGTCCAATTGACAAAAACCAAGGTTGGAGGAATAAATCTGCTGAAATAGATAGGAATCAAAGAGGCACATGATAATGCTAGATTTGTATTTTACGCCAAGGCAAATACGATTCGCCTTGCATAATGCTACGCCTACAATTCTTCTAATGAAGTATTGAAGACTTGAAGTTATTGTCGCATTCCAAATGAACAAGAAAAAAAAAATCGAAGTATGGAAAATTAAAGCATAATCATAAGTCAAACAGAATTGCAACCAAGCATGAAAATCAGAGTTGCACACCTGGCTGAAAATTTATTAGGCAGAACTTACTGTAATTAGATTATGAGTTGCACACCGAACATGAAAATTGGAAAGAAAGAAAGAAACTCAAGATTTCCTCACATTTATTCAGATCTATCTTTCCAAGTATCAAACAGGAAAAACATAGTTTAGGACTATGAAGTTCTATCTAGCAGGAGGGAACCGATTGAGTGAAAGCATGAAATCTTCAAGATTCAGTGCGGGACTTAACAATGAAATTCTGGCGACTGATGGGATTCATAACCACGGGAGGACCTGCAGTACGAGGCCATGCCTGGAATTTTTTGTCGGTTTCTTCCCACCATTCCTTGTTTGCAACAGTATGTGGGGTAGTTCCTGGATCAGAAAAATCAGCAATTGTCTCATGGTATCAGACCACAACACTAACTTAAAAGGACTTTTACTTAATCTGGAGAATTTGGCAGTAGCCAAATGGCTTCACATTTGTATGAGTGGAGCTTCCTGTGGTAAAACCGAAGCTCTGGTCTTTACACTCCTTCAGTTGGATATGGTCCTTTTCTTAGTTTTACAAAATCTTTTAAATTTTAAATATCATTCTCTCCCCCCAACCCCCCTCTCTTTAGAGACAAAAAAAAAACTTACCTCCGAATATCTTCTTATCAGCAAGAAAATGGTCACACACAAATGCGATTGCAAATGATCCCATGAGAGCAGATACGATGTACTTGGCAGCCATGTTCAAACTGCATACAAGAAAAAGAACTAAATGTTTTGGGAGGTATGACACTGAAAACAAATATGCAAATGTGAAATGCACGATCATAAAAGAGGAGCGCATTACCAACTAGAAATAGCCCCTACATTTATTTTAAGGTCCACATATCTACCATAGGTCTCAGCTATATATCCCAGTTACAATTATCAAATGGAAATAAATTGTTTGGTCATATTTTTCGCACATGTTAAAGGATAGAGCTCTAAATTTACAATAAAGGAAGGCCTGATAAATAATCTAAACAATCACAGGGGCAAGAAACATGATATATGAAGACATTCCTGATAAATATGAAGTCCCATTTAGAAACTGAAAACGAACTTCAACTAAAGGTAGTAAATAAAATTTCCAGAATATCATTCTTGCATCAAAGCGAAATTCATTGACAACGACGCAAAAATATCTATGGGAGCACCAGTATCCTCAATCTGTGTATAACTGAGCACCTCAAATATCAGACAACATCACACCATCTCTTTGGTGGTGCACCAAGTTCAGCCCTCATTTGTTCACAATCCTGCACGTTTGTAATCCCTAATTCTCTCAAGATCATAACCCCCCCCGACCCCCCCAAACCAAAAAAAAAAATCATATGTGCTTTAATAACCAAAGCAATCATTCCAAACTAAAGTTTTGAAATTTGACACTAAAAGTGTCACAAAATCATCAAAATCTTCATTGAGCACTTAATTCTCATAATCTTTGCAAAGTAAACCTCCCTAAAACTTGATATTTAACCATAATCTCATGCCTTCGAATTAATTTGTCTCTACTAAGCTCAATTTTTGTACCTCCTGCACCAATTTGTCTTCTTTTCTATTGATCATATTATATTTTTCCTCTCATTTTAAACGACCAACTTCTTTTTCCTTTGTGGTTTACAATTTTTTTTTTTTGAATGATTAAAAAAATGGAGAACTCAGCCTAGACAAATAGCTGAGACTCACATAATTAGGCGGAGCTTCTACTTTTCCCAGCTTCCCGACAATGAAAAACATAACACTTAGAATTTCTAACCCTCTTTGGAACCTGTTGCCCTAAAATTTTCTCAGCAACCAAACAAAATCACAGATATATGGTCAAACAAATTCAACCATTGGATGAATTGGAACTAAATTAAAAAAGAAAAAAGGCACACAGAAATCAGCATCTAAACAGATTGAAGAAAAATAAGAAGGAATTGGAGCCCTAGGATGTTTCTGATCATTTCTTATTCCTTTAGGTCCAGAAACGAAACAGACCGTAAGGGTTAGAGATTCAAAACCCTAGAGACAGAGAGAGAGGAAGTCACCTGGAGGATGATCGTCCACGGGTCGTTTCGGTGTTTCCCTTGAACCTTCCAAGCCCCTTTTCTTTTCTACCGAACAAAAATGAGAGTAGTTTGGGATTTTGTTGTACATGTATACGACGGCGTTTTGGTCTTTAGATTTTGTCCAATTTTTTTTTTAAATTTTTTTTTAGTGATGATAAAAACTATATTTTATCCCACAATTATCCGACAATACTGATGTAATAATCTCAACTAACATTTGGATTAATCATTGTTAAATTTTTTTTAAAAAAAATCTAATGTCGATGGTGACTTTCACTTCAACATTATAAAGTAATTGTGGGATAAACATAAGATATATAGTATTACGACGTTTTGGTCTTTAGATTTTTTTCAAAATGTTGTTTTTATTTTTATTTTTTAGTAATGTTAAAAATTTTATTTTTATCTAATAATTATTTGACAATGCTATGTAATAATCTCAACACATTTGAATCAATCATTGATTAAAAAAAAAAAAATCTAAAGGTTGATTGTGACTGCCACTTCAATATTGTAAGATAATTATGGAATAAAAATGTGATATATAACATTACTCTTTTTCCTTCCAAATTATTGATCTCTTTTTCTTTTTCTTTCTTTTTTTTTTTTAATTTTTTTTTTAAATGAAACAAGAATTACTTTTGTATGAATTGGTTTTTGTTTTTTTTTTTTAAAAAAAATGTTTGGTAACTAATTCGAAAGAATAATGCTACATTTTCAACTTTTTTTTTTTTTTTATCAAATTTCATCAAACTTTGCCTATATAGACAAGATGAGTCCCGCAAATACAAAGGCAAACTTTTTTAAAAAAGTGTAATGCTATATTTTCAACTTTTTTGTCTAACCCCATCCAATTTTACATATGTGAATAAAGATGAACCCTACAAATGCAAAAGCAAACTTTTTTTTTTAAAAAAAAATTACATATACAAAGTTTGGATGGAGTTGGACAAAAAAGTTGAAAATGTAACATTACTTTTTTTAAAAAAAAAATTACATATGCAAAGTTAGATAGAGTTGGACAAAAAAGTTAGAAATGTAGCATTACTCAATTCTAAAACTACAGTGACAGCTCAATGTTTAGTAACTATCACATGGTAACGAATTTGTGGATGTTGAATACACGTAATACTGTAATTGTAGGATCTGCGTGTGGCCACCGAACCCACATGGCGACCACTGTGTGGCTAAATTGGATTCACACGTGGCCGCCAAACTCATGTGGTGACTACTACATGGTTGCTCGAATCCGCAGCATAGCCATATGTCACTCTTGAACTTGCATGGCGACTACTACTCCTTAGAACTACGTGGTGCTGTGTGTAGGGGCGAAGCCACTTGGCTTCTTGGGGCCTATGACCCTCCAAAATTTTTAAAATTTTTCTAATTTTTTTTTTAAAAAAATTTACCCTTAAAAGTTTATTTTTGAACCTCACAATATTTTTTTTTTAGTTTTGCCCCAAACTTAAAATTTTAGTTACACCCAATGACTGTGTGCCTACCAAATCTGCATGGCGGCCAACACATGACGCCAAAACTTTTTGGTGGCTAGGGTGTGGGGGGCACCGCGAGATCGTTTTCGTGCTGAAATTTGATTTTGAAACCGGTTTCAAAACTCATTTCCCAAGCCAAACATGTTTTTGAGTACAAAAAAAAACAAAAAATTAAACCCGTTTCAAACAAACCCTTCACTTTTTTTTTTATTTACAATAATGATAAGAGCGAAAAATGACCAAAAATGCAAAATTTCACATATGATATTACATACCAACCACAAGATATTTCATCCCTACTCTGTAGAATTAATTGAAGAGACAATTTATAAGATAATTTTGATATCCCCCAACGGAAGGGAGATTCTTGTCTTTCTTGTGTCTTCATAAAATTAATGTGAATTTTAAAATTATTATTGAATTTATGATAAATGATTATTAAATTTTGATCTAATGGTGATTTTAAAAGTCACATCAATTTTGAGAGAATACAAGGATAACATGAGTATTCTTCCTTGCATTACTTTATAATCCATGATCAAGCCTGAAGTTTACATACATCTTCATTACAACACATTAATATTCTTTTTCACATTATAACAATTCCACTTGGAATGGGAAACTTTGAACCGTGGCTTTGAAACTCCTCACAACTAGGGGGAGCAAATAAGAATTTTCTTCCTGAATGTGCTCATGTATAAAATGAAGTGGAAAAGAATGAAAGAATTTTGAAAAGTAACAAAATCATCAATCACTCTGAAACATGCTAAGAAGAAGCACGTACACGGTGTAGAGTAAAAAAGTGGGATACTCGTAGCTTGGGAGCCTTTGAGCTTTAGGATCATGAGCTCATGAGTGTTGATACTTTCTCATCTATCCCACAAAATGTGTATTTATACTTCTAGACGGTCAACAGCCAGCAGCTTTTAGAAAGTTGTCATATGGACTCGATGCTGGTAGTTTGAAGGAGTGGGGATGATGTTGGTACTCTGTTGCACACGGCATTGGAACAGGGCTCGGGGATGGTTGGCATGAATCGGCAACGAAGTTTTGGTCAAGGAAAGGATTGCCAGCCTGCATTTTCATTTGAGTTCACAATATTAGAAGATTCACAAGAAAACATAGCATATATTGGTAGCAATGCCACAAAAATAAAGGCTTTAGGCAACACGTTAGGGCTGCTAAAACCAAATGTGCACCTTTTTAGGACTTCTGATGGAAGAGTATGCAAAAAACATTACTTAATTCCAACTAGATGGTGCATATGATTATTTATCATTCAAGTATGTGCTCATTTTTAAGTTTTCTAGAGTGAGAAAGTACCCCATGAGAACCCACATCAAAATGGAGATAGCTTGCCATCTTCTTCACCTCATGATTTTCTAAAGTGTAGCTCATCCTACTTTCCTGTCTCTGTTGAGAAATCATCACATTACACATCTTCTGCTGCTTTCCCGTGAGTAGTGCCTCACAATTACGAGCCATTTCCCTGTAAGGCACATCAGGTGTAGTACAGACAGAAATTCGTCCAACTTGATGTGCTGTCTCCAAGACCTGTGCATATGTAGCATACTATCAATAATTCTGTAGTGAGAAATCCATTCTGAATCTGACCTACTCTGTAAAGCAGTTGAAACTAAATTAGAGAGGAAGAAATGGCTGACATACTGAGTCTAGAAGTTGATTGACACTCAAAAGATTGGGGATTTCCATGGCCAACTCTGAATCATATTTTGTTTGAATTTCAAATGATTCTGCAAATGGATCATCTTCTATTGAAAAAATTGGAGTAACCTGCAAGACAACAATAACGTCATGCAAGTCCCAAGCATTTATAGACATAACTAGAAGACATTCAAGATAATTACCTCCTTAAGAGATTCATTGATCTTCAAATCAACCTGACGTATTTTATGCGGACTACCCATGAACAACTGGCTTCCTAGCGGACACATATCATCAGGTAAGAATTCATTGAGTAGCTTCTCCCTTATAATGGACAACTCAGACTGCAAAAAAAGCCAAACTTTATTAACGTAGAGCATAACAAAATGAACAATGAATTCTTTAATCATTAAAGGTAATCTAAGATGCTTGAATGATTCGTATAAAAGCTTTACTTCTGATAAATTCTCCAAGCTCTTCAGAATCTCAGAAGCAAAGGACTCCCTAGTTTGGTCTTCGATGATCTCTATTTCTGCAAGAGATTTCGAAGCAGAACTATCGTCTTCTTTTGATCCATAAACATTTGCAGGATGGTTGGATCCAGTTTTAACAGCCCGTAACTTATGATCTTCTACTAAATATAGGAATGGATCAACCTGATTCAAGCATGATATGAAGACAAATAAGTTTGAGTTTGTTTTTAATCACCACAAGTCACATGACAAGAAGTCATAAGTACTGGCACTCTTCTTTGTCTGACAAAGCACTGCCCTTTATGTGCTTGATATTCATCACTTTAGCAATCAGTCACATGAACAAAAAAAAAAAGAGTATCTTTTCCTTGCAAAAGATATAGGAACTTCTAAGCCCTGCTTGTACTAAGTAAATCACTTACAAGGTTAACCAATGATCACCACTTCATCAGTAATGACTCATACCTACCATTTTATCTAGTGCTGCATTGGCACAATGAACTAGAGGAAAAATATTGTATGCTTTTGCTGAAAAGAGAATCATCGAAGTTGCCAAGGTAAAGAGGGATCTGCGACGTGAAGGTGGCAGTGGCCCTGCAATAGAAGGGAATATGGCTTGAGCTGAGGAGTTGAGATCCCATTGATGAAAAATTAGGCTTGTTCATTCTTTGCTTCATGAGTATGCATGTAATTAGGAAAGATAAGTAAAAATTGAATAATGTACAAGCTAATTATGCTCAATCACTTCATGAAAAAATAGCATTGCAATAGCTTCCTACTCTACTCTCCCCATGTTATGCCCCTAGTACAGAAGGTCACAAGAACATGCAATACATGTACCTGTCAGATAGTTTGAATAAAAAATTCAAATCTAATCCATCTAGATGTATGGGACTGAAAGTAGAATAACAACTTTGAGAGCTGACCTCCTTCATTAAGAGAAATGTTTCGCAAGGAAAATGCTAGCTGAAAACTTCGAACTAGAACCTCATTACTGGAATTCTGCAAGACAAGATAAACTCTAACATAATGGAAAAATAAAGCACATTAAAAGAAATAAATCATAATTAATGTAGAGAACAGAGAAAGTTCATCCACAGTCATTTCTGATAAGTAGAATATATGATTTTGCACAGTGAAGTGCTCTTGACAACTCTTTATACCAGTGTAACTTGAATTTATGTGACAAAAACCCAAACCAAAGAACTATTTAAGCTCGAAGTTCATGCATAGTAGTAATATAGTATAAATTACATTCCAAGGCAACCTTCTACGCTGCAGGTACCATTTGAAGGTTTAGAGTGCAGCTAATCTACAGTTGCAGTCATCATCATCTAGGGAAGATGAAACAAGCTTTCCAGTTGTACAAACAATAAACAACCCAAGTAGCTTTAAAATAAAGAAATCCCAGCCAAAAGAGGATTTCTTTGTTCAAGCAAACGCAGTTCTCTCCAGAGTTTTTGCTCAAAAATCATGGAAATGACAAGACACTTTTCACCAATTGTAGAAATGGAAAGTTAACCCTCATTCTATTGGTCTGACAAAATAAGACAAGATTAAAGCTACTATCGCAAATGTTCTGAGGTTCCTAGGCAAATAGTTCAGAAGTTTATGCAAAATAATTGACCTGATTAATAAATTAGGTTCCTAAAACATGACCCTAACACCATTACTGAACAATCCATGCGAGACATGAACATAATAAAACTGCTCTTTAAATTATAAGATAGTGTTATGACTAAAGTGCCCCTAAAAGTCAATCCATAGCTGTAAATCTACTTAAGCTGGCTTCTTTGATTAACACAGTGATAATTAGGTTGCATCCGTAACGCCTGATTGTGGGGAACAAAGAAGCACGTGAAGGAATACCAAAGTAGCTAGAGAAGAGAACCTGACCAAAAGCAGAGAATTATTGTAACATTATTACCTTGGCTCGTGAGAATAGCAATACCAGACTGTATGTATGAGCAATTGCTTCATAGGTATCAGGTGTATTTTCAGGTGAGACGGACTGAGCCCAAATTGATGAAAGCAACAAAATGATCTGCTGGCTACTCAGCCTGAGGGAATTAGCCTCCTGAGGTTTAATATATAAAAAACGTCGCATCAGATTTGATGGTGAACCAATATAAGACCATTTTTAAACAAGTGATAGCATTGGACATTTGGAACTTTTAATTACAGACATGCTTGGATGTACTTTAGACGAGGACTTTGCTACAGTCCTATCCAAGCCCCGTGCCCTTGATATAAATATATATATTGGGCCCCTGGTCCAGCCAAAATTTTGGCTCTTAACTAATGCCTAGGTCAATAATAATGAGCATCATTTTAGATAGCAGAGTTGAACCAGATCTATATTACATGTATTTGAGGATATAACTCTCTACTTCTATTGTCATCCGACACAAAACAAGTCACCTTTAGAAGCAAAAAACTATACCATGACTGGATGGCCAACCAGGACAGCCTGAAACTAGCAAGCCCTATGATGTAATAGGTATGGATATCCAAGAGAGTTAAGCATTGCCAAAAACTTACTGTTTCCTTATTTAAATAGCTCACAGAATTTCCATCAGTTGTCACAGGTGCAGTGGCAGTTTTCATGCTATATACCCGAGTGTAGGATGACTTCAATCTATTCAGCATACCGTTATCAGTATTTCTTGGTTCCTCTTCATTGGCACCATTTTCTTTGCCATCCTGAGAAACATTTTCCCTTGAAGAAAATTTCTCCATCTTTAGCTTCTCAAAAAGGGCAGCTGAAGAAGAAAAGACAGAGACAGTTCTTGACAGTGTCCGTGGAAGATCAAAGGCCTTATTTGACTCAGGAATAGATGAGGGTGGACGAGGGAAAACTGAAGACGGCACAAGAACAACAGAAAAAATGCGATGAGCTCCAATTCTTGTTTCATGGTCTGGGTGGACCATAGCTGGGAGTAACTGATGAAACAAGGCCTCAGGGAAAGCCTAAGGCAAGAAAGAAATTTTAAATTAAAAATCGGCTTTAATAAAAGTAGCTGAAAAATGAAACAATAGGTTCTGTTTCTTGCCTTATTTTGATACGACAAATTGGGTAAGGAAGCTACAATTTGAGCAGTACGATAAACAGCTGAAATTGTAGTTCTGGCTATAACTGTTATAGTTGAGATGTTCTCCAACATCACGGCCATAACATCAAGAATTGGGCCTGCCTCTCCAACCTGTTGGACAATTGCAACTCAGTTTTATTTGAAAAATCCAATTATGGTGGTAGATTGTGCAGGATATATAAAAACATATAAAAACTAAGTAAAATATGTGAATTGAGCAGAAAAAACCTAAAATAACAATCACAAAAAGTAGTTTGGTTCAAGTTTTGATAACCATGAAAAATCCAATAATGATGGTAAATGTCTGCAGATTATATAGAAAACATATATAAACTCAGTAAAGTATTTGAAATGAGAAGAAAAAAAAAAAAGCATCACAAAAAGTAGTTCTGGTTCAAGTTTTGATAACCATGAAATATTGGATAATGAATTAATTCAAGAACTGTAGGAGACTACTACCACCTTATGTGATAACTGTACAAGGCAGTCATCCACTGCTTCCCTAAAACTTTTATTCCATTTTATGACGTCAGCTCCCAGATTTGCATCATCAAGGGAGCAGTGTATGCTCTTCCGCAAATGCCTCATGACATCACTTAATGCACCAAGTATTGCCACAGAAGGCTCGACCTTTGCATCTTGAACAAGGGAGGTGGTAACCCGAACAATGTCAAGCTGCACGGCAGGTTGTTTAAGGACATTTTTGTGATCAAGATGCTTAATTAATGTGGAAAGCAAGGAATGTGTATTTTGCACTGCAAAAGGTAGAGAAGAAAAATGCTGGAGTTGTTAATCATCAAAGAACTGAAAAATGAGGAACAGGAGAACACCATTGATGGTTAAAACAACCTCAAAATGCTAAATAAGTTAAGAGATACATAAGTACCAGAATTGTCCATTAAAAACTGCATATCTTTTAGGACTGGGAAGGCAAGACCATGCTCAGGAGACCATAAATTCCCATTATCAAAGTAACGGAATAAGGATTCAATAACACGCCGCATGGTTGTAGCCTCCTTGGCTAGCTTTGCCATGTTATACAGGCTGACCTTGGACCAAAAGCAAGGGTTCTTGGCATCTTCCCTGCGGGAGAAACCCAAGAAAAGTCATCGACAGGTAAAGAATTAAACACAAAAAAAGTAAGCATTTGAAGTATATGGCGCCCATAGAGATTACAATGACACATTTACTTCGCCTTTATCATTCAAAATTGTCCGCCAAGAAGGAAGCCTCATTGTAACATCTGGTGAAGAAGAGACATGACCCTCATTTTTTAGCACTTCTTGCACCCAACGACTCTGGTGACATTGCTTGTCAGGGTCCATGTGCTCTGACTTTTTATTAGGAGCTCCATAGTTTTCCAAGACCACTGAAACAAGCTGTTTTATTGAATATAAAAAGAACAAAAATGTCAAAAGATCAAATAGGTTATTAACTAGCATATAGTTCTTTACATGGTAAAAAATAAACTCCGTCGCACAAATTTACAAGCTATTTCAATAAGATATAAATGTTAGAGTACTATATGTAAGGAAGGGCAAGCTTGTAATTTTACATAGTTAATAATATATATTAACTGATAAGCCAGACACTCTAGGGTTCAGCTCTCACTATCTTTTCATATTCTCTCTCTCTCTCTGGCTGTCAACATTGCAATAAAGAAATCGGGGAAAATTCACAGAAACAGTTAGCTAAACTGAACTAGACCCTGCAACACCAATAACACACTACATTTCAAGCTGTAATCTGGAGATAAATGTCAAAGTGTGTAGGGTAACTGATGTAGAAAAGATGCGGAGAATGTAAGTGTATGTCATGAAATTTGGAATTTGTGAAAGCTATTCAAGAAACTGAGAAAAAGAGAAAGCAAGCAAAGTTTAACAATCTTGACCATAGATGGAGGAATCTTCCAAAATATTCATGGTTCACTGTATACATAAAACCCTATGAGTTGCAGATTTTTTTAAGGAGGATACAACAAAACGACTTTAAAAATAGCTGAGTACCGTCTAATAGGAAGCAAAACAGAACTAGGAACAAAGGGCACTAATCATATAGCGGATGGCCAGTAAAAAGTAGAATGCTTGATTGTCCATATATAATTAGCAGTTTCTATTCTTCTTAGGACTACTGTTCTGGCCAGCCATCTCTCTCTCCCACTCTCTTGTTTTTTTTAATGCCACTGTTTTGTAACAAAGATATTCCTCCTTTTGCAGGAAATTAATTACTATCTGCTTGCATACGCATACAAGTCTTATAACATATATACTAAATATAACAAAAGAGATACCATAGCAGGTATAATATCATCACAAAATGAAAGACTTTTCAAGAAAATACCTTTCATAAAATACACAGAACAACTTAATAACCTAGAAACTGCTCTGTGCAGTTCAAAAATTATATACCCACTACTACAATAAAACTAAAAACAAGTAGACAAACTTGTATTAAGATTTGAACAAGTATAAATCTGCTTACATTATCGAACTCGACCGAAATGTGAGAGTATTCACCCATAAACCAAACCTACACAGCAAAATAGACAATCCAATTACCGTTAGAACATAATATACGGGCTACCTACAAGGAAGTAGACATAAATATACAAAGGGGAAAACAAGAATTGAAACAGAAGATATGGTTAGTTCTGTAATCAGTTCAACATATTTTTAAGGTAAACAATTCACAGGGATCTGATCTCCAAGCAAGAAGAAAACAAATAAAGTAAAACGAGTGGAGTAAATTCAATAACTATGATGGACAAGGAGACATGAAAGGAATAGTTTAGCATTTGTCTCAGCATAATAATGCTTTCCAATGAAGAGTGAAAACAAGCATGACACAAGCACATGTACAAAGACTGCAGCCATGTGGCATGTAGTACCAAAAACGTGTTCTCAACTTTTCATGGGTTAACGATGCCATGATCAGGTATGATCATCATTAAAAGCCTTCAAAAGATCTATTCTTCTATCTTATGTGTGAGGTGAGTGTCAATGAATTTTTGGAAGTTCAAGTATCATGGCAGAAATACCATAAAGTTCAAAATTACTGCCTTTTGTTGCTTAGAGATTGATGGAATACAAAAGAAATCAGAATTTAGAATCTTTAAATCTTATCTAGTTGAAATTCACTCAACCCATCTCCAGATAAATTTACTAAGGGAAAAAAGAAGGAACTGATAAGATTCAAAATCTTGTTTCTTTTTTTCTCTGTTTCCTCAGAGAAATAAAGGGTGATCACAATCTTGCGTTTGAAAATAAAATAGCAGTATGATGAATAGATACCATTGAAGAAAGGGCTTGGAGCCCAGCTGAACGTAGACTTTGTTCCTTTTCATCTTCCCCCACTTCTTGAGCTAATTGACATAGTTTTGGAATAAAGCCTTCTAAGTTAAACATATAAGTTCCATTGCTCTGCCAAATCCAGTATAACAAAATGAGTTTAAAGTTTCTCTATACAGAAACCTGAGAGCTGGAAATGAATTACACTTAAAACCAAATATCCTTCATATAATCAATAAATTTTGAAGATCTTACAGAAAAACCACCCAGGGCACCAACCTGGTTATTTAAAAAGTCATAAAGAGTTTGGCATCCTATAATTCGCATTTCATCTTGCCGAGTTTGATCCAGCAGAGTGTGCATAATGCTTAGTAAGCTACTCGCAAACAGAGGCCTATGAAATTGTCAACCTTGTGTTAGCCAACTTTTAAGGCAGTCGTGCAATTTCCAGAAGTTAAGCATTTCTCCAACATAACATTACTATTTCAGGAGAAGAAAGTACAAAGGAAAGAAGGATAAACTCACATTTGTTCCTTACAAGAAGCCAACAACTTCCTGTAAATGCACATGACAATTTTTACGGATTGAAAATTCTCATTTCTTAATTCCTTGTAACACCTTTGCTCAAGAGAATTCGTAATCTGATCACCAAATTTACAACTTTCATCAACAAAGCATCAAATTTCAACTAACTGATTATGTATGAGCCTTTCCTTGAAAAATTAATCAGAAGTATTCATATAATCTGGTTTCTGAAAAATATAAAAAATCACGTATAATGCATAAACTCTTAATCTTTGTTTTTTTTTACATTTCAATTACATCACTTCTGAATTCATTTTCAGAATATATTAACATGATTTTACATTTCAATTACATCACTTCTGAATTCATTTTCAGAATATATTAACATGAATTTTTTTTAGAATTTTAAGTAACTGACGCACTCCATAGGACTTGAACCCATTACCTCACCCAACAGCCCATTCTTATGGGGAGTGGAAGGCCACTTGTGCACCAAAAAATCAAATCCCCAATAGCAACAAAGGAGAAAAATTGGAGAATGGTACGAGGATTTAACTATTTAAATGGTTCACACAAGGCTAACCACCAACAAATTTGCAATGTCTCTTCAATCTTTCAATTTTTGTAATGTCCCCCCCAAATCTACCATTGAAGTTGCAATGTCTCCCTTTTGTGTCCAAAATTACAAAAATAACCTAGATAAAAAATTTTAAAAAAATAAATGAAAAAAAAATAAAATCATTTTTTCCTGATTTTTTTTTTGGTCTTTTTTATTTTTCTAAATTTTTATTAGCAGTATTTTTGTCATTTTAAGTCGCAAAAGGGGGGCGTTGAAACCTCAATGGTAGATTGGGAAGAACATTACAAAAATTGAAACATCAAGGGGGGACATTGCAAATTTGTTGGTAGTTAGAGGTGGGTAAATGTAGTTTCCTCAAACAATTTTGTTAGCATTAACTATCAAGTGAATATTGTCTTCTTGATGATTTGATCATATTGAAGGGATTTGGCTTAAGTTTTGGGTTTGGTTCAACGTTCCACAGCAAAAGATTTCCAAAAATGATCTCCGATCATCAAAAACTAACCAGAATATGGCCAATCAATGGTTTGTTTCATGCAGTGGTAGTGCATTTTGCACCATCAATTTGCAGTCTGATAACAGTAGACTATGATTCTGTGAAGTTTGTTGAAATCAAGGATCCTTGTATTCAATTTTCAGAAGTTAATTTCTTGATCTTTGAAGGGTTTGTGAATTTTTTTGTCATGTGGTTTAGGGAGTCTCCTTGATCATTACCCATCATGCACAATTTCTTTATTTTTTGTGATGCAGCTTTAATCAATTTTTACTTTGTGCTTCACTAGAGTTTATATCTACAATGAAGTTCACAAGAGAGTTATTGAATCAAGATACTCGGAGAGGGCAACAGTGGGAACAAACCTTACAAATATTATTTCCATGAACAAATATTAAGTGTATAGAATATATGACTTGAATTCATCATAGCCAAGGGCAATAACTCTTTTCAACAACTATTAGAAAATAGGGCTAATATATACCAGCCAAAATTTCTGTATATTTCTACTTGCACATTATGCCTGAAAATGCTTTGCACGAACCAATTTACCTTTGGGATGCGCAAAGGATTTTTAGCTGCATACTCACATAGTTTTCCTATCTTCCGATCATTAGGTCCTTCCTCCTATCAAAATATAAAGAAAAAATCTTCATACTAAATATAAAGAGGATACTGAACAAAGAAAGATTGCACGATCGAATATGTAAGAGAAACAAACTGGTACTGCAACACTTAATCAAGCTACAAGTGAACGATGCTTATAGAAGAAAACTTTTCTTTCTTTTGATAATAACAAAGCTTAAACAGGATTTTTTTTTTTTTTTTTCCATTTCAGATGTATCTCTTTTTTCTTTATTTTTTATTTTTTCCATGCAAAAAAAAAACCAACCTGATTACGAGGAAAAATATCGGCAATGAGCTTCTTGTACCTCTTGACAGGCTGTCTAGACCTGGCCCGCATCGCCGGGCAAAAGAAACAAAGACTACCGCAGGCCGGCAAAACCTGCCGCGAGATCACCCCCGAAACGACGCTCATTTTTCCAATTTCAAATATATATGATCAGAAATATTTCAACTTGGCCTCAAAAGTATGCTTTCTTTCCCTTCTAAACCAATCAAGAACTCTGAATTTCGATGCTAGAGAAGGGAAAGAAAGGCTCCCAAGCAAATGGGCGCCTCCCAAATTCAATGGCCAGCCTGAAATCCAAAATGTGGTTCACTCATAACCTTCAAATACATCAAATCCCAATACCAAAACAACGTAAAAAGAAAATCTTTTACAAAATTAAAGAAAAGGGGTTGTGATTCTGTGAAGAATGAATCAAAAGTTTTGACAATTACAGACAAAACTGCAATGTGCTCAGAATGGAATAAAGATTGGATTACCTCGAATCAATGCCTGACAAGATCAGAACAGAGGATGCAAATCTGTCTAGGCCATGTAAACAAAATACCGGAATTCCGGCATATTCTACCGCTATAATTAATGCTCTCTTTCTCTGTTTTCCTTATTTTTATTCTTTAAATGTGGAAAGAATGCCAGTTCGATAGCCTGCAAAGAATGATTGAAAATGTCCACACGTTAAACGGAATTGAACGTGCGGGCCCCAAATATCATGAATGTTGTTAATGGGATAATGCAGGACGACATGGGCCTTGTACCCTGTGCGGTCGATTCGATGGAGAGGGAAACTGAGCCGTTAGATTTCCCCCCATTGTAATTGCCCCTTTTTCCCCTTTGAATAATAACAATAATAATAATTTAAAAAATAAAAATAAACTGAGCAGTTTCATTTCTGGCGCTCACGATGTCTTGGCAGGACAAGTCTTGTACCGAAGACCGCCGTGCTGTCTTGACAGGTAGTTTACCCGCCTTGTCTTGGCATTTTCAACCATGACCCACATTAAATTTAAGGGTTTTTTTTTTTTTTTTTTCGAATTTTTATTTATTTTTAATTTTTAATTGGAGCTTGTTTAAATTTGGTAAATGCTAACAACTTTTAGAACCACATGCCGGGTGTAGAGAAATTTGGATTAAGATTTTTTAAAATTCTTTAGATTAGTATATCAGCATTTATCATCTCTATCAAGTTAAATAATTTTTTGTATTTAAATAATAAATGTCGACATACCAAAATTCTAATAATTTAATTTGGAAATAATGGTGGAAATTTGAAAAAAAAAATCTATATGATAAAATATCCAATAAATTCTAGAAAATTTATATTTATTATGTGCTTTCATGTTGGTTTAACCATCATTTGCCATGATTACATTATGCCTTTTTTTTTTACCAAAGACTTTCATTACATCCATAGTTTGAGAAAAGCTAACCATTAAGTTGCTTCAGATTGGGACAATGGTAAGTAATAAAGATGGTAAATAATAAACTACTAAATAAACAAAGGGAGATTGTTGTGGAGAGATTTATGGAAAGGAAAAGAATATATACTAACGAGTAATTCTATTCATCACTCCAATCTCTTAATGCTTATGTGGCGTGGTCCCCCATCCCCAATTACTCAATACTAATAATTATTTTTTGTTATTTGAAGCAAACTCAACAAATAATTAACTGATATGGTTGCAAAAAAAAAAAAAAAATTAATGGATATGTTGCAATCTCCTTTCGGAGTGGAAGCACTTAAATGCCTCACAATTTGATTGTAAACATAGGGAATGTTATGTGAATAGAGATTTTGAGTAATTTTGTTGTTCGAATTCTTAACAATTTGGGTAACAAATGTGAGAGAGTTAATATAGAGCTCACCTGTCTAACAAATAAATTTTGGACTGTTCACCCACTTGTTTGTGTAGGTAGATCCCATAAAAATTCTCTTACATTTGTTACTCGAATAGCTAGTAATCCGGACAACAAATTACTAAACATCTGGATCCAAATGGAAAAGCTATAAATGATTAGAGTAAAAATTTCAAATCAACAAGCTTTTTATAGATTGCTTTTAATAGCCATGCCCCGAGAATAGGTCATTGTTGTATGGCTCCAATAATAGGAATTATGATCTATTTGATCATATATTTGGGGAGTTTCACAAAGCTCAGGGGGTTTATTATTCATATGGAAAGAGCTATGAAATTGACGATGGGAGTTTCTAAAATTAAAGAGTTAGGTTATAACCCCAAAAATCCTAATTAACAAATTAAAACTCCAATACCTTTTCACTTATCAATCTTCAATCCATGCGTGAAATATGTGTGGCTATGTTCCAATAATGGTAACTCTATTTGGTCCAATTAGGTTCATTCTAATCTTTTGAGAAATAGAAGGTTTTGGGATGTCAATAGTCCTGAGAATTGTTGTTGGTCTTGGAGGGGGATTTTAGACCTTAGAGACGTTATTCGGGATTAAGGTTTCTTGGATGATTGTCTCTAGTTGCGTTTTCTCGGTTAAGTGGGGGCCCTGATATGTTTTGGAACAAGCTAGTGTGGTAGGGTAAAATTATTCTTTGCCACTCTTATTTTATGCAATTGAAGAATATTGTATACCCAAGACGGATTGATTGCTATTGGCTTACTTCAAAAAATCAAATGTGTTTTCTGTGGGTTGGGTAAAGAGAATATTGACCACTTTTATGTTTGCTGCACATTCTCAAAAAGTATTTGGTTTAATATTTGGAATAGATGTAATATTCCTTGGATTCATAGGAACTGGTAAGATTTTATTCGGGTGAGTGGGTTCCCACTTTAGAGGCAAATATTTTCCCTTCATTGTGGTTAGAATTATGGTGGCCTGTACACTGTATGCTCCTATGACGCGAGAAAAATACAAAATTGTTTGAAAGGAGAAACAAAAATTCCGAGTGCATTATTTTTGAAGATTTTGTTTCGGGTTATATCCAAAGTCCACTTATTTTAAGGGTGTTCGTGATTCTTCTATTAAACACTCTCTAGCTTGTTCCTGGGATTTTTCTAATTTAATCTTCTAGTTTTGCTTGTCATTTTTTGCCTCCTTGTAGGCACTTGATTCTGTAAGTCCTCTCTGATTGCTTGTGGATTTTTCTGTTCTTTTGAGTGTTTTTCAATAATTTCTGGTAAAAAAATGAAAAAAGAAAACCTTCAATCCATGTTATTACTATAAGAATAAGAAATTTAATTATTTATTTAATAATATTAAAATGCACCAATATTGAGGATTCCAGCATTCAAATTTAAAAAATATTAGACAAATAAAGGTTCTAAATTTCAACCATTTGCTGTAGAGGGTACGAGAAGGGAAAGGAGTGAAAAGAAAGAGGTTTGTACAGGATTCAATGAAGCCAAATACAATACAAAGTTGTCACACGGTATAAGAATTGCACAATTCAGTGGGGCATGCCAACCGATGCAACCGATGTGCAGACACATTGGTTCAAACCTCAACTGCCCATTCAAATTAGAGGATAAGGCACTACACTCAGAATACTCCAAACAATTTTAATTGCTGTAGTTCTATATCCTCTTAACAAGCAAACAGGCCACCAGTAACAATTAAGTGTACAAATACAATTTGGCCGTAAACAAGTGATTTCATTATTCACAAAGCATTTTGAAATTTGTATTAAACTACCAATTTGTTTTAAAAAAAAAAAATCCGATATTTGATCCAATGCTCAGAAGATATTTGCATTTTCGGAGTATTGAATCCGAGCAATGTGCAAAATGAAATAAAATTTCGCCGAAAGTATACCTAAGTGGTGAAGCTAAGCCCTTGAAGTACCACCATGATCCCTCTCAACATGCTCCACAAGAGACACTGGATCACGAAACCCTCTACTACACTTTGGGCAGACATCAATAGTCACCTTCTTCACCCCAGCTCGGTTGCCACTCCTTTCATGGACCTTCTCCACATGCTCCACCAGAGTTGTAACTGAGGAGAACTTCACACCACACTGAGGACACTCCTCTTGTCCAATTCCACCCCCACTGCTGCTGCTCTGCCCCACACCATCCCTTGCGATCTGCAACTTTTGGCTAATTTCAGTGCCCAATCTTGTCATGCCTGCTTCGGCTGAAGCTCGAACTGTTGAAGCTGCATTAAAAAAGCTTGTAGCCCACTTGGGGGAAGATGAGGTTGGAGCTCGGTTGGGTTTTGATTCGTCTTTTCTACTCCTACTCAAAAGACCCATAAATGGGAAACCTCCTTCTGGTTTCTTCATCGGTCCCGGACATTTGTGGTCAGGCCCAAACCTGTGCTTCAAACAATGGTTTACCGAGCAATCCCTGCACTTGATTGTGTTTGAGAATGTTAGGATCTCCCTGCAACCAGGGACAGGGCATTTTTTCTTCTTTGTTACTTTCTCATAATTTGACGGGTCACACTCAGTGTTGACATGTGTCTCCCAACTAATGTTTGGGTCTTCATCAGGAATTAGACGAACTCCTTTAGCACACAGTGGGCAGACAACAACAGTGACATCTTGTCTGTCAGCTTTTGGGCAACTGTGTTTAATGTAGCTCCGGTGCTCCAGACAGAACACCTGAAAAAAAAAAAATGTTGGTCTCGTTTGACAACGTTTTTTCGAAAAGCTTTTTATTTTTTAGCAGAAAATAAAAGCATTAACCAACAATTCCAAACACAAAATATTTTAAACTATTTTTACGTGTCACATCAAAACACCTTTTTAACCAAAAAACAAAAAACACTCTCTAAAATTTTTTATCAAACGAGCCCATCATATTTTAGCAGCACGCATAAAAAATTCCCAAAAGGAACAGACAATGCAAGAGATCAATGATCAATAATTTGAGAAGATTAAGGAGAGAAGATTTGAAAATTAAACTCTTGTATAAACCCAGGCAAGAAAATAAAATGTAAAACTGAAAAAGCCGCCTGGAACAGATCACCCCCAAACCGCTGTAGAGCTCATAGACATCAGCACAAGCACAACAAAAATAAACTCACATGAAGTAGCAGAAGTCAAATGCCAGATTAGCAGGAAAGATTTGAATGATATAAACACAGACTTAGTATTTCTTAATAATAGTATCATAAAGGAAAAGAGGGTCCAGCATATCATCAATAAGCTTATTCTTCTCCGTTACTTCAACACAAATCAACCACTTCCAACGTCATCTAAACCAAAAAGGTAGTTTTTGGAAACCAAACTAGGTTCCAACTAGAATTTGTATACCAGGATCCTTTAACTTATTCTGAAGATGGAAATAGAAATATAGCATATTATACCATGCCCACCACTTCTATTTGGTGTTTATATCAATTCCACTGATTGTAAAATGATGACCTAGCAACAACAAAGAGAAAAGAGGAATTTAAAGAACTAAGTCAATCAACGGGCAAAGAGGTATAGTAGGAATAGTGGCTTGATTTCCCAACTTATTTATGCAGAAAAACATCACATTAAAGATGCAATTGTTATTATTGACTTTCTAATGAGTTCTCTGCTAGGGTTGAGGTTGAGGGTGTCGATAAACCCAACACACCCGACCAAATTGACCATAATATATATAGTTTTTATATTTTTAAAATAAAATTTCCAAAACATTTTTTTACACTAATCAACAAACACTCCCCATTTTGACCATTCTAGAAGAACACCTCTCCTTGCTGCATCTCTGTCTCCTCTGCCCAAAGTTTGCTGCTCCTCTACCCTAATTGCCACCTCCTACCATATCGCCACTCCTCTTCCCTAATCGCAGCCTTCCCAGCCATTGTCCCTCTCACTTTCATGTCAGTTTTAATCTCTCGCCTCTCACTCTCATGTCAGTTCTCATCTCTCACCTCTCCCTATCACAGTGGAACTTAATTAATAGTTCTAAAATCTCATCTCTTTCTTTCAAGCACACAAACATGAAAATAAGGACTTGAAGCAATCAACAACAGCAGTGATTCAACAACACTTTCACCAAGTACAAGCAAGTTGTTAGTAGCTCTATTAGACCGACCCATGCCTTTGCTACCGTCGAAGACTTCGCTCCCCAAGCCCAACAGCATCAGGTTGGGTGGTTGGTTGGTAAACCAATTGCCGACCAATCCGAAGGGGGTCGGTTTGCTTTGGTAGTTGACCCCCTTGGTCAGTAAATCGGTACCGATATCAGATACCAGCTACCATCGGCCTTCTGTTCAAACGTTGAAAGGGGCTAAGCACCAACCCAAGGGGGTCAGTGCTCAGGCTGATTCTTTGCTGCAGATTAACTGCTATTGCATCAATAATAATCACCAAAAATCATTTAGACACACTTCCTAAGAGGTACACTAATTTTCAAGGCACCAAATTCCAATATATGAAATTTCTAATACAGCAAAAAAACAAAGTAACTACCTGAGAGGGAAAAAAAGTAAAGAATGGTTCTAATAAAGGAAATCCCAGGCAAAGAAAAGACACATGTCCATTGTGATCATTTGATCTAAACAATAAGAAAAAACAAAATTCAATGTGATTTCTTTTTTTCCCTAAATAGAATGCAAAATCAAAGCACTAGAAGACTTCATTTCAGAAGAAATGCCATAAGCTCCATAGGACCATAACCATAGTTCCCAATAAAGAAAGGCATCACTCCCAAACTAACACATAGTAGAACGACCAAGTAAAGCCTTAAAGAGCAAATCTAAGCACAGCATGGTCAGTGATTAATACTAGCTGATCCAAATTGCAAAGCGGACAATGCCACTCGCCAGATACCAAACAAGATGACAACGAGAATTTCATTCTACAACTACACACTGTTTCCGAAATATCTTAACATGCGCATCATAGAAATTATTCAAGATTATGTAACAGAGCCTCCGTACCGTATAAGCAAGTACAAGTATTCAATAAGACAGTAATGATTAAGCATTGGAGTCAACCCCTTCAAAAAAGTTAGCCCCCAAAACGACTCTTACTCCTATTAAAGTAACCAATAATAGTGAAGAATCTAACAAGCTAGAAAATGAATTCAAATCTAGAAACCAATAAAACCACAATTTGAGAAACAAAATGAATGGGAAATTCAAGCAACAAAGTAGAGGGCACCTGGCTGCAGCGATCGCATGTGAAGGGCAAGAAATCGATCTGCCTGCAATCTTCGACGCTGCAATGCTTCCCCAGATCTGGGAATTCCGGAGTTCCCATCGGAATCCAATTCCACCGCCAGCGGAAAAATGGTAAAAACCAAGAAAACAAGGGAAACTCGAGAACGAAGGCTTTCGGATTGTTGCGGGAGGACGGAAAGTTTGAGTTTCCCCGGGAATTGTTGCAGGATTAAAGGGATTAATAAATGTCCGGAGGCTTTCGGATTCCGCGGATTTAGATAGAAATTAGAGATAGCCGAATCGAAAGTTTTGAAAGGGGAGAGAGACAGAAAAAAAAAAGAGAGTCAAAGTCGTCCCAAATTTCCTACCCACGGTGACACAGTCCATTCAAAAAAAAAATATTTCCTACCCACGGAATTAATTTCGAAAATAATATATTACGTGGTTTTTGGAGTTTATTATTTTTAAAAGATAAATTATGCAGGCAATGTTTTCAAGTGTTTACGCAAAGAAGAGGATGAAGAAAATCAAAGGCTTGAGTACAAGCGGTTGGGACCGGCAATTTTTAAAACTATCCCCTGAATTTAACATGAAGTTAACAGAGGTTAACGATCGTTTAATTTTATTAATATGCATTGACACTATTCGAATATGATATACAAATTCGACATAAATTTAACATAAAATTGGTAGATTAGAATTAAAATATCTTACTCATTTAATTAAATGGATCGAATTAAACTTAACATAAATAACTTTATACATATGCTCTAACGCAATTCAAACTTGACACGCAAATACGAAACGTAAAATAGTTTTACAATTTCTAACTAAGATGGCATAATTTATAGACCACCAAGTCAACATGCTCGAAACTCATAATCTAAGCACTTTGTCAAAATAATTAGCATTTTATTTGAACTTTTTTTTAGTGGTTAGACTGGGTTTGTTTCGATATTGTTAAAATATAATATAAAATAAAACTATATATGAGAGTGGAAGCATATTTTGGAGAGTAAAGAGAAAGATAATAAAATTAAGGATTTAAGATAGTTTGGCGATACTAATATACAATATAACTGTTTTGTTTATATTGACTTAAAAATAATGTATCACAAGAGGTTCTATTTATAAAGTAGATGAGATTAGTCATACGAGATAAATATTCTCAATATAATGAGAAATATTTTCTCATTGTTTAGTTGGCACGGAAAATGTTTTTCCATCCTAACGAGAAATCAACTGAAAACCACCTAAAATATTAAAAAGCCAAACAAACACCCCCAGTAATTCAAAAAGAAAACCCCCACAAAAAACCAAATATTGTAGGAATGGAGAGTAATTCTATACATCACCCTATTCTTATTACTCAGTAAGTGAGAAGCGAAGGAATTGGCACTCATAGGAGAGATAGGAAGACAATCAAATTTCTAAAAAGCATAAGCCAATTTTCACCTTACATTAGCAAATTTTATTGTTTTCGTTGACTAATATATTTCACCTGTATCAAATACTGGAATTTGAGGAAAAACTTTTTCTAGAAAAAAAAAAAACATTTTGAAAAATGTTTATTTTTATTCTATTGCACGTCTCTCTTGTGCATCTCCCTATAAAATATGTGCAAATATATTATTAAATATTTAGGATATACATGTGGGCGGGTATTACGAATTCACTGAAAAATCGGCGAAGGGGATTGGTCTAAATAATATTTATTTTCTTGTTTTTTATCTTCTCTCAACTTTTCATTGTTCTCAGTTTGAAGCTTACGCTTCATGGAGTTGGCTACCCCTCGTGTATGACGTTACTTCAGTTGAAAATATACTTTCGACAATACAATTTGATCTGATATCAAACTTCATTGCATCATTACGAAACTTCATAAATTTGGGCTCCGTTTGTTAACGCTGGAGCTCCCCATTTCTTATTGTCGTGCAGTGTGTGCACACTGCAGGACAACAAATGCCCATTTTAGTCAAAATTTTTATTTTGACTTCCAAAAATGCCCTCATGTCTCATTTCACTACACAAGAGATTGTTTCAGCCGAGAGGGTATTTTTGGAAGTCAAAATATACCATTTTGACTAAAAAAGACATGTGTTGTCTGCAGTGTGCAGGGCACACTGCACGACAATAGGAAATGGGGAGCTCCGGCGTTAACAAACGGAGCCTTGATATCCGAAGCGGACTAATCTCTTTTTTTAATAGTATGTGAGATACACATATTGTTTTAATAAAAGTTTTTTTAACTTTATTTCTATTATTAAAAAAATATATACATATCACATGTTAAAGGAACATGTCATTTTTATAGACTAAATTAAAAGAAATTCTATCAACTTAATTTGAAAAAAAACTCTGGTTCCGTTTGTTTCGGTTTCGAATGCCACTATTCGATCAAGTCACCAATCTCTCTCTATGGCGTCGCTTGAGTATAATCCTAAGTTGGGGCTCCTTTTTTGACTTATGGGGTCCCCTTAAAGCAATTGACCCAGCAGATCCACCTGCTTAAGTTTTTAGAAAAGTAATTTTTTAAAAGTTTGTGTGTTTGGTAAACCTATTTGCAATAATTTTTTTTTAATAATAATAAAAAGTGATTGGTGTGATATAAAATAGAAATTAAGTTATAAATTTTTTATAAGTAAAAGTAAAAAACTTATGTTTTGTTGAATTTTTTGTAATATATAAATTTTTTTTTAAAAAAATGTTTGGTAATAAGAATATTTTGAAATTTACTTTTTTAGAGAAATAATAAAAGGGTTGGCCAAACATTATGAATTTTTTGTGAGAAAAAAATAAAGAAAGTTATTTAATATTGTGAAAAAATGATTTTTTTTTTTTTGGAAGAAAGGAGAGAAAGTTTGCCAAATGTAGCCAACATTTTGTGAATAGTGATAATATACTATTGAATTTTGACTGTATCAAAATCATGGTTTGGATAACCCAATAATCTGTTGGAGAAGATCAGTTATCGCAACAGTACAATCTCAAACTCGTTGTGATACTGTGCTCAAATGGATAAAAACGTATTTTACATTTTGGATGGCTAATATGATGGATGGGTTTTTTAAAAATTTGTTTACCTATTTTGACTAAAAAGAGAAAATTCATAATCCATTGAGAGTGCTCTCACAAGTGTAGTCGGACAATCCAGATAAAAAATTACAACCAATCCTCATTTGTGTGTCTCTCTAAGTCTCTCTATATATATTTTTCTTAAAATAAATTAATGAAAGATTCAATATTATCATAGATTCGTAATTTGATAAGCAAGTGTTAAATCACCACTCGTTTCAAAAGTTTAAGCTGATAAAAAAAGGTTAATTTAATCACTTAATTAATACTTTAACACTCCCCCTCACGTGTGGGCACACGTGAAATATTTAATTGAAATGTGGTGAAATGATGAAGTCAAGGTTTGAATTTAGGACCTTTGACTTTAATACCATATTAAATCACCACTCATTCTAAAAGCTTAAGCCGATAAAAAAAAGTTAATTTAATCCCTTAATTAATTCTTTCACAGCAAGGCATAAGTTCTTTATCTACTCTCATATTTATCTTTCACACATGGTGTCCAGGCAGGTTGGTCAAGGCTGCTCTATGTTGGCACTCAAATTTTTGAGTGCCTAACAT
>FXXK01000030.1:1219932-1271259 GCA_900184695.1 Betula pendula | reverse complement strand
GAATTTTTTTGTTTTTTAGTGAATTTTTTATTTTAATAGTAATAAAAATTAAAAAAAATTGTTAAAAAGTGGTTGATGTGATATAAAAAGTGAGAATGTTTTGGGTTTAAGAAAAGTGATGAACAGTAACATCTCCTAAACAGTAAAACCGTTTCCCAAACATGCTCATAGTGATCGGTTCCTCTCTATGTCCTTTCTTTTCTTCTATGAAGAGTCAAAACAAAATGTCTTCTGATGGACTCTTCAGATGCATCATACACATCATATTAAATCACTACAACTTGACAAATTAGCCAACTGCTCACTCTGTTCCCAGTTCCCAGTTCCCACCATCTCTGAAGACTGGTTCTCGGGGTCACAAAATGAACAGAGGCATGTGATATCACTAAGGACAAATTGGGAAAAGAAATCTCACCTGGAGCTATACAGTCAGTATACACGAATAATCCAAGATACGTACACCACTGACAAACTCCACATTTTTCCAACGTTTCGATCGCCTCAAAAACCACACCGACTAAAATAGAAATGCCAAAGTAGATTAAAGTAAACAAAAAAGACATTCAAGTAATTATTAGAGATCAGCAATTGGAATCCTATCTCAGTTTCTCTCTCTCTCTCTCATCACTCTCTCCACAGTATTCGGTCTCTGCATATTTTCATAATTTCATTCACAGTCTCTCCTTTTTCAACAATGCTCATGTTCATGGTCATGGTTGTGTTCTTGGGGACTAAAGAGGGATGGCTAGCAGGTGAGATGGGGCCACAAGTTGATGATGATCCTACACCACCGACAGTGGAGCCGAGCCGCTACACACATCGGTCGATCGAGACACTGGTGGTGGTTCTAGCGGTGATCATTATTGTAGGTGTCATAGCAGGCATCGTTGCCCGGCTCTGTAGGAGTTGCATTGATGGTGGAGCTCCGGCTGCAGTAGTACCCCCTCCAGTGGAGCCTAAGCCACCAGCAGCAGCAGAAGAAGCCAAAAAGTAGAAAAAAGAAAAAGAAAAATGGACGTGGGTCAATTAGATATGGTATTGCAGAGCAGAAAATACATGTAAGTGGGACTGTTTTTGCTTATCAGAGAATCAGAGATCGACCTCTGTGCGGTGCTTAATTAATTAGCTAGCATGTATTATTAGGATTTAGAAAGTAGTGACTGTAGAAGCTAAATCATGTGTGCTCCTTATAACTCATCTTTCCTGAATTGAGTTTTCTCTTGTCCTTTTGTCTTTTTCTATTTTTCAATGAGTCTTCTCAATTTTCCTTTATTTATTTATTTTTAAAATCTCTTTTTACTGTCCTAAGTTTCTAATTCCACCGATAGAACACTCCAGCCGGTCCCGAGAAGATAAAGAGTAGTTCTCATACAATGTATGACAATGTAGGGGTGGTAATTTTTTATACGATCCACAAATTTGGTACGAAAATAATGGATTTGAGTTTTGGGTTATCGGGCCCGGGTCAAAACGGGTCATACAAGTCAACTCGCCGGATGACTCGGCTGACCTGTTAATCTTTTTTTTTTTTTAGTTAACATGAGGCTAAAACTAAAAGTAACGGCTATGTTAACCCATTCCATCTCCTGATCTGAGATTCTGAGTGATTTCCATTCTTGGGTATGTTGGGTCGGGTTAAATATATTTGACCGATGACTCGACCCGTCAACTAAACGGGTTGACGGGTCGTATTGTATTAACCCGTTTATTAAACGAGTCGTGTCAACCCGTTTAATAAATAAGTCGTGTTCGGGTTTAGGGTTAATGGGTTGACGGGTCAACTTAAACTTAACCCGCCAACCCGTTTTGCCACCCATAAATTACAATGTATGGTTTATATAGATAATCATACATGTTAAATTTCACACTGCTTAATCAATTTTTAGAGTGATATAATAGATGTGATTATCGCTTTTTACTTGGTTGTTACATCCAATCTTTTTGTTTGCTAATCCTTTCACTGTTTCATTTTTTCTTTTCACCCAAGAAAGTCAAAATATTAACAAACAACATTAGTTTTAAAAAAATTCAAAATTACTTTCTTATATTAAACTTATCCTATATATATTTTAACAATTCTAACCTTTTTTTTGGTGGGGGGCTTAATAATTTTAATTTTACGAACCTGTAAGATTAGAATTCGTGATTTCTCACCAATTATCCCGAATCGAAGGGAGTGGAGCTGCTATTTGGGTTTACATTCTAAAGCTGAACTTCAACATTTTATCCTAGCAAGAAACAGTGAAAGCTAATAATAGCTTTACCCATAATCTAGAGTTCATGGGAAAAATCTTTTCAAGGCTGTTCATGGATCTTTCTTCATTTCTCTCTTTTTTATCTCTATTTTATAATCGAATTAAGCATGTCATAGATCAGAAGGCATAGAGTTTTAGTCCCATTTCTTTCCGTTAAGGGGCCACTTATGATCGTGGGAAATCAATCATTGCATCAGTACTTCTCCATGTTAGGTTCCTTACCAGTTACCATGCCACCAACATATATGGTGGGGGAAACATCATAGTTTTACTGAAAAAGTAACTTACAAAATCCAAACGTTGCTTTTCAGAAAGCTATTCCTTTGCAAGCTTTCTTGTCATCCCTCGTTGAGTTTTCAAAGGCTTTCAAGAACTAACCGTTGCCGACTCCTTTTGTCAGAAAGGAGGACATGCTCTAGAATACCAAAATACTTGCTGATACGTGTGAGTATACTATACAAACTAAATACGAGAAAGAAAAAAAAGTTGTATAAACAGTTACTTGAAAATACTTGATCTTGATTTTTCTTTACAGATTTCAAGATCCAACAGTTGTGTTGACTTCATGGAAATTAAAGGAATTTCGGCAGATCACCATGATTAGAATCCTCTCTGTTTTAAATAAAATGGATATTATCTAATTTATGGTTATTGTTGAGGAATAAAATGAATCTTTGGGCCCAGAATTAAAAATCTAGAAAGGTTTGGGATTGGACCAAAGCCCATAAGGTCTTTTGAGGCCCAGCCTTCAAGTTAGGCTCATAGGAGACGTGCTAGGCGTCCGTCTGTGACGGACGCCTAGCGTCCGTTATGGACCAAAAAAAAAAAAGAAAAAATCAAAAAAATTAGCTTTTTTCATTAAAAAATATGCTTAAATTTATTTGATCCCCATTTTTTTTTTCTCCAAGGTTATAAAATGGGGATGAAATAAGCCTGAACCTGTTTTTGGTTAAAAAAATATTTTTCTTATTTTTTAGGTAATTTAATAAAAAAAAGCTAATTTTTTTGATTTTTTCTGTTTTTTTTGCCTATTGACGGACGCTGGGTGTCCGCCCAGCTCTACTCAGGCCCATAGATATGGATCAGGATACATAAGCTTCTCTAGAAGGTCTCATCATGAGCAGAGCGTACAAGGCTTGAGAAATGTGAGCCGAAAACCCAAACTATAATTTATCCCAAAAAGTTATGGTCCTCGAAGAAATACACACTCCACTCCAGAAGAAATGAGCATTTAATGAAAACATGTTCGCACTACGCCACAAAGGCTAACCTGTGATGGCCCACTTAACTCCGAAAAGCAAAGAAAATCGTCATAAGGAGTCTTTTATATCACGTTTTCGTAAGAGCTAAGTATCCAAGTCATATTGATGTGACTAATGGCAACAACAAGCATAGTATAAAGGTGATTCCGGAAGTATCCATTAAGGCTTAAGGGAGCAATTCCAATACATGCATTAGATGTATACACTAGAAACACCTATCAAAAAAAAAAAAAAGCACGAAAATAGTAAAAATTATAAATAAAAGTGATAAGAGGAAGTCGCCTAGTGGTACTAGATATTAGTGGGTTATGATTTAGGCCTCGTTTGGTATGCGAAATGAGTATTCTATCAGAAAAAAAAAAAGCTATTACTAGAAATAGAAGACGGTGGAATGGAATAGTTATTCTTATTCTTTGGTTTGGTGACAATATATATACTCTAATGAGAATTGAATCAAAATTACTAAAAAAATCCTCACTTTAATTCTTTTTTTTCAACAAAAAAAAAAAAGTAAGACAATTGTGGGTGGTTGCACCACCCCCAATGGGTGGTCGGCCACCCACGGTAGAAGCCGGGGGTGACCGCACCACCCCCGGAGGCCATTGTGGTGGACCCACGACGGTCTCTGGGGGTGGTGCGGTCACCCCGGTGCCATGGGGGTGGCCAAGACCACCCCTGATGAGCACTGGGGGTGGTCGTGGCCACCCTCGACGACGCCTGGGGGGTGCCACGACCACCCCGAGGTGCTTCGAGGGTGGCCAGGCCACCCCCAATTGTACCACCCACTGAAACCCACGTTGTTTTCTCTTCCTTTTTTTTTTTAATTATTATTATTCTTTTAGAAAAAAATAAAATAAAAATAAGTATTTTTTTGGAAAATGTTGTCAATATCACAAGAAATAGTTATTCCTCTCATTTTGAAGAGGAATAATATTCCTCTTCGTAAGGGAATAAGTATTCCAACGGAATAACTATTCCTTGGAATAAGCCTTTACCAAATAAAAGAATAGGTATTTCATACGAATAGTCATTTCATTCCATGGATCTATTCCGCAAACCAAACAGGGCCTTAATAGAACAGAATTAAGGTTAAATCAGGTCAATCTGATTATATATGATTAATAAAATAGGTCAATTTTGGCTCAATCCACTTAACTCACAGATAAACTGCATAACTTGTCCCTAGTTGTAAAAATATAACTTCGGTGTTGTAATTCATTTTATGTTAAATAATTGGGAATTATTATTCCAATATGTATAAAATGGCATTTTCATACTTACCAATTGGGGATTTTGTTTATTAAAACGGTTGCGCGGGCCAAATTGTGTCACCCACTTATTTAAATGGGTGTGTCATAAATGAAGGGTCTAACCCATTTAATTAAATAGATTATATTCAGATTGACTCATATAGTAACTACAATAATTTTGGTCTTTAGCGGCAACTTTAATAGCAATAACAAAAAAGTCGTCGTTAATCACTTATTATGCGTGACAACATTTTATAGTTGTCGTTGATAATCTAAAAGTTGTTGATAATAACGATGACAATTAGGTTGTCACAAATGTATCGTCGTAAATAGATGCGCAGGAAATTGCTATAAGTTTTTAGCAATGACACATTACATTTACCAACGACAAAAGTCATCGTTAAAAGTGAAACATATCTGCGACAACTACGATTGTCGCCGATAAGTACATATCCACCACGATAGGAGATTGTCGTCGCAGATATCATACTTAAATTAAAAAAGAAGGGCATGTGGTCGTTACAGATAACTTGTTATCCACGACGAATTCTTAAGTCTTTGCGGATGACTTGTTAGTTGTTATCCACGATGACTTTATAAGTCGTCTAGGATAATTAATTATCAGCGATTCTAAAATTCTATAAGCAAATTAGTGTAAAAATATTTATGATAGGGTTATGATAGGACTATCTAACACTTTCAACCAGCACAAGGAAAGACAAATTAGTGTAAAAATATTTATTAAAATCAAATGAAAAAAATCAATGCAAGTGATTGATTGAATTTTTGGTAACTAACATTTTTTTTTTATCACTTATCAGATATGAAATGATTTTAAGGACTTGAACAATAAGTCGTTGGAAAATAATGAAATTGGAAAATAATAAAAGAATTTGGATTTGAATAAGAATGGAATAGAGAAATAGAAAGAAAAAAAATGGAAACTTATAAAGAGATGAGTTTATAATTGAATAAAATATTTAGAGACTTTCCATATTGTTAACATTTTTCATTTTTTTTTTAATGTTTGATTCGCTTATTTAATGCTATCAATTTTACCATAATTTGAGATCTTAATTAGAGAATATTGACTATAATTACTTATTTACCATAATCATTGATTAATTACGTGTTGATAAAAGTTACTATTTTACTAGAATTTGGGCCCTTCATTAGAAAATATTGATTATATTAATGCCTTAAATATTTTCTAATAAATTTTCATTAATATTTATTAATTGAGAACCTTATTAAATTGGAAGCCTTAATTAGAGAATATTAACTATAATTAAAGTCTTAAATATATTTTAATGAAATAAATATTCATTAATATTTATTACTTGGAAACCTTAGGCGGTCGCCTATTCCGCCTAAGGTTGAGTTGCTCCTAATTCCAGCATGTAGTTGTATAAATAACAAAACATTCCTTGTTTTTTTTTTTTTTTTTTTTTTTTTTTCTAGTTCAATACTGGAAAACGGGCTACAGGGGAGGATCTTTCCCACTCCTGATCCGAGAGGAAGAGAGAATGGGGGATCCTATGGGAATGCTACCAAACACAAGGTTGGAAGCGGCCTATTTAGCTAAAAAATGTGCACAATAATTGGCACATCTAGATACTTTCAAAGCCTTCCGGCTTTGAAAAGAAGATAAAACTAATGTCAGATATACAATTTGCAAAAGCCCAAGAAGAAAATAAAGAATGAGAGTTTATGGAAAGCATTACTAAGAGAGAGTCACCCTCCAACACTAGGCGATCCAACCCAGCAGAGGCAGCCAAAAGAGCAGCAAGGGTTTCACCTTGTAGAGCATCCAGTGTGAAAAGTTTCTGAGAGGCAGCCAAAACAATATTACCACGATCATCAGAAATCACGGCAGCAGCAACAGCAAAGGAATTTCTTACAGCTACATCAAAATTGCATTTGAAACTACCCGCACAAGGCGGCAACCAGATAGATGGCAGCTCACTATTCTTCCAAGCAGACACGTGAATATTCAAAGAATGGGAAACCTGAAGAATAGCTTTACTTGGGGAAGGAAGGAGACCCTCATGAACAAGCCTATTCCTGGCCATCCAAATAAAATTCAGATTAAGGGCAGCAAAGAGTTGAAATTTCCTAACCTCGAAAATTGGAATAACTAGAGAAGAAGAATGATAAATAATAGCAACAATCCAATCAGAAATAGGCAAAGAAGAGAAACCCGAAGTCAGCAAAGGCCAAGGGGAGCTCCTCTGGCCAAATCGCAATCCAAAAAATTGTGACAAAGGGTCTCGGAGGGGCCTTTGCAGAAGGGCAAATTCAAGCATCAGCCTCCTTAGAGACAACAAACCTCCCAATCTTGGAGCGACAAGGCAAAATATCCCAAGCAATTTTCCATAAAAGGTGCTTCAGTCTACCTTGAATTTTCAGACCCCACAGGGACTGTTAGACTTCTGGAGAAAAAGGAGAGACACGGCTATCCAAAGAAAGAGAAAGCTCATGAGCCGATTTAACCGAAAATTGCCCCAAGGGAGAAGGAATCCATCTCCATTTATCAAAAGAAGAAATCTGAGGTAAATGTATACTTAGAATGTGCTGGACCGTAGAAGGGGAAAAGAGATCCTCCAACAGATTAATATTCCAAGATCGTTCCCCAGGAGTGATCAAATCCGCAACTGTGAAAGGAGGAAGCTCCAGCAGGTGAACATTTGGAGAAGGCCTAAAAGAAGGCATTAAGGGAATCCAGGGAGAATCCCAGATATCCACGTTCAACCCACAAGAAACCGAAATGCAAGCACCCTTTTCAACCACCTTCCTACTCTTCAGCAACCCTTTCCAAATCCAAGAGGAGAGCGGTTTGAGAGAGGCCTTCAAAAAGGAAGAACCATTAGAAAGATATTTAGTTCTTAAAACATCAACCCAAAGAGACGGCTGATTAGAAGTCAATTTTCATCCAAGTTTGGCAAGCAAAGAAGAGTTCTGAGACTTCATCAGACGAAGCCCTAAGCCCCCCCAGAGATTTAGGTTTGTAGATATTCTCCCAAGAAAGCAGGGAGAGGCAGTGAGACATCTATTGGGGAAAACCCCACCAAAACTTTCTCAGCATAGCATTAATGGCCGAACACAAAGACTTTGGAAGAAGAAAAATCGACATCAAATAAGAGGGAATAACATTAGCCACAGATTTGATAAGAGTAGTCCTTGCCACTTGAGAAAACATTCCTTGTTATATATGTTTGTAGTAGCTAGTTTGCGAGTTTGTATCAATTTCTCAAGTGTCCATTAAGCGCGGTAATGGTCAGTAACTACTTAAGTGTTTTGTTCTGTTATTTGGACCACACAAGGTCACGAGATGTTTGCCTTGGATTTTTCCTCTGACGAGATAGACTGGCCTGGTATTTGTAGATAAGGAACGATGCATTGTTCTAAGATTCTTTTTGAATTTAAAGAGGGCATTGGACATTAGGTTCCGTTTGTTAATAGTTTTAATTTGGGTGATGTTTGTTGTTTTTGGTTTGAAAAATTATTCTAATATAACATAAATATATAAATAACTTTAAGTGTTTTATGAATAGTTCGTTAATGTATTTGTTTTGAAAACAAAAGGCAAAAGTGAAAAGGAGAAAGCATTAACAAATGAAACTTAAGTTCGAATGCATACAACAAAAATTTGAAGTAACAATTAAAATAGATATTAAAAAAAAAGTTTATTTGGAATAATTGATTTTTGTTGAAGGAAAATTAAATTCATCCTACTGTTCTTGAAAGATTACAATGGTAATGAAAGAAAGATATTGCAAAGATATTAAGGAAAATTCAGAATAAATTGGAAGGCTTTGAGTGTGTGTGAGTGTTTTGTGAGTGACTGAAAAGGCCTAAAAACCACTAACTACATTTTATTTACAATTCGGTTATGGCAAAGAGTCCATTGCCCCAGTCCAATCAACAGCCCAGCCCGCAAGTCATTAAATAAACAAGGCCTAGGCTAAAACCCTAATATGAGTATCTTCACTGTTCTTAAATTAGAGCATATCAGAAATACTCCATATGTCGAGGGGGGTGGCGATGCCAGGCCGATCGATGCGATGGCGGACTGGTTCACCAGTCTATGAATCGTTAATTGATGATGATTCGTCACCACGCATTCTTCATTCTTCTGTACGTACAATATTCTCTCGTCCTTCTTACGATATTGTTTTTTGTATGTCTTTTTTGCACGGTGGGGAAATGGAGGAATATTTTTGGAAGAAAGAGGTGGATTTTGTCAAGTTGTATAAGATTGAAATTGATTCAGACAGTACTCGTCTGGTGGACGATAGTAACGTACAGGAGATTCGTCCTTCATGGGAACGATTACTTCCATACGAGTCAAGCTTTGCGGCCCTAGGCGGCGATATATACTGTTTGGGTGGCGAAACACCGTCGGAGTTCTCCAATTTACCTTATGTCTATATGTTAGATACTTTGGGTCCTTATGGATGGGTTCCTCTGCCTTTTATGAACTTTCCAAGATCACGACCTCAGAGTTTAGTTCTCGATGGCAATCTCTATATTTTTTCCGGTCTATATGGTACTTGTGATGGTGCATATTCACCTATCAAAGGGGGTGACGTGGAGGTTTATCATCCTAGTGATGGTCGATGGGATCTCTTGCCTGATCCTCCATTACCTCTTGGATCTCACTTTATTTGTGCAGCTCTTGAGAATCCAAACAGGATTCTCGTGGCTTCACGTACAGTAGAAACGGGTGGACCTGTTTTTGGTACCAAAGCGATGTTCTATGTATATGATGTGTTGCATGGTTATTGGAAGGTGATTAAGAACCCTGAGCGCAAGATACACCGTGAGTGTCCTATGAGAGGTAGAGGAAAAGCTTTAACAGTAGGAAACACATTGTACTGGATATCAGATCACTATATGTTCGTCGCCTACTTGTTAGATCATGACATATGGCTTTTAGGGAATCTTGCTTGTCTCGGACTTTCGATTTTTGGACACAGCGACTGGTATCCTCCTATTTTACTACATTTACACGACAAGAGGTTCTGCGTGCTACAATCTGCACCTGAAAATTTAGTTTACCGCGTCATACTCGATGTCTCTCATAATTCCACGCAGAAGAGTATGGAGATTTCTGTAGTGTCAGTCCAGAAATATAAGACGGAGGAGATCTCTACCATAAGAAATTGCTTTTTACTTTAAGTTTGTTGATTTCTCTCTATATTCCTTTCTTTTTACCAAACACAAACATTTTATGTGCACAAGGAATCTTCCTCAACATTTTCTAGTGCCTATTCTTTTGATGTTGGGGTAAAACAGGACGGATGAAGCTCGACATTTCATCTTAATAGACTTGTGGTATGATAATGAGTAGGTGTAGCATCTGTTATATATGTCGTAGTAGCGTCAAGATCGCACATTTTAAGTTATGTTAAATTTATTATTGATGCTATTTTATTATAAAGTGTACCATACTTTTTTTTTTTTTTTTTTTTTTTTTTTTTCTATTTAATAGTGGGGAAATATACGAAGTGTGCATACTGGTGGGGTTAATTTGATATATCTTGAAGGATGAAATGCCCGAAAGCTCTCTCTTCTGCGGTTGTCCTGAGGGAGGGAGGAGGGCCCTCGCCTCTTCTTCCATTTTTCCCCCCTTCTCGGCATTCTTCTCTCTCTTTTCTTTGTTTTCTATTTTTGCTGTATTGTCTAACAGTTGTCGTGCCGCTCTTTGTCTCCGCCTCAACCACACCATGTGCCACCTCACCAACCTCTCTTCCTCAATCCTCCAATCTGTCTCTCCGAAGCCTAGATCTGATTTTTTTCAAACCAGATCGGTCTCTCCAGCCCCCCACGCGTTGGCGTGTCTGCAAGCTCCAAGGCAGATCTCCACCAACGCTGTAGCTGTTGGGTTTTGTTGGTTTTTGTTTGGTTTTTTATTATTTTCTTGTTTTTTGCTGTCACGGTCCTTATTTCGAGGTCGAGTATTGTCTCCTGACCCTTAGGGTCGAAGAGTTGTAGGTCGGTGTGAGAGTCTATCTCTCAAGCCCGGAAATAAGTAAGTGTGAATTTTGGCTAATCATGTCCTAGATCTAGCTTTAGCTCGGTGCAGATCTGCTCCGTAATTGAAGTTGTTCTTAAGTCAGTGGTGGTTGTAGTCATAGACAATTCTTTAATTGTTAAGATATTTTTGTCCGGTCTATGACTATGTAATTTCATAACGTTTGTGTTATATTTAATCTGCATTGTATGCTTCTAATGTTTATGCTCTTAGTTTATTATCAATGAATTTGGCACATTCACACTAAAAAAAAAATAAAAAAATTGATATATCTTAGGTATGAAGCGGAAGTACGCATATATATAGTCTCTAACTACAATAGCAAAGGGATAAATACGCGCGCATGGTCTTATTTGATATTTATAAATCATCGGGTGTGAATAAAGCAAACTATAAATACTGAAAATCTAAAATAATATTAGTAGCCTTTTTTTTGTCCATCAATAGTATTATTATTAGGAATATCCCTTGCCCTTTGGCCGGGTCTCTTGGAAAAGAGATATGTGTCAAATTTTGGTGTATTTCCATGACTTTGTGTCTTGTACAATGAATTTCCTAAATTAGAGTTATTAATTGCTGGGATTTGATCATCAAAATAAGCATGTTTGCAAAGAAATTTCTTAAGAACGTACGTATGCTTAAAAAAAAAAAAAAAAAAGTCCTCTTACCTCTTGATATTTAGACACTTTTGTAATTGTACTCTCAAAATTTAAACCGTTGTAATGACGGGTTTTTATGTTTGAAAAATTTGTAATATCACCTTTTTTGTCAAGGTTTGGAGTTAAATCATACGGTAAAAGGGTGAAAAATCTCTTATATCTATAAAACTAATAAAATATGAAATTACCTTTAAGTTAAAAGTTTTAATTTTAAAAAAATAAAAAAAATAAAACAAAAAGGAAAAAGAAAAAAGAACTCAATGGCCGTGGGTCTTATGATTAGTCATAGATTAGATGTTCACATAAGAATGACTACTGTTTTTTTTTGTTAATTAAAGACACTACTGTTAGTCTTATAGTCGTTTGATAAATGTTGAGACTACAATATCATTATTGTTTGTAGGAATTTTTTTACAAATTAGCTTCACATGTATTCTTTAATGTGAGAAGTATGTGTTTTTTTTTAATAGTATGTGCCTATAATATGCTTTTTTAATAACTTAAATAATACATGTCGGTTTTAGAGGCCAAACCACACCCTACAACCTTTTTTTATAAAAAAAAGAAAAAAAAAGTTGTTTTTCGAATTTATAAGGGTATTTTTGTGTGATTGAAAAAAATATTAAAGTTATTTTTGTCTTTTTGCTACCTTAAGGAGACATTGACAAATTTTGATAGTTTGGAGAACATTCTTCAATGGGGTGATAGTTTGAGAAAATAGGATCATATCCATTTCAAATGAAAATAGAGAAAATCATTGTTTTGTGAGAATATGTGTACTTTTCTTTTCTTTTTTTTTTTTTAAAAAAAACATTGATTTCGTTAAGAACATAAAATCAATTTTTAATGTAATGTTATATAGCATTCTTAGTATCCTCACTATATTTTACTAGCTATTCTGAAAACTATTTTTCTCTATTTTAGTCACCTACTTTTTTAAAGTACTATTAGCAGTCTTAATATTTTAATTATCTACTTTATATTTGTCTTTTACTAACGATTATATTTCTAAATATTTATCTTATTTTAACGGTCATATTTTTTTTAAAAATGTCATATCCTTTCAATATAAATAAGACTATTTTCTCTCAAATTATCATTCATTTCAATTAAGATTGTCGAGTTTGTGGTTCTTAATGTAGACGTTAATTATGTCTCACAGATTTTGTTTGATGTTTTTTTTTTTTTTAATTCAGTTACACGTACATATGTTGTCGTTTGTTTTTTTTCTTAATGCATAATAAATACATAATCTTGGTTTTAATGGGGCTATTTAATGTTCACGGATGAGAATGAAGAGAGCAAATGGGAGAGAACATTTTTCTTAATGCATAATAAATACATTATAAATATATAACTAGTTTAGTAATTAAATGCCAGTACCACGGCAAAAATAGTCTGCAACAAAATCTGTCTTCTACAGTATTGATGATATGAATTAGGTACAGTGCTTTCTACCGAAGCACTCTCACAATGCCACGTACAACCAGAGATTGGGCATTTAATCCGACGCCTGACACTTGTTGAAATCCCATCATCACTATTGACTGGCTCACTTTCCTCTTCCTAGCTATTCTTTTCTCTGCCTTCTCTTCTGCAATTTTCACTATTGGCAACCATAATACTCATCGGCTCCTTAAAGGACATACAGAATCTGAGGCACGAGTAAAGCTACGGACAGCTTTGCTGTCCGTTTTCCATCCGGCTTTTGACAGCTGGATGGGTAAACTCAACTCAGGTTGAGTTGAGTTTTTTTAAAAAAAAAATCAAAAAATTCAGTGAAATGGCACGAACCTTTTCCTTTCCCCCCAGTTTTCTTCTCACTCTTCTCAGACCACGCGATCTCTCTCTCTCCACAGAAACCACCACCGACTGCGCCCACCGGATACGGCAACGTCCACCCACAACCCAGCAGCTTCTCTCTCTCTCCACAGAAACCCACCAAGGATTCCGCCCACCACTGTCTGCTCCAACCACCACTGCCGGTGACGCCCACCCTCCACGGCCACCACGAACGACTAAAAGGTTTTTTTTTTATTGATTTTTAATATTTCCCCAAGATTTTATGGGGAAAATTTGCCCAATTTGTGGGTTATATAAAATCTGAAGACGCTTTTTGACTAATTGTTTAGAATGTGTAATCTATTTTTCTTTTTTGGTCGGTGTTTGTAGAAATGACCTTTTTGTTTTGAATTTTTAGACCATGTTTGGTGGGAATTTTTGTGTGGTTGAAGCTTTCCGGTTTTCTATTGTGCTTCTTTTCTTTTCTTCTTATGTGCTTTTTTTTCCCCTTTTATCTTGAATTTTGGTTCAACTAAAAGCAGAGTTCAGGTGTCACTATCCTTGAAATTGCAATTTGGCACTTAAGGAAATGAGATGCGCAACATTGTAGATTGTTGTCTAAACGATGTTCGATAATATTGGCTAGTGATGTTGTGGGTCATGTTTTAATAAATAGTTGTATCTACTTATCAAAAATAAATAAATAAACAAATAGTTGTATCTATCCTCAAAATTGAAATGTTGAAGAATAGGTTTTCTTGTATAAACAAAGAGAATTATTGGTTTTGCTGGTTTGGATTCAACAACTTGTAACTTATTATTACTTCCTCCTAATAAGATCTATACCTAGAATCATAATATCAAAGATTTTGTTGTTTTTGTATATGGTTTATCATCTTCTTGACCTCATATACCATTGTTACTACCTGTTGATACTTATTTGTTAGTATTTTTTTTTTTTGATAGGCAATTATTTGGTAGTAAAATGAAAACTGCTTCCCCATTATTACAAGATGGAGGTTGAGGTTGTGGGTTCATGTTTTGATAAGTGCTTGTGTAGCATACCAATTAAAAAAAGGCTACTTCACTTGAGATTTGAAAGAACAGAACTATTCTTGATATCTAAAATTTGGGTTACAATCTTTTTTTGATTTTTAAATCTGTGGTCCCGTGGTACTCTGTTGTTATCAGTGATGGGAAATCTCCTAATACAACCAGTTGAAGCCTTTATTTATAGGAAGGGTTGTGGGTTTAAATGTTGTTATTCATCTCCATAGATCTTTTTTTTCACCTTGTTTATGTGCTGCTTTTAGTCATTTGCGATGGTGCATTTAGATCTTTTGTGCATAAAGAATGCAATACTATAAAACAGGATGGTATCCTCTTCCTATTATTAATTATATGCTTTTTTTAGAGTAAAATATCCGTGAAAATCACATGTATTTTAGATGCATGTCAATTTAATAGAATTTCTTTGAATTTGGAGAAAAAATTTGTCCAACAAGAACAAAGTTACCTCAACCTTTATATTTAAAACAACTTTAAAAAAGTTATTCTATATGTTAAAAAAAAAAAAAATTATGTTAGATATAAAAGGGGACGACAAGTTCAGATTGTTTGTTTTCCTTTCCCTAGTCTTTGATTATGCTTATTAAATATATTTACTTATCTTTTTTAATGTTTTTTTTTTAATGCATGTAAAATATTTACTTGAAGACTTCGCATAGAACTGACATTCAACATGTACCCGGAGCTTCTTTGCCAACAAATATTCAAAATAGTAATTTTTTTTGAAATCAAGATAGTGCAACTACTCAGGTATTTAACTTGGCCAAAAAAATACATCTAGTGATTACAAATATCTTTGTTTGCTTATATTGTTTTATAAAATCTTGATCACAATTTTGCAGGATTTATTGTAGTGTTCATAGGCATATATTGTCATAGCACTATCGTTCCCCCAAAACTCCTCCCGTTCTTCCTCTCTAAAACCAAGGAACACAGAAATCCGATTTTGATGGCCAACGAATTGCCTGAAGACTTGGTGACGCAGATTCTGCTATGGCTTCCAGTCGTCTCTCTTTTGCGATTCAAGTCCGTCTGCAAATCTTGGTACGCTCTCATTACTCACCAAAACTTCGTAAGAGAACACATCCTACACAAGAATAACACCAGCATCATCCTCCTCCTTGGCGATAAAACCACCAAAGATTATGTTGTATCTATGCTTTCTTATGAAACACTTCAAGTATCCCTTACACAACCTCTACCTCCACCGTATTTTGGGATCGACAAGAGAGTTGAAATTTGTATCGTGGGTTCTTGCAATGGTCTCGTTTGTCTCCACGATTACTATGAATTGTATGTTGTTCTATGGAATCCTGCAACTAAAGAAACAAAGGTTGTCCCCAAATCAAACGTGCCCCGCTTCCCCCCTGACTATTGCCCCAGATTAGTGGGTCGTTTCGGATTTGATTATTTTCAATGGAAGCTTTCAACTAAAGAAGAAACAAATGTTTTCCCCAAATCAAATCTGACCCACTTCCCCCCTGACTATCGCTCCAAATCAGTCAATGGTCTTGGATTTGGTTTTGATGCCAAAACTAATGACTACAAAATAGTCAGGGTTCTTATTATCTATGATCCCGACCCTGGTTATGACGAGTCAAATCCTGTTGAAAAGGATTTCATACACCAAAGTGAGGTATATAGCTTAAGCACCAATTCTTGGAGAAAAGTTGACAGCCCTCCATGTTTTCTTAGAAATGGTACTAGAAGAGTTATGATGACATGCAACAATGGCATGGCTTCTTGGATGGCATATGGTGATAATTGGAATGGTGTTTTGTCATTTGACATGAGCGACGAGGTTTTCTTAAAAACACCACTCCCAGATGATGTTGAAGCGGATGACCTTAATTGTCTGAAAGTCTTTCTCGTGTTGAATGAATTGATTGCTATCGCTGTTAATGTCTGCCAGCTTGATGTAGAACCGCTGGAGGAATACTTTGATATATGGTTGTTGCTTGAAGTTGGTGTTAAAGACTCGTGGAGTAAGGTTTTCACTATTGGACCATTTACAGATATTGATCGGCCATTCGGATCTTGGAAGAATGACACCCTGTTGTTGGAAATATGTGAAGACGGCATGTTCTGGGAAAAACCTGAGGGGCTGGTCTTGTATGATCCCTCTACCGAAGAAATGACTAATCTCCAAATTGGTCATGGAGTAACACTCGAGTCGCTGATGACTACTTACATGGAGACCCTAGTTTCTGTCAATGGAGGGAATGAATTTGAAGAGCAAGCAGTTGTTGACAATGCTTGAGGGCCTTCTTACTGTATTGTTACCAAGTGAGTTTCACGTAGCATAGATGTGCTGAGACAATATTTTCTCCTTTCTTGTCAACTGATGTCTTTCTCAAACATTTATCTCTTACATTTAATCCGTATCTCTTTTGGAGCAATAGTGTGAGAATTTCTGCACATGATCTTTCATTTACTTATCATGCGAAATTATTTTTTTAACTATCCCATATGTTTAGAGTATTTCTTATATTTGTTCTTGCTAGTTCTTAGCAATTTACTCTTGAAGAGGTTTTGGTACTTTAATATGGTTGATGAGTCGGTGGACATAATTTTCATAACTGAGCTCTTTGATTAGGATAAGGATCCTCGGTCAGTATCCATTTCATTGGTTAAAAAGATCTAAAGGCACCTCTTTCTTTCTTTCTTTCTTCTTCTTTTTTTTTTTCCTTTTTTTTTTTTTTCAATTACAGATATAATTTTAAACCCATCCCAATCTAACAGCTGGGAGTGTCTAAACTATCTGCTTGATTATCACCATCCTTATTGATTATGAAAGCTACTGTTACTAATTTTTACCCCCTTTTGGTGAGATTGAGAACTTTAGAAGTAGTGTGAACTTTTTGGCAATTGCCTTGGAATTTATTTCAACTTTTTTGTCAAATGAAATTTTATGAAGGTCCCAGGTATTTTGGTTGTCTACAACATTTTTTGTTATTCATGAGGAGAAAATTTCTAAATTTGTGACTTCAGTCAGAGGGAGGACTCTAGATCTCAAGATAAGTAAACCTTTGTCAACAAAGCATGTAACCAGACACTACGGCTTTATATAGTCTTGCAGAATGTGAGCTTGTCTAAGTTTGGTTTCTTTCGCAGAGCCCTTGTTCCTCTAACAAACTCTTAAATATATCGTTCTTTCCCTAGTTGCAGCATTATGGTATTAAAAGTTTGAAGGTGTTTCCCCTAAAAGATCTAGCTACTAACTTGGATGCTGGTCAAGCTTGATTTGTAGATTTTGCAGTAAAATGTTTGTGGACATAAAATTAACTTCTCTGCAAGATCCTTAAGAGTCTACAAGAAATGTGTGTGGACTTAAAATTTAAACGTCTACAAGATCTTAAGAGTTTGCAAGATACTAATTTTGAAGCATGATGTACCTCTTATAGGACTTATTTTGCTGCCATCAATTTTTTCCCTTAACCATGCTCTAACCTCTGTCAGTCTTTTGTGTAAGTGCTAATGGGTGTTAAACTTGCAGGGGGAAGTGGATTTGGAGAAGTCTTATATTATATATATATATATATATATATATATATATATGCTAAATTAGACTTAATCCCTCATTCATACATGCAAATATGTATGATAGAATTCCATGTTGACTTAAATGTGCCTACAAATAGGGTCTTTAAACATTTGCGATACAGATTCTGTCATGATTAAGTGACAAAAATGAAACATATTTGGAAAGGTGAAGTATAGGGAGGAACTGAACCAGGGGCCGAGTTGAGTTATTGCAAAATGGCCTGAGCTCCCATTAACAGTTCAATTTTTTTTTTTTTTCATGGGCATATAGTACAAGGTTTCGCTTTTGCATCCCATGTTATTTAGTTTGAATACAAACCATAGACCACACCAGTGCAAAATACACTATTCCATAGGAATTTACTAGTACCAACTTGTGGGGTGTTGGGGTCCCTTGGTACCGCAGCCGCTTATGAAAATTGACGGTGACATTAAATCGACTCCCCAAATCCAAACTAGTTGGATTTAATTATAAGTACAGAATCTAAGCAGTGTGTATTTGAGAGAGATACATAAAGGTCGGTTTAGATTTGTGATTCCAAAATATAAAATTTTATAAATAAGCATTTTAAATCATCCGATTTGAAAATGTAATTTTAAAAAATGCAATTTAATATTTGGTAAATTAATGTCTAATAATACATTTTAGACATTTATTTGGTGTGATTCAAGAATTGACTTTGTTGTGGATGGGTGTAAATGGAAACCCACATGGTTCGAGAAGGAGAGACCACAAAACTCCATTGAGGGCAAAAAATACAACATATCCCACAAATACCTTTATTAACAGTAAGATAAGCTTTAAATAATATAAAAATAAGATAACACTTAAAATTAATAAGTACTCTTAATTAATCATAATCTTAAAATAACTTGATCCTAAGTAGCTGGAATTCAACTGCTAAACCTATCTCACCATAATCTTATCCCTAATGCAATCTAGCTCAATACAAAGAGATAACACCAAAGGATATACGAATGAGAAGCTTGGAGGAAAAAAGATTGCCAAATCCGGAGCCCTAGACAAGGGCAGAGGGAGTGGGGTTTGCCCCCTCTCAACCCCCAAAATTTTCTCTAGCCTATGGTTGATTTTTCCTTGATTCCTTGGTTGCCCACCCTCAGCTACGTTACATGGGCAAATCTTTTGCAAGATTAGGAGGACTGGAGTCGGTCTTTCATGCTTCCACCATTTCGGATTTTCAAGTATCAGGCATTAGGTTAGAGTTTTGTCTCTTAACGAAAAAGGAAGATGAACAAAACACTGTCAAATTTTTTTTTTTTTTGGACAAAATGCATCGTTTTAATAAAGCATGCCTGAGTTGATCACCAAAATGCGTTTTGCCGTGTTTATTTTAAATTGTCCTGACTTGCTGACTTTCTATTGCATGTTTTTTTTTTTAAGTGAAAAATTGTGAATACTTGCAATTCATCAAAACGTTGCTGACGGTTTTTTTTTTTTTTTTTTTTTTTTTTTCAATCCTCTCTTATTTTCTCTTTTCGTTGCTGACTTGCCGAGTAATTCCACAATTTTTATTTACTTATTTCTATTCAAAGAGGAAAGGATTACAAATGGGAGTTTCTACCGCTCTTAATTCGAATGGAGGAAAGAAAAGGAAAACAAACAAAAATGCTTCCAAATACATTGTGGAAAGTGACTCATTTAACAACCGAGTATGCTCTTGAGTTAACACATCTTGAAACATGAGCTGACTTCCTGACCAAGACGCTTGTTTGATATTATGTTTTGACGTTGTGATACTGTGGTGTGATTTGCGAACCAAGATTTTAGATTTGCTAAAGTTTGCAACACTTTCAACAATATACCAAGGTCCAAGACGATTTGCAATTTGCGAATTTTTTTTTGGAGTCAGTCAAATTTCTCTTCTACAAATGATTCAACAATTGAGAGGTATATAGTATAAAGACTGCTTTAAACAGAGCAAAAAGTCAGTTCTTTTTTGACAATTTATTTTTCTTGCAAAGTTTCTGGTATGTAATTAAATTTTTACACTGATTTACTTTTAAATAATAAAAATTTCTATGTAAGATTTTATCTATACTTTGATTGCTCTTTTAAGTTCTTTTTTTATGACTATATATAGTTTTTGACATATTTTAAATATATTAAATATATAACTGCAGCAATTTTAAAATATGAAACTCGTAAAGGACACTGAATAAATTAAGATAGGCGTGACAAAATAATTGTAAGTTACATTTATATGTGTTAAACAATAATTAAATTCTGTTGAATTGTTTGATTATTTCATTAGTTATATTCTTTAATATTCTAAATCAATTTTCATTCAATTTTATTTTTTAATCTATATGCATATGCCTATAGGATGGTGAAATTAATTGTTAAATTGGATTTCGTTGGTTTTATTTGAGAGCTTTCACCGAAAGGGAACTTGAAGATCTCATGTCCTTATTCGTAATCGTGTCCCTGCCTACACATCTCCCTCGATTTATTTTCAAGACCTCGTTACAGGGAACTTATGAGAAAGGAACAAAATATGAGATTGAAGGGATCATTTACCATTTAGTAGACGCATCCGAGGAAGGCATTTTGGGGAGTTAGGGTTTATTATGCTTTTTTTTTTTTCTCGCGTACTTAATTTGCTCCATATGTGTGATATCCAAGAATTACTAGCGTTTTTTTTTTTTTAGTAGTGACAACATAATTTGGTGTGAAGAGAAGCAACTCAATGTTTAAAAAAAAAAAAAAACTCACATCTTATAATGACGATCCAATTGATAGTTAAGATTTGTGATCATAATTTATTGCTGATTAGCTGTCCCTTGTAAAGTATGATGAATTTTTTTTTTTGCCGACTACCTTATCACAAGGCTAAAAAAATTTCTACCCCACAATGTTCTATGTGAGAATGAGTTTTATTTAACAATGACTTTAATATTAATATATTATTTGATTCTTATATTTAATGCTATCAATTTTTGTAAACGAATCAAATGATACTAATGTCTTTCTTAAATAATTATTTACCATAATTTAGGGCCTTAGTTAGAGAATATTCACTAAAATTAGGGTCCTAATTTTTCTTTTATGGAATAAATATTTATTAAAAAATTGAGGGCTTTATTAGAGAATATTGATTATAATTAGAGTCTATTAACTTAAGAGCCTTAATTAAATAATATTAACTATAATTAATTCTTTAAATTTTTTTTTATAAAATAAATTTTTATTAATACTTATTTATTAAAGACCTTATTAAATTAAGATCTTGAACGGCCGCCTAAGTTAGCTAAAGGCCTAGCGGCCCCTTTACCTATATCCTATGTTTTTGGTATTTTTAACACTTTCGAGCACTTACAATAAGTTCTTTAAAGTTTTTCTATTTTAATTTTAAATTAATTCTAAAAGATTTAACTAACCATTTTTTTAGAAAAAATCTTCAATACGGATGGCTGTAAAACCTACAGCCCCCAATTATATTGTAACAACTCAGCTAAAATGATAAAATTTCACCAAATATTATAAGACATGAATACATTGAATCAGCCACTCCTCTACCCTTAAACCACCGGAGCCGCTACCTCCGCCCAACGCCACACCCCGATCCACCGGAGCCACCTCGGAGCCATTGCGCGCGGCCAGAACTGGCCGCAGCGGGATGTGGCCGGAACGGCCGGCCCACTGCGGCCAGATCTGGCCACTGCGCGCGGCCAGAACTGGCCGCAGCGGGCTGTGGCCAGAACGGGCCGCGCCCGCTGCGGCCAGATCTGGCCACTGCGCGGCCAGAACTGGCGCAGCGGGCTGTGGCCAGAACGGGCCGCGCCCGCTGCGGCCAGATCTGGCCACTGTGCGTGAGGATCTGGTACAATTCTTTTTTTTTATAAATAAAATTTTTATTAATACTTATTTATTAAAGACCTTATTAAATTAAGATCTTGAACGGCCGCCTAAGTTAGCTAAAGGCCTAGCCGGCCCCCTTTACCTATATCCTATGTTTTGGTATTTTTAACACTTTCGAGCACTTACAATAAGTTCTTTAAAGTTTTTCTATTTTAATTTTAAAATTAATTCTAAAAGATTAACTAACCATTTTTTTTAAGAAAAAATCTTCAATACGGATGGGCTGTAAAACCTACAGCCCCCAATTATATTGTAACAACTCAGCTAAAATGATAAAATTTCACCAAAATATTATAGACATGAATACATTGAATCAGCCCACTCCTCTACCCTTTAAACCACCGAGCCGCTACCTCCGCCCAACGCCACACCCGATCCCACCGGAGCCACCTCGGAGCCATTGCCGCGCGGCAGAACTGGCCGCAGCGGGATGTGGCCGGAACGGGCGCCGCCACTGCGGCCAGATCTGGCCACTGCGCGCGGCCAGAACTGGCCGCAGCGGGCTGTGGCCAGAACGGGCCCGCGCCCGCTGCGGCCAGATCTGGCCACTGCGCGCGGCCAGAACTGGCCGCAGCGGGCTGTGGCCAGAACGGGCCGCGCCCGCTGCGGCCAGATCTGGCCACTGTGCGTGGCCAGAACTGGCGCAGTGGGCTGTGGCCAGAGCTGACTGCGCCCGGTTGCGGCCAGAACTGCGCTCGGCCGCCAGTTCTGACGACGACGCTTATGAAGGTGGAGTGATGCGGCGGTTCAACTCTCCATAGCTGACAGCGTCCACTGCGGGGAGAAATCGCCGGTGATGGCCTGACGGCAGAGTACGGCGGAGAAATCGCCGTGCTTGTGGGCCAGAGAAGGTGGAGAAAATGGCGGCCTGGTCTGGCCGTGGCCGGTGGCTGAATCTAGGGCGGAGGTAGGTGTGAGTCGGTGGTGGTTTAAGGGGGCAGAGCAGTGGGGGATGACAGATGATTGAGTGTATTCTAGTTTAGAGTAATGGTGAGATTTTGTATTTTTAAATATGGTGTCAACATTTGATAGGAAGCTGAGATACCCTTGTTTTACAGATCATCCGGATGGAAGGGTCTCTCTTTTTTTAAACCACTAAACAACAAACTTTTTAAATATTTCTCTATTTTTAAATAAATACTATTTTTTATTGATAATACTTATGAAGCCAAAGTTGAAAAAGTAGAGGAAAACAAAGTTGTGGGACCAAAGCTAAAAAAGTAAGGTTAAAAAAAATTTAACATTTAAATTTTGACTCTTTAAATTTAAAGAGTAAATCTAACAAATGTTAAATTTAACTTTAAATAAAGAATTGGTTAAATGGGATTTTTTTTTTTTATGTGTTTTTGTTAAAAATTCAAAAAAAATGTTATATTTGAATAACTTTTTCTAAGTACCCTTTATGCGCTCATTTCTTGGACTTTTCCAAAGCTGTAATCCGACGGAGGAAGTCTGAAGGAATCAAAAGAGGAAAAGCTACAACGAGCCCCAAAAGCAAGAGTTAACATTTAGAATAAAGATAATAATCTATTAATGCGCCAGAAGGAATCAAAAGAGGAAAAGCTACAACGAGCCCCAAATGCAAAAGTTAACATTTAAAATAAAGATAATAATCTATTAATGCATTCCAACAATAACATACTAAAATCCAATTTGTTCAGAAAACAAATTGCTCGTGTAATTCTTTGTCCTTGTAGACTAAATATTGCTTCTAATTGAGCGGCTTTTAATTCTCATTGGTTAATTGTAAATCACTTTCACCCTCCTGGGATCAAATCTCTTCCAAGTAATGTTCTGCCATGCAACCTGCAACATTAAAGAAACCAAGTCAGCTGCAGGGCTAGAGGGACAGGGACTCGAAGCAATGCTATTTTATTTAATTACAAAAAGATTGACGTCAATAATCAAATATAAAATACTAGCAATTACTTTTAAAATATATATATATAGTTGCATAAGACAATAGGATGAACAGTAGGAGATCAAGAAATGGTCGAGTATCTTACTCAAAGACGTGACCATCTTGGCTTAAACTTGTTTATTTAAGCCAGTATATAGTGGAGTGGACCTATATTAATATGCCTACTTTGCCTCGTATAACATCTGGGTTTCCTGCTTTTGTTTCTTTATCACTAACTTGTTTACAGATGAATGGCAAAGGCAGCAGACATTGCCAAAATATCATGCAGACATATGTACGTTAATTATTAATTCAGGATTATCTCTTTTACTGTAGATAATACTTTTCTAATTTTTTCGAATGTAATTATACGACAGGGAGCCTTTTTTCATACCCAGCAGCAATAGATAACTTTAAATACATAATATACATCACAAAAGTATCAATATATATTTTGGGGCATGCAAGATTTCAGGGTCCTCATCAAAAGAAAATACGAAAACATGTTTCCTTTGAGAGCATCGGCCGGACAATGTCATGATATAAAGTGGTTGCATACCTAATCTAGACTATAGTCAATTAAGAGAAAGCAACCTACCATCATAATTCTCTTTGCTCTTTGCCCTTCCTCCTTGCTTAGCTTCTCTCAATCTACATACCCCTGCAAGTTTAACACCCATTAACACTTGCACAAAAGACTAACAGCAGTGTCATTCTTGTGTGCACATCAAATAATCTCCCCCCTAGTTCATGGTTAAAGCATGCTTAAGGGAAAAATTTGATGGCAGCAACACATGTCCTAAAAGAGGTACATCATGCTCAACAACTACATTCAAAGAGTCATAGGTTAGCTTTTAATTTGATAAATGGTAGCATCTTAGTATCTTGCAGACTCTTAAGATCTAGTAGATGTCTACACGCATTTCTTTGTAGATTCTAAGGATCTTGCAGACAACTAAAATTTCATGTAGACGAACATTTTTGCAAAATTTACTAATCAAGCACATTCGGCATCCAATTAAGCTGGTAGGTGTGCAATACCTTCAAACTTTTAATACCATAATGATATGTTTAAGAGTTTATCAGTGACAAGAACTCTGCGAAAGCAACCACACCAGGACAAACTCACCTCCTGCAACAAGGACTGTGCGAAAGCAACCATACTAGCTAGGACAAACTCACCTCGTGCAAGTCTATAAAACGCAAGAAATCCAAAATGTAGTGTCTGCCTACATGCTTTGTTTGACAGAGGTTTCTAACTATCACTTGATTAATGTAATTGGGTCCTTTCTCCAACTAAAGTCACAAATTTTAGAAACTTTTTCCTCCTGAATTGAAGAAAATGTCATAAGACAAGTAAAAAACATAGAACTAGATAAAAGATGTTCATAAATTTAATTCGAAAAAGATTGAAAATAATATTCCTCATCCAAATTAAAAACTATGAATCAAAATCTTCAATTATATCTTAACTATCACCTTTCCCCATTATTTGTCTTTTATTTTATTTTAAAAATCAAATGTTCTTAAGAAAAATCTTATTTTGATGATCAAATCCATGCAATTAATAACCTCCTATTTAAGAAATTCATTGTACAAGCTAGACATAATAAGCGGTGGAAATACACCAGAATCTGACACATACATCTATTTTCCAAGAGACCCGCCCACAAGGGAAGGAAAGAAAAGAAAGGGCGGCAAAACTATTCAAGATTTTCAGTATTTTGAAAACTGCTTTATGCACACCTGATGATTTATTATAGATATCAAATGAGGCTATTTCATCCTTTTGCTATATATGGAATTCAGCTTCATACCTCACACATATCAAATCAGCCCTCACTCTAATTAAAAACAATGATGGCCCTCACTATTAGTTAGAAAAACAATGATATGGTACAGTTGATAAGAAAATAGCATCAATAACAAATTTGAGCTAATCAAAATGAGAGTGATCTTGACGCTCCTGTGACATAAGAGGTACTCCAGCTACTAAAATTGAGACAGGTCTTATATTTCTATCCATGAAACCTTCTCTTCTAGATGATATCCTGTTCTAAAATTGAGAAATTCAACACTCAAAAGCTATTTTAGTTTAATGCGTTTCATAAAGAAAGACTAGGAACTAGAAAAAAGTTATGGAAGAGAAAGCAAGAAACTTACAGTAAAAAGCATTCCGTTATGGTACTTGGATCCTCCGTCTTATATTTATGGATCCAAACAAGTGAGACACCCAAACTCTCCACCTCGGGCATATGAGTGACATCAAATACGCAGCACTCAACATAATGACAACAATGATCATCAGCTATTGGACATTGTAAAACGCAGAACCTGTGATTCTCTAAATGAACCAATCCAGGAAGATGGGGCTCATCAGAAGGAATTACGAGACCATCCAGATGCCCTAGGAGCCACAGATCCGAGTCTAAATCATAGCAAAGCAAGTGACAGTCCTCTGTAATCCAGTATAAAAAATTGGCTACAGCTACTGCCCTTCCTCGCGATCCTAAAGGACATTTGGGATGTAACAAGCGCTGTGAAGGCTCAAGCACTTTCCAAGATCCATGCCCGACGTCATAAACATAGAACATAGCAGAATTAATACTATCATAATCATCTTCACCCGGTACAAGTGAAGCAACAAGAATCCTGTCGGGATTCACAAGAGCTGCAGAAATTTTTTCGTATGCCAGTTTGCGTGGAGGATCAGGTAAGGCTTCCCATTTGTTAGTGCGCGGGTAAAAAACCTCAGCATACGCTGTGTTAGATGGAGTATCAGAGCCCAAAACATACAGTTTAGACCCTAATACCAATCTGTGAGGTTGGCGTCTGGGAGTGGTCATCGATGGAACAGGGATCCAATCACCGGTGGTGGGACCGTTAACGTCTCGCTTACATACATCAGAACAAGGACCAATACAGTAAAGAATGGAGCCTAGGGCTGCGAAGCTACAAAACCATGAAAGTTTTCCTTTCCAAAATATTTTGATCGGCCGTTCCTCACTGACGACCATACCGTCCGCATGAACCCTAATACCAATGGCATACCACCTCTCAACCATCACCTTCCCCTTCCCCTTCACCTCCTCTTGGAAGATAGGCATACGGACAGCGATTTCGTAAGTCCGAGGACAAAAATTTTTAGCAGGACCGCGACAAATAGATAGTGGACGAGCACGAAAAATTTTAGCAGGACCGCAACAAATAGATGGTGGAGGATCATCAACTGATGAGCGACTCGGGGATGCCAACGCCATGTAGTATTTGTGATGAGGGAGTGCGGTTGCTTGGATGGTGTTACAATTTGAAGGGTCGAAGACGAAGAGACGTGGGATTTTACTATTTTAGGGTTTGTTCAGAGAAGAATGTAGGGCATGGGGAATTGCCAAAGTCGGTGGAGTGAGCTAGGTGTCGATTGATAAGAGATGTGGTAGGTGAGGTGGCTTGATCTGGAGATAGGTGTGTAGTTTGTATTCGCTTCGTGTGTGTTTTGCGGACTGGGCTGTTTGTTGGGCTGTGGGGCATGGACTCTTTTCCATAACCAAATTGTAACAAAATGTAGTTAGTTTTGGCCCAACGTGTGCCCTACTCCACGCTTGAACAAATCTTCATCTCTGCTCACCGCTCATCGCCTCCATCCCGATCCAACCCGATTGGGTTTCCCGACGCAAAAACTGATTGAGAGTGCTTACAAAGCATCTTAGTGTTTTTTAGGTTAAATTATTTTTTTTAAATATAATATTAATTAATTTAGTGTCTAGGCAACAAAATGATATTTTAAATGAAATAATAAATGTAAATAGATAAAATGATAAGTTGGATGTAAGTGATTTACAAAAGTGACTAACTAAAATAACAAAAAGATGATTCTTTAACTAATTTATTGAGCCGAATGTGAATGCTCTTATCTAATTACAACCAAATGATATAGAAAACAAGGCAAATAATAATAGAGGAAGCGAAACTATATAATACCTAAACATTAAACCGAGGGAACCTATATGCTAAAAAACTAAATGTTAAACACATCTGATGCTACTAGTAAAAAAAGAGCAAAGCTATTCTCTACATTAGTCAAATGTTTGCACACATATATAGGGATATCGTACCGGTTACAAGGCCCATAAGAGCATTCTCATTGGCTTATGCATTTTCAACTTTTAACTGAAATAGCTAAGCAAATTGTTAGAGCACTTCTATCGGAGTAGCTATATCTTCCTTTAGGCTAAAATAGATAACCAAATCTGAAAAAATCTCGTCCATCAAATTATCCAAAGCAAATCTAAAATAGAGTTGCCTTCCATCTGTGAACAGTGTAACGCCACATGAGGCGTTACACTGTTCACGGATCTACTCATTTTTTTATTGTTTATTTCTCTCTCCCTTTCTTTCTTTTTTATTTTATTTTTAAATTTTTCCAGATCTACTGATATACACTATTCTTCTTCCTCTGTTTTTTTTTTTTTCAACGTTTCTCCCCTTCCTCTCGCAATTGAGTCGCACAATCTCATGTTCACCACAATTCCCTTCTTCTGACACATCCTCCCCCAATGTTCTCTCTTATTTGTTTGTTGCCGCCATAGTCGAAGCCCCCAAAGAACTCAGCGTAGTCGAAGCCTGAGCTCCAGACATTGAAGAGGACCTCGGAATCGTTGACTGCTGGAAGATCAAGTATCGGAATGGAGGAGGCGCGGCGAGAGCATGAGTTGTTTGGGTGGCGAGAATGCGAGAGATTTTTGGTGATTTTTGGGTGATTGCCAGAGATTGTTGGCCAATTGTGAGGTCTTCCAGAAGCATGTCGCCGACTGGGTAAAGGAGATGAGTTCGATTTTGAGTTGATTTTTTGAGTTTTGGTTAATTCTTGAACAAATTTTTGGTTGATTTTGTGTGGGCTATCTGGGTAAGCACCGAATTGGTGTGTGGGTGGTTTGAGAAACTTTGGGCAAGAACACAATCGCACAAGGGGTGTGCAAGTTCACCGCCTACCGCCTACCGACCGTATACCGACCGAGTTTCGACCGTCTTCAACCGCCTACCGCCCACTGGCGGTCGGTAGGCGAAAGAAAAAAATTTCTTTCGACATTTGTTGGTCGGTAGGCGAAAATGGTTTTGTATCGACCGCCTACCGACTTTAACCGACATTCACATTCTCATAATCAATATAATTGGAAATGAGAAAAATTCACATTTTGAAAAATCTAATCATGTTGTGCCACATCATTTTGTAAGAGTTTTTTTGTAAAATTTTTTTAAAGTATTTTATGATGTCACTATGAGAATGTAAATGACCGACTTAATAAGTTTGTGAATGTTGATTATGAGAATGTAAATTTGAAACAGGTTTTTATATTATTGGGCCATATTATATTTTGAAAATATCTATAATTTTTGAAAATTGCCATAATAGAAACCCTATTTTTCGACCCAAAAAACGCATAGGCTGCAAGGCCATAACCTAAAAATTGGCCCAAAAAGTGCATGAGCTACCCCAGCCGAACTAGACTTGACCCGATTTAACCGACATTTCCGATCGTCATTACCGACAAAAGTCGGTAATGTCGGTAGGCGAAACAAGCCCACATACGGTAAAGTCGGTACAATTTTCGACTTTACCGACTGTGATTTGGCGAAAGGCGAAAATGCTATTTTCGACACCGACTTAACCGACGAACACCCCTACGCACAAGCAGATCTTGGGTTGGATGGAAGATTTTGGGTTGATCGTGTTTTTTTGCCGTTTGGTTATGCAGAAGTGTTGTAAAAAATTTGGCGTTCCAGTTTGTTTTGGTGCAGTGTGATTCAAGTAGCTGACGGGTTTATTTGGTGTTTTTGGTGGAAATGGGTTTTTATTTAAAATTAATAAATTTTTTTAGAAATGATTATTTTAATAAAATAGAGAAGAAGTTTAGATAAGCTGATGAATGTATATCTTGAAGAGTGGTTATCTAAACTAACAAAAATGAGTTTTGATTAGCTATTTTATCTAAAAATTTGAATAAGCAGGTGGAAGTGCTCTTAGAAGTCCCACCCATCAGATTATGCATTTGATATGCAAAACAAATTTTTGTTCCATCTATGTACGTTGCACTATTCACATGTCCATATGTTTTTAATCATTTTTTTTTTCTCTCTCACTCATTCACAACTTCACACATCCTCCTTCTCTCATCGCTCTTGATGAAAACAACCTAGTGAACGCGACAACATCATTGGCTGTGGTGATCGGGTCGTTGGCCGTGTTGGTATGGAGGAGATCGTGGGATCAAAGTGGTAGTTGGGAGGTGAAGCCAATGGTGGGTTTTTTCAGTAATTTTGGGATATGTTCATTTTCGATGGGATATGTTCATTTTCTATATTTTTGGTGAAGCCAATCGTGGGTTATGTTGGCCCTGTTTGGCAAACAACAAAACTTTACTGTTCATAATTTTGATTTTCTCAAAAAAAAAAAATTCCTACTTTTTATATTACATCAACTACTTTTTAACAATTTTTTTTACTTTCAAATAAAATACTCACTAAAAAACAAAAAAATTTACTTTTCCATACAAAAAATTTACAACATTCATTCTACTTTATATCACATCAAAAGTCAACAATCCCCCAACCAAAATAAATCCTTTACCAAACAAGCTCGTTGATTTTCAGTTTGTGATTGTTTTCAGTTTCTGCATAATGTTTAAGTTTCGGTGATGTTGATTTTTATTTTTTTTATGCAGAATTCTTTTTAGCTTTCTTTTGGTTTGTAAAAGTGGATTGGGGTATTGATAGATAGGGGAGATAATTGTATACTTGTTTGTGTTATTTGGTTCTTTGTCAAAGTGTGTTTGTATTTGAGATTGTTGAGTTATGTTGTTATTAGCTTTTTTTTTTTTTTTTTTTTTTTTTTTTTTTTTTTTTCGGTGTAGATTGGTTAATTAAAATGAATAAAAAATTATAAAAATGATTATTTTACTAAAATAGAGAAAAAAAGTTTAGATAAGTTGATGGATGCAGGTCTTGAATAATGGTTAGCTAAACTAGCAAAAGTAGGTTTTGGAAAACAATTTTGCCTAAAAAGTTACATACGTTAATGGGATTGCTCAGAGTAGGAGTGGGCAAAACACGCCCGTACCTACAATACCCGCCCCGCCTTTCAAGATTTGTTTTGTTTTGTTTCGTTTTTCGAGTTTGAGTTCATTTTCTTGAAACCAGATCGAGTATTAGGTTTAACATTTTAGAAAATTCGGGTTATTACCCGACTCGGCTAGGAACTAATGGTATAAAACCATCTTTTTCGACCGAAACCCTAATTCCTCAACCATAAAAGTCTAAAACCATCTCTCGACTTGGCTCCCTTGACTCCCTTACCCCACAATTCTTACAAATCCTGATCATCCTACCACCAACCACCGCCTTATCCTTCACCTCATCCATTGGTGTGCACTGCCCCAAATCGTTGTTGTTGCAGCTCGATTCCACGCCGCTGTCATCGCTAACATGCCAAATCTCTCTCCTCCTGGACTTGCTCTAAGCCGCTTCTCACTCATTCTTGGAGGATCGAATTTGTTCAGCTTTTCACTCTCACAAGCCGAATCTGTTCAGCTTTCCCATTCTCTGGATCTCTTCATCTTTTTGTTTCAATTTCTTTGTGAACATTTCCTAGAATGCTGTCACCAAAATTATTCTTTGCTCCTCTAACTCTAGTTTCATTCTTGCTAAGCCCACTTCCACCATTTGGGTAATACCCGACCCGACCCGATCTGACCGCAACCTATCCCTACCATACCCGATACTCGGCAATTATTGTTGAGTAGCTGTAAGTATCGGGTAGCGGTGTGGCAAACCTGACTACCTCAGGTCAGGTATCTGCAATACCCGACCCGATCCTACTCATGCCCACCCCTAGCTCTAAGCATCCATTTTCCAAAATAAATTGAGCTCTTACCATAGATTTCCGAGCAATGGGCCAACCTCCACTTACAAGCTATTTTGTAAATGTAAGTCAAGTTTTGTCTTTTTTGGTAGTCTAACATTACCAAATGATATTTTGTCCACTATTTTCTTGATCTATCTTACAAGCTATTTCGACATTGAATCCCAAATGATGTTCAACTCTTCAAACGTTAACTTTAATCGCCGATGATTATCAAAAAGCGATAGAAGAAAGGCAACAAAATACTTGAGAATTGTGAAAAGTTATATTCAAATTTTGATCATCACTTCAAATTTTGGGTGTGCCATTTTTTTTGTTTTGTTTTGTATTGTTTTAAAAATTGTAAGTGTTGAGGAAAAAATTGAAATTATGTTTGAATGGTTTAAATAATATAAAACAAATTTGGAAAAAGATGTTTGGGAAGGTAAATTAAATTGAATATATTTGAAAAAATTAAAACTAAAAATGAAAAAAAAAATCTCTAATTCTAAAAAACAAAAACGAAAAAAAAAGGGTTGGTGTGGTTCGACAACACCATAAGGGGCGGCTCTGCCTCCACCAAGTGTCTGCGTATGCCACCCTTGAAAACTGCTCTTGGGTGGCTCGACTACCCCTAGTAATTTCGGGGTGGTTCAGCCACCCATAGAGTTTATTTTTATTTTTTTGTAAATATATGATAAATCCCTAAGTAAACGCGTAATTTGAAATTGATTTCATCACTTCTTAATATTGAAAATTAGATACTTAAGTTTTCAATTATTCTAAATAGATCTTTCTGTTAATTTTTTTGTCTAAATTTATTGTAGACCTTACTGTTAGTCATTAATTTTTTTTTTTGTTTGGTTGTTTTGTAAATTTTTTTTAAAATTGAAAATTAAATCTTTAAAAAAACTAAAACTAAAAAAAAATAAAAAATCAGGCCGACTATACTACCAAACTAAATGAAAGACAAAGCCCTTAATACAAAAGAACAGGCCGACTATACTACAAACCCACTCCGCCTCTGGGCCACGAGGTAGAGCTTGGGTCCTCGTCAGGCATGGGTTCGGGCTTTGAGGCCCGTATCTTACCCAAACCGAGCCCTGCATGGCCAAAGCCTTCGCCGAAGCTTTCGCCGGAGATGGTACTGGTCCAGGCGGTTAACGGAACTCCTCTGTTGAGTTCAGAGGAGGACGATGGTCCTCTGCTCCAGCCGGTTGATGCGCCTGTTGCTCCGTCTTCGTAGGAGGTCGTCGTCGTCCTAGCAACCGCAAGTCCTATCATCCGGCAGTATGGGCTCCCTCCGGTGTGTTTAGAAGATGCCGGCGATCATTTCTTGCTCTTGCCGCATGATCAGCTTGATGAGCAGAAGTCGCCGAAGGGTAATTTTTTGTACGCCAGTATCAACGCTTGGCCTGAAGAGACTCCTGCAGCACGTGTTGGCGTAGCCCAGTCTTCTCCAAGCGTGGGCTCCTCCTTGGGTCCTTCTCTGGTCACTGGGTATGCACCCTCTGAGGAGTGCGGGTTTGCTGATGATGGGAGAACTAGAGCAGTGTTTGACAATGGGGAGCCTTCCTCGTCCTCTGCGGTGCCTGTCAGTGGGGATGCGTTTGAGATGCAAGTTTTCGAAGGGCATGCTGAGGCTGCCCACATCTCTACGTCTCCTGGGTTTTGTTTCAGAACTGGATTTGTTTGAAGAGGGTCCTCAACCCATAGTGGAGGAAGGGTGCTGGTTCTCTATGCATTGCGGATGGAGGAGCTCTTATCTCCCTTTTGTGTTCTTTTCCTCCCCCCTTAGTGGGTGAACCGGGATATTCTGATTGGGTGATAAAGTGTGCGATGAAGATCTTCCCTATCGTGGGAATCTCCTGTGAGGATCACAAGCTCCAATTTCTGGCCCTTCTGACCTTTCTTGAGGAGGAACGTCCATTATGGAGATAAACATGAGTGCTCCAGTCGTGTTAAAGGCAAGGAGGGGTTCCTTCAGTATTTTTAGGAAGCCTAGGATTCTTTCATGGAATGTGAGAAGGTTGAACGCATATATGTCCAGCCATGATGGAGTTCTCTGACTTTATTTCTGATCAGAGTCTGATGGATCTTCCCCTTGGTGGTGGTGCTTTCACTTGGTCGATTTCTTATGACCCCTCAGTTTGGTCCAAGATTGATAGGTTCATTGGCTCTCCTGACTGGGAGATCTTGTTTCTGGGAGTTTCCCATAAGAAGCTTCCCTGTATTTGTACGGATAATTTTTTTATTCTTCTTGATTGTGGTGATGTTCTGAGGGGGAGTAGGCCCTTCAAATTTGAGAACATCTGGCTCAAGGTTAGGAGTGGAGGAGTTAATAAAGAAGGCAGAAGTGATCAATGAACTAGAAAGATCCACTCTTATGGGGAAGGTGAGCTGGAGACAGAAATCTAGGGTGTTGTGGCTAAAGGGGGGGGGGGGAGATAAGTGCACTAAATTTTTTCACTCCATTGCAAACTCTAATAGAATGAATAACTCTATAGACTCCCTATTGATCGGCGGTCAACTTTCTACCAACCAGGTAGAGATCAGCAATCACATTGGCGTTGGGTAGGATACTTTCTGCTGCGGTTAGTGGGGGGTTGCTGGATGGTTTCTCAGTGGGTAATGCTGCTTTTTCACACCTTTTATTTGCTGATGATATCCTAATTTTTTGTGACGCTTCCCCTGCTCATTTGCGTCATCTGTGAAGTTTATTTCTGTGTTTTGAAGCTACGTCAGGCCTTAAGGTTAATTTGGCCAAGTCAGAATTGATTCCAGTTGGTAATGTTAATCAAGTGGGAAGGTTGGCTCGTATTCTAGGGTGTGGGGTTTCCACCCTGCCAGTCAAATATCTTGGTTTACCATTAGGGGCTTCCTACAAGACTAAACATATTTGGGACGGTGTTATTGAGAAGCTGGAATATAGGTTGGCTAGTTGGAAAATGATGTATCTGTCCAAGAGTGGCAGCTCATCAAGAGCACTCTTGCTAACCTGCCTAGGTATTATATGCCTCTTTTCCCTCTTCCGACGAGTGTTGCTAACCGCATGGAGAAGATCCAACATGATTTCCTATGGGGTGGGCTGGGTGATGAGTTTAAAAATCACCTAGTGAACACCCCCCTCTCTGACACCCCCCCTTCTTCCCTTTCTAGGAGGCGCGTGAAGGCGCGTTCCTTCGTCCCTCTCCTGCCTCGTTGTGTTGTTGGTTTCGTTCTTAATGGGGTTCAGTAGGTGGTGCTCTGTGGAATCCAAGAGTTTTGAATTGGTTGTTGAGGGTGCGGCTACGGAATTGAAAATTCTTGAATCCAGCAGGGGGCTACTCGGTCCATTCACTTGAACAGGAAGGACTCTGTTTGGCTCCTTGATTCGGTGGAGGAGTTGATAGCCGCGAAGAATTCAGCTGTGTTTTGGAGACGTTCACGTGCTGGTTTTCTTGGAACTTTTGTCCAACGGTGTGCCAATAAGCATGGTCGATTTCTGATTGTGGAGGATTATGGTGGTGGTAGACATAGGGGATTCATTCTAGTGCCGGAAGGTAAGATAGGCGAAGGTTGGGCTTCCTATCGGAGCTTAGTGCAGTGGTGAAGCATATGAAGGCCTATAAAGGCAATGACAAGCCTCCGGTGAAGAAGTCTCACGTTCCCACGACGGTTGAGCCGCCGCGCACTATGAAACTTCCAGAGCCTCCTCATCGGCGTTCGTTTTTAGAGACAATGATGTCTCTTTCTAACGGGGGAGAACCGCTGTTGCTGATGTCTACGAAGCAGAGAAAGTGGCCGGAGATGGAGTCCTTTCTGAGGCCGAAGAAACCGGTGACATCTGATGTGATGAAGCCTGTCGCGCCGAAGACTGTAGCACCGAAGTCTGGAGCCGCAAAGCCTATTGCGCTAAAGCCTGTCGCGTCGAAGCCTGTCGCGCCGAAGTTTAGTGCCGTAAAGTGTGCGAAAGATGATGGGACTTCCAGGTTTTTCGTCTGCCGCATGCATTCTCGAGGAGGGTCAGAAGATTTTTCTCAGAGACACATTGGAGCATATCAAGTGGGATGTGGTACGATGCTTAAATTGGTTGGATTCGGGCCTTCCTTCGTGTGGGCTTTTGGGTTCAGCACTCAAGCCCAAGCCCATCACTGAAGCCCCCCATATCTGCAGGGTTGGTAGCCGCTCTAATAAGAAGACTAAGCTTGGGCTTCTAGGCTCTCGGCCCAGAATAACCTTTAAGCCTAAATGCGTTCGTGGTATGGGTCAGTTGAAGATCCCGGGTCAGCTGAAGGTATCGGGTCCTGGGCTTGTTGTTAAGCCCACCCGCTTGGAGAAAGGGAAGGTTGTTATTCTTGAGGGCTTGAGGCCTAACTAGTCTAAACCCACGGTTAGATGGGTTAAGGCTCAACCCACTATCAAGAGACCCGATACCCCCTTGTGAAAGATCTGGTTGTGAACCTGGTTCGGGGGTCGGGTATGGGTCTTCCTGACAAGTTCTTGGCATTGACCTCATCTAGTGTTCCGTCTACCGCCTCGCGTCCTTCATCGGCTCCCATCTGCATTCCAGAGTTCCCTCCGGTGCTTGTTGTGGTTCCAGAGAAGACTACGCCCGTGCTCGCTGTAGTTCTAGAGAGGCTAGAGACTTCGGTGTTACAGTGCCGAAGACTGTAGCACCGAAGTCTGGAGCCGCAAAGCCTATTGCGCTAAAGCCTGTCGCGTCGAAGCCTGTCGCGCCGAAGTTTAGTGCCGTAAAGTGTGCGAAAGATGATAGGACTTCCAGGTTTTTCGTCTGCCGCATGCATTCTCGAGGAGGGTTAGAAGATTTTTCTCAGAGACACATTGGAGTGTATCAAGTGGGATGTGGTATGGTGCTTAAATTGGTTGGATTTGGGCCTTCCTTCGTGTGGGCTTTTGGGTTCAGCACTCAAGCCCAAGCCCATCACTGAAGCCCCCCATATCTGCAGGGTTGGTAGCCGCTCTAATAAGAAGACTAAGCTTGGGCTTCTAGGCTCTTGGCCCAGAATAACCTTTAAGCCTAAATGCGTTCGTGGTATGGGTCAGTTGAAGATCCCAGGTCAGCTGAAGGTATCGGGTCCTGGGCTTGTTGTTAAGCCCACCCGCTTGGAGAAAGGGAAGGTTGTTATTCTTGAGGGCTTGAGGCCTAACTAGTCTAAACCCATGGTTAGATGGGTTAAGGCTCAACCCACTATCAAGAGACCCGATACCCCCTTGTGAAAGATCTGGTTGTGAACCCGGTTCGGGGGTCGGGTATGGGTCTTCCTGACAAGTTCTTGGCATTGACCTCGTCTAGTGTTCCGTCTGCCGCCCCGCCTCCTTCATCGGCTCCCATCTGCATTCCAGAGTTCCCGCCGGTGCTTGTTGTGGTTCCAGAGAAGACTATGCTAGTGCTCGCTGTAGTTCTAGAGAGGCTAGAGACTTCGCCGGTGCTTGCCGTGGATCCGGCGAAATTGTTTAAGCCGCTTCTGGGGACAGGTTTGGGTTTTTCAGACAAGTTTTTGGCGTAAACTTCCTCTAGTGCCTCGATCGCAACAGCGCCTCCTTTGTCGTCTCCTTTTTGTACTCCTGTTGCTGCGTCGATGCGTGCTGTGATGTCTAAAAGGCTGGAGAGTTTTGGCTCTTTGGTTAAGCCTCTGGTGGTGCCACTTGTGCCGAATACTTCGGGAGGTTTGGATGATTATTTGATTTTGGGCTCCCAACATCCGGCTGAGACGCTTGGGTTGGAGCTGGCCTTGACTTCTAATATTTTGGATTACTTTGCTGATGTCGAAGCTTTTGGTCTAGTGGATCCTCTGCTCAAGCAATCTTTGGGTCCCTTTAGCAGCTGTTGTATGGAGTTGGAGTTATCTTCTGAGGATCATTCTCCTTTGCTATGTTGTACTACTATAAAGTCTAGGGGGAAGGTGGGTGCTCAGTCTTCCGATTGGGTTCTGCAACTCGTTAAGGTATTCATTCATATTGTGGGGCTTTCTTGTGATGGTTATGAAGGGCAACTTTCGGCTTTGTTTAAAGACATTATTGCCAGTAACTCTGGGAAGGCCTCGAGGTCTAACTCGCGTGTGGGCAAGAAAGGTACGAGAGAGCTTAACAGTTTGTTTAGCTCCATTAACTATGATGTGCATAGCGGAGGCACTTCCCGTGGTAGGAGAAAGGTGAGGGATCATAGAGGTTATTTATAAAGCCCTCCTTGATTTCATGGAACGTTCGAAGGCTTAATGAGGTTGGCAAGCGGTTAAAAGTCAGAAATCTCCTTAGACTTTGGAAGGCTGACATTATATGTTTGCAGGAAACGAAATTGGAGTCTGTTTCTAATATTTTTGTGAGAAGCTTGTGGGGTTGCCTTTTTGCTGATTGGTGTTATCTTCCTTCTAGAGGGGCTGCTGGTGGTATCTTACTCATGTGGGATAGGAGGGTTGTAGAGAAGGTTGAGGTGTATGTGGGGAGTTTGTTGTTGCTTGCTCTTTCAAGAATGTGGCTGATGCTTTCTCTTGGGCTTTCGCGAGAGTCTATGGTCCTCATAATATCAGTTCTAGAAGACTTCTTTGGGAAGAGTTAGCTGGTCTCTTGAGTTGGTGGGATCTGCCTTGGTGCATTAGGGGTGACTTCAATGTCACTCATTTTCCGAATGAAAGATTGGGAGAAGCTCGTTTTTGCCCAGCTATGATGGAGTTCTCAGATTTTGTTTCTGAGCTAGACCTCATGGACCTTCCCCTTGCAGAGGGGACGCTCACGTGGTCCAACTCTATCTCTTGGTCCCGTATAGATAGGTTTCTGGTTTCCCCGGAATGGGAAGCCAAGTATCCTGGCCTTTTCCAGAAGAGGTTGCATGGACTATGTTCTGATCATTTCCCCATTCTTCTTGATTGTGGCGGTATTAAAGGGGCGCTAGACCTTTCAAGTTTGAAAATGTGGTTAAAGTCTGACGGGTTTGTGGATAAGGTGAGGCATTGGTGGTCATCTTATTCCTTTCGTGGTACTCCTAGTTTCGTTCTTGCTCAGAAGCTTAAAGCTTTGAAGGTCGATCTCAAGAGGTGGAATGAATAGGTATTTGGTAATGTGGAGTTTCGTAAGAAAGCCCTCTTGGAAGAATTGAATGCTCTTGATTGCTTGGAGGAAGAGCGTGGGTTATATCCCGAAGAGAAGTTGCAGAAATCTGGGGTTACTTGTGAGCTGGATCAAGCTATTCTTCAAAATGAGATTAGTTGGAGGCAAAAGTCAAGGGTTCTTTGGCTTAAGGACGGAGACAAATGCACTAAATTCTTTCATCGGATGGCCAACTCGAATAAGAGACATAATTTCATAGAATCTCTCTCGATTAATGACTCGGTTTCTTCAGCTCAACCAACCATCAGGGATCCTGTTGTTCAATTCTACGAGTCTTTATTTACAAAATCTCACAGTTGGCAGCCTAGGTTGGATGAGTTGGACTTCGACTGTATAGACGTGACAGAGGCTTCTTCTTTAGAAGCTCCTTTTGAGGAAAGGGAGGTTTTGAAGGTGGTGAAGGGAATGAACAGAGACAAGGCCCCAGGTCCGGACAATTTTTCCATGGCTTTCTTCCAAGACTGCTGGGATATGATTAAATCTGACATGGTGGGGGTTCTTCATGAGTTCCATGCTCATAGCAAGTTTGTTAGAAGTCTCAATGCCACATTCATTGCTTTAATTCCGAAGAAGTCTGGGGCGATCGATCTCAAGGATTTTCGGCCTATCAGCTTGGTGAGTGGAGTCTATAAGATCATTGCTAAAGTCCTTGCTAATAGACTCATAAGGGTAGTGAACAAGATTATTTCGAAACCCCAAAATGCCTTTGTGAAAGGTAGGAAAATCCTTGACTTAGCTCTTCTTGCTAATGAATGTGTGGATAGCCGCATCAATTCTGGCATTCCAGGGGTGATTTGCAAGCTGGATATTGAGAAAGCCTATGATCATATGATCTAGGGGTTTTTTTTATACATGCTGAGAAGGTGTGGTTTCAGGGAGAAATGGTGTTCTTGGATTTCTCATTGCATCTCTTCGGTTCGCTTCTCTGTCTTGGTGAATGGCACTCCGACTGGTTTTTTTAGTAGCTCTCGAGGTTTAAGGCAAGGCAACCCTCTTTCTCCTCTTCTATTTGTTATTGTTATGGAGGCGCTCAGTAAAATGCTCACTGTCACTGCCAACAAGGATCTTCTTTTAGGATTCTCAGTCAATTTTAGGACCTCTAAGGCGGTTAATGTCTCTCATTTGTTGTTCGCAGATGACACTTTGGTCTTTTGTGGGCCCAACCTTGATCACCTTCGATTTCTTCGTGTTACTCCTTTGCTATGAGGCTGTCTCTGGTTTAAAGGTTAATTTGGTAAAGTCAGCCTTGGTTCATGTGGGGAATGTTATCGATGTGGGGAGTCTTGCTGACATTTTGGGCTACGGGATTTTCTTTTTGCCTTTGAATTACCTTGGTCTTCTGCTTGGGGCCTGCTTTAAGGCCAAACCCATTTGGAATGGGGTTGTGGAGAAGATTGAGCGTCGGTTAGCTAGTTAAAAACGGATATACTTGTCTAAGGGGGCAGAATTACCCTTATAAAGAGCACTCTGTCCAATTTACCTACTTACATGTTGTCGTTGTTCCTCATCCCTGCCAGTGTGGCCAATCGTATTGAGAAGCTTTACCGTGATTTTCTATGGGGTGGGTTAGGTGATGAATTCAAATTTCACCTGGTTAAATGGTCTAAGGTTTGCTCCCATATTTCTGAGGGAGGGTTGGGGATTCGAAACTTGAGAACCTTCAACAGGACCCTTTTAGGGAAGTGGTTGTGGCGTTATGCGCATGAGAGAGAGGATTGGTAGAGAATTGCTGTGGATGCTAAATTTGATAGTGTAGGGGTAGATGGTGCTCTCTTGCCCCTACTAGGCCTCATGGTGTGGGGTTATGAAAGAATATTAGGAGGGGATGGAGTTTGCTTTATAGTCTCACCAAATTTGAGTTGGGAGATGGGTCTAAAATTAGATTTTGAGATAATGTGTGGTACGGAGAATCGCCTCTTAAAGCGGCCTTCCCGGCCTTATTTGATATAGCTCGTGAGAAGAATGCTTTTGTGGCTGATCACCTAGACCTTTCTAGTGGTTCCGTTCAATGGGATGTTAATTTTATTCGTGCGGCTCATGATTGGGAGTTGGTCATTGTGGCTTCTTTCTTCACTCTTTTATATTCCTTTTGTGGGAGAAGGGAGAGGGAAGACAAGCTTTGGTGGAGTCCCTCACGCAAAGGGAAGTTTGATGTTAGATCCTTTTATAGGGTCCTTACGTGTAATGATGTTCGTCCCTTTCCTTGGAAGAGTATTTGGAGGATCAAAGCTCCTGTGAAAGTGACTTTTTTTGTTTGGTCGGCGGCTCTTGGGAAAATCCTTACTATAAACAACCTTAGAAAAAGACATGTCATCGTTATTGACAGACGTTGTATGTGTAAAAGGCATAAGGAATCTGTGGATCATCTTCTTCTTCATTGTGAGGTTGCTGGTGCTTTATGGAATACCATCTTTAGTCGCTTTGGGTTATCTTGGGTTATGCCATCTCGAGTGATTGATCTGGTTGCTTGCTGGTGGACTGGTGGTTGCTCTCGGAGTGCTGTTGTGTGGAAAATTGTGCCTTCTTGTCTCATGTAGTGCCTTTGGAGGGAACGAAATGATCGAAATTTCGAGGACCAAGAAAGATTGATTGAGGAGCTCAAGTCTTTCTTTTTTCACTCTCTTTTTTATTGGACTATTGCTTATCTATCTCCCTTAGTGATAAGCTATAATGACTTTCTTGTACATTTCTCTTCCCTTTCTTAAGCGATCCTTTGTATACTTCCTCTGTGCCAGGGCTGCACTTTTACACTTTTAATATATTTTATCTTATTTATCAAAAAAAAAATCACCTGGTGAGTTGGCCCAAGATTTGTTCTCCAATTTCTGAGTGAGGCATGGGTATTAGGAATCTGTTGGTGTTTAATGGCACTCTCAAAGGTAAATGGTTGTGGCGTTACGGGCGAGAGAGGGAGGCTTGGTTGAGAATAGCAATGGACTCTAAATATGGCAGTGTATGGGCAGGGTGGTGTTCTCTTGAGCCTGCAAGATCCTTCGGGGTGGGGTTGTGGAAGAATATTAGAAAATGGTGGGATAAGTTTTCTAGCCTTTCTAGATTTCAGGTGGGGGATGGATCCAATATCAGCTTTTGGCAGGATAAGTGGTGTGGGGAAGTGGCTCTGAAGGTTGCTTTTCCAGTCTTATTTAGCATTGCTTGTGGGAAAGACGCCTCTATTGCGGCGAATTTGGAGTTTTTGGGTGGCTCCATCCAATACAATCTGAACTTTGTCAGAGTGGCGCATGATTGAGAGGTAGATGTCTTTGCCTCATTTTTCCAAGTGTTGCACTCAATCACAGTGAGACAAGGATGTGAAGATCTACTGTTATGGGCCTCTTCCAAAAGAGATTCGTTCAAGGTCAAATTTTTCAACAACTCTTTGGCTTCTCCCGAAGGCAGTTGCTTTCCCTAGAAGAGTGTATGTCGGACTCCGGCTCCCTCGCAGGCAGCTTTTTTTGCGTGGTTGGTGGCTCTAGACAAGATTCTCACCTTGGATAATCTCAGGAGGCAGCATGTCATCGTGATAGATAGATATTGCATGTGTAAGAGGAGTGGAGAGTCTGTGGATCACCTTCTTCTCCGTTGTGATGTGGCTTCCACCAATTGGAATGTTTTTTTTAGTTTCTTTGGGTTGTCCTGGGTAATGCCTAGGCATGTTGTTAACTTGTTTGACTGTTGGTGGTCCTTTGACAAGCCTAGGAGTGCAGCGGTGTGAAAAATGGTGCCTACGTACCTCTTTTGGTGTTTGTGGATGGAAATGAATGATAGAAACTTTGAAGAGAGAGGTCGCTAGGAAAAATTTTATCTTTGTTTTTTGAAACCTTATATCTTTGGACGGCAGCATTTGTTTCTCCTCTGTCGCTTAGTTTTAGTGACTGTCTTGTTCGTTTTACTCTCCCTAATTAGGTGTTCATTTTCTATACTTTTTGTGTACTTAGGGGCGCCTTACGCTTTTAATGAGATTGACTTATTACTTATCAAAAAAAGAAAAATTGTCGGGAATCTTAACCCATAGATGATTGTTACCTTAGAATTTAAGTGAGCATAGTAGTTACTATTTAGCCAATTTTAGCTATGATGAATAGTTTATTCATTTGCTAATTTGACAATAAAAGTATAGTTGAGAGCTTTTGACAGGATTAGTTAAATGACCTAGATTTGATTATCATTGGTGTTGAATCAATTAAAAGTCTCAGATTATAGAGACAGTGGTGGAACTAAAATTTTAGTTCACATGGAACAAGTTTAGAAGAAACAATTCAAAAAATCATTAAAATATCTAAGAATAAAAATAAAAATAATTTAAAAAAATTAACCCCCCATATTGAATGGTGAGTCAAGGGTCATTTGCACCTTCTTGCCCCCTAATCAGGGGTTGTGTGAAGGTAGGCATTAGAGGGTCGTGGCAAAATAAATTGTCTATCATCACAGATAGACCAAGCAGTTTAATAATCAATCAGCAGCAGACCCCAAAGTGTCGAAAATTAAACCAAGCTAATCTTAGGTGCTTCAAGAATTGGGTAGCTTGGTGCATATCTGCAGCCATTTTTTACTATAGATCATGACTCCCTGGAAAGTTTGATATTTGAGGCCGTAATGGGTAAAAGACAACTAAGCTCCACAATTACTGTTCATCTTTTATTTTCCTGTCTCCCTAATTCTTTCAGCAGAAGCCTTCTCAGAAACTCATAGTTGAACTGCTTTTAGAATCTGATTAGAGCATCTACATTGGATGTTTCCAATTTTTAAACGATGAGTCCACTTTTCTTTTACTTTTTATGACAAGGAACTATCTAAGACAGTATCACTTCGTGTACCCATCATTGAAGGTTAAAAACCCCAGACTTGTGCAACGCGTCCCCACCATACGGATCAGGTAATTCACGGCTTGCCACGGGTTGTGATTCCAAAGAGTTGTTTGCCACTCAAGGGAATTCGAACCTTACACTTTTTCTTTTTTAAAGAATTACTTTTCTCTTTACTTTTTTTTTTTTCCAGTGGTTATACTCATTTCCCAATAAAAAGAGTTTTATTATGCTCAAAGACAACAAAAAATAATAAAATAAATATATAAAGGAGCTATAGTGATAGTTATACTTCATATGTGAATGAAGGATCACTCTAGCTCCTCTAAAATGAAGGAAGGTATATATACTTTGAAATAAGGGATCCTATGGAGGGTGGTTTTTGTATGCCATTCTTCAAAATTTGAAGGATATGGTGGTCTAAGACATCCAATGTGGATGCTCTTATTAGCTCCCAACATGGGAATCGATTTTTCTTGGAAACAAAATCTTTCCTAGATCATGCTTTACGTTTCTGGATAAGGATTATGCTTGCACCATAACAGAGAAAAAATCTGACCCCAAAATGGTCTTTCACAAACACGAGTTTTAGCCCATCGGCATACATAAAATACTTGCAACTATTTTAAGAAAGTACCTAGTATTGCATAAGGCAATGGCATGGACAGTAAGAGATATGGAGAACTGGTCTAGTATCTTACTCAAAGAAGTGACCGTTTTGGCTTAAATTTGTTTATTTGAGACAATTTATAGTGGACCTATATACTAACTTTGCCTCGCATAACATCTTGGGCTGGCAAAGGATGCAGACATTGCCAAAAATATATATAGATATTACGCAGACATATGTACATTAATTATTTAGTCAGGAAAATATCTTTTATTGTAAATAATAATTTTCTAAATGGAATTATACAACGAGCCTCAATAAATAACTTGAAATAAATATCATCACAAAAGTATCAATATTTTTGTGCGTAGTCCTCGTCAAAAGAAACCATATTCCTTTAAGAGCATTTGACAATATCATGATATAAAGTGCTTACATAAAAACATCTAATAGGAATAGGGAATACCTTCCTTCTTGCTTGACTTCTCTAAATCGACTTACCCCTGCAAGTTTAACACCCATTAGCACTTGCACAAAAAAGAAAAGAACAAAAACAAGAAGAAGAAGATCCCCCTAGTGCATGGGTAGAGCATGGTAAAGGGAGAAAAATTGATTCAGCAACACAGGTCCTATAAGAGGTACATCATGCTCAAGAACTAGTATCTTGCAGAGACTCATGTCTAAATTTCATGTCCATCAACATTTCTGCAAAATTTACAAATCAAACTTGTTCGGCATCCATGCTAGTAGGTCTTTTGGGTGCGACATATTCAAACTTTTAATACCATAATGCAACAACTAGGGAAAGAGTACATGTTTAAGAGTTTGTCAGGTACAAGGGCTTCGCAAAAGTAACCACACTTAGACAAGCTCATCTTTTGCAAGACTATATAAGCCGCCAGAAATCTACAATGTAGCGTTTGGCTACATGCTTTGTTGACAAACGTTTCTACCTATCTCTTAACTAATGTAAGAGAGATCTAGAGTCCTTCCTCTAACTAAATTTTTTAATTTTAGAAGTTTTCTCCCCATGAATAGAAGAAAATGTCATAGACAAACAGAAAAAAGAAATAGTTTCATAAAAGTTCATTTGAAAAGGAACGAAAAAAATATTACTCATCCAAATCAAAAACTATGAATCAAAATTTCAATTATATTAGATATCACCTTTCCCCCATTATTTTTTTTAAGCATATGTTCTTAAGAAAATTCTTTGCAAGCATGCTTATTCAAATCGCAGAAATTAATAACTCCAATTTAGAAAATTCAATGTACAAGACACAAAGCCATGGAAATACACCAAAATCTAACACATCTATCTCTTTTCCAAGAGACCATCCAAAGGGGAAGGGATGAAAAAAAGAGAAAGGAAGCAATAATATTTTAGGTTTTCAGTATTTTGAAGATTACTTTATTCACACATGATGATTTATAGATATCAAATGAGACCATGTGTATTTCATCCCTTCACTATTGTTGTTAAGACTATGTGTACTTCCACTCCATACCTACATATATCAAATCCGCCCCACCAGCATACACACTTCATATATTTCCTCACTGTTAGATAGAAAAACAGTATGGTACACTTTATAAGAAAATAGCATCAATAATAAATTTGACCTAATCTAAATGTGTGATCTTGACGCTCTTGTGACATAAGAGATACTACAGCTACTCCTAATAATACCACAATTCAATAAAGATGAAATGTTGAGCTTGATCTGTCTTTGTTTTACTCCTAACATCCAAAGACCAGCCACTAGCAAATGTTATGGAAGATTACTTGTGTTTGGTAAAAAAAGGAATATCGAGAGAAAGCAAGATGCTTACGGTAAGAAACAATGCCTTATGCAAGATATTTTGTCCGTCTTATATTTCTTAACAGACACTACCGAAATCTCCAATCTCTTCTGCATGGGCTTATGATAGACATCAAGTAGGACACAGTGAACTAAATTTCCAGGTGCGGCTTGTACCATGCAGAACCTCTGGTCCTGTAAATGTAGTAAAATAGGATACCACTCGTTGTATCCAAAGATTGAAAGTCCGAGACATGAAAGATGCCCTAACAGCCACATGTCATGGTCAAACAAGTAGGCGAGCAAAAAATAGTCATCCGTTATCCAGTATAGAGTGTTTCCTACTGTTAAAGCTTTTCCTCTATCTAGAGGACACTTAGGGTGTATCTTGCGCTCCTCACGCAATTCCCAAAAAGGAGCTGCGTTCCAAACACAGAACATCGCTTTGCTATCCATAAATGCTCCACCCGCTACTGTACGTGGAGCAACGAGAATCCTGTCTGGATTCTTGAGGGCTGCACAAATAAAGTGAGATCCCAGAGTTACTGGAAGATCAGGCAAAGGCAAGTTAAGATGGTAGCGGGTATTATAAACCTCTATGCTCTGCCCGAAACCAGAAATAATAATGAGCCGGTCACGAAGGAAAAGACCCTGAGGCCGTAATCTTGGAAAGCACATGTCATGCGTACGAATCCATCCCATTTCAGGACAGAAAGGGTCAAATCTATAGACATTGGGTACGAAGAACGATATCGAATCAGAACGCCTTTCGCCACCCAAACAGAATATATAAAGTTGTCGAGGTATGAGGCTGCAAAGCTTGACCCATGTGGAAGTAATCCTTCCCATGAAGGACGGATCTCCAGTAGCTCACTCTCGTCCTGCAGAGGACCGTCTGGATAAATTTTAATGATATACCACCTGACAAAATCCTTCTTCTCCTCAGTGTCCTCACACAAATCCGCCTCCTCCCCACGGTGCAAAAAAGACATACAGAAAACAATATCATAGGAAGGACGAGAAAAGATTGTAGCAGACGAATGAAGACTACGTGGTGATAAATCATCATCAATTAACGATTCATAGACTGGCGAGCGAGTCCGCCATCGCATCGATCGGCCTGGCATCGCCACCCCCCGATGGAGTATTTCTGATGAGGGCGGTTGCTTGGACGGGATAGATATGTTATGGGGGAACTTTTAGCATTAAGGCGTAGAGAAGAAACTAGAGAATATCTCTTCTATATAAAAAGCCCTAATCCCCATGAACAGTGATTTAGCCCCAATCCATGAACAGTAATTTTTAGAGTAAAAAGCCCCAATCCCCTTAACAGTGGTTTAGCCCCGATACCCGCAACAGTACTTTTTAGAGTAAAATAACGATTTTGGCTTTGAATCAATTTTGACTTATCTTATTTTTTTGAAAATAAAAAATTTATAATATATTTTTTATCTTTTCACATATCTATTTTGTTGTCCCTCATGGTGTTTTTTTTTTTTCTTCTATATATAAAAAGAGGCTATCGGCTGACAACAGTAGATTTTTTTATGGTTAAAAACTATTTTGACCTTCATGAATCGTAAGAATTTTGAGATTTGTCCGTTTTGTCATCTCTGAATTGTGAAGAGTTAAATATATTTTTGGGTTTTTTTGTCTTTTCGTTCGTTTGGTTTTGTTGTCCCCGCATAATTGACAATTTTACCCTTACTCAACTGCACAGCCGATTACTTTGGTGAGGGGGTTTTCAGTTGTTTCCCACATACATTGATACATATTTCACAAACTCCTTCAAGAGAGGCCTTGTCCTGCGAAAAGATTTTTCTTCCCAATTTCCTTCGATTTTTTGTCAGAAATACAACAAATCTTCAAAGAGATGCAGAAAAGAGGATACGATCTACCAACTCTATTAGACAAACCCTTGAATTTTCAGCAAAACATTTATGATGTCTTCTTCGCTGAAGAGAGACCAAGACAACAAAAAATCTGGTGTCTTCGTCGCTGAAGAGAGACCGAGACAGAGATAAAGGTCCAAAATCAATTCCGCCCCCCCCCCCCCTTCAATGCCTGCTATAGCTGAAGAATTCTCTGCTGCTCTTCACAAATAAGGTATGTTTTCTCTTCAATTTGGGTTTTTTTTTTTGTTTCGTTTCCGTGTCAGAGTAATATGTGATGTGATGTTGCTTTCTTCAATCACTACTTTTGTTTTTGCTTTTTGCTTCGAATTGGATCTTATAGTTGAGATTTCCCGCATTTTTTTTTTTAAGTAAATTTATATTTGGGTCTCAGGAAAATGTGAGGAAAGTTGAAAGAAAGCATTTTTTTTTTCCTAAGAATTTGCTTCTTTTAATTTTTTTTTTCGTATTTGCGTGTTCTATTTCACTCTCTCTCACCAACTCATGTGCTTTTTCTAAGAATTTTTTAATCGAATTTCTCTCACCGGTTCATGGCTCACCTATTTGAGCTTGAAAAATGTTAGAGCATCTATATATTAGTATCATTCTCCTATTTTTTAAAATCACTATTAAATTTGTGGTCCCCATATGATGACTCATATAGAGACCACATATCTGATAGTGAAAATTAAAAAATAAAAAGATGAAAAAAGAACAAAAAAATAAAATGTTGCATTTCTCTTTTTCTTTGCACACAAATAAGCCTAATTTCCCTTTTTACATTCGATTACTTGTTGAAAGCTCAGCGTGATTGACGGTGTTCAATCCACGAAAAAGACAAGTGTAGCTAAAACTATAACAAAAATATTTCTCACGTTGAATTCCATTTTTTCATCTGTTCAACAAACCAGATGAAGAAAAGGGTTAATGCCTTCCATCGTAATGGCATTTCTCCATATGTGAACAGAAGAATAATTACCCACTTGGACGGCCACCATACGCCCAGAGTGCAAGAAGATTACTAAAATCTGAAAAAGGAGAAAAATGTTACATGTTTAATCGCTTTATAACTATTTTATAATTTGTTAATATATGTGTTAGGATGTGATTGGAGCGTTAAAATCTTCTTTTCAGTAACTGGAATTGCTCCAATCATGAAAATTGTACATATACCATTACTCTAAAGCAAAATATATCTGAACAAGCTAGAAGGAATCAAAAGAGGAAAAGCTACAACGAGCCCCAAATGTAAAAGTTAACACTTAGAATAAAGATAATAATCTATTAATGCATTCCAACAATAACATACTAAAATCCAATTTGTTCGGAAAACAAATTACTCGTGTAATTCTTTGTCCTTGTAGACTAAATATTGCTTCTAATTGAGCGGCTTTTAATTCTCATTGGTTGTAAATCACTTTCACCCTCCCGGGATCAAATCTCTTCCAAGTAATGTTCTGCCATGCAATCTGCAACATTAAAGAAACCAAGTCAGCTGCATGTCTAGAGGAACAGGGACTCGAAGCAATGCTATTTTATTTAATTACAAAAAGATAGACGTCAATAATCAAATATAAAATACTAGCAATTACTTTTTTTAAAAAAATATATATATATAGTTGCATAAGACAACAGGATGAACAGTAAGAGATCAAGAAATGGTCGAGTATCTTACTCAAAGAAGTGACCATCTTGGCTTAAACTTGTTTATTTAAGCCAGTATATAGTGGAGTGGACCTATATTAATATGCCTACTTTGCCTCGTATAACATCTGGGTTTCCTGCTTTTGTTTCTTTATTACTAACTTGTTTACAGATGAATGGCAAAAGGCAGCAGACATTGCCAAAATATCATGCAGACATATGTACGTTAATTATTAATTCAGGATTATCTCTTTTACTGTAGATAATAATTTTCTAATTTTTTTATATGTAATTATACGACAGGGAGCCTTTTTTAATACCCAGCAGCAATAGATAACTTTAAATACCCAGCAGCAATAGATAACTTTAATACCCATCACAAAAGTTTCAATATTTTGGGGCATGCATGATTTCAGGGTCCTCATCAAAAGAAAATACGAAAACATGTTTCCTTTGAGAGCATCGGCCGGACAATGTCATGATATAAAGTGCTTGCATACCTAATCTAGACTATAGTCAATTAAGAGAAAGCAACCTTCCATCATAATTCTCTTTGCTCTTTGCCCTTCCTCCTTGCTTGGCTTCTCTCAATCTACATACCCCTGCAAGTTTAACACCCATTAACACTTGCACAAAAGACTAACAGCAGTGTCATTCTTGTGTGCACATCAAATAATCTCCCCCTAGTTCATGGTTAGAGCATGCTTAAGGGAAAAATTTGATGGCAGTAACACATGTCCTAAAAGAGGTACATCATGCTCAACAACTACATTCAAAGAGTCATAGGTTAACTTTTAATTTGATAAATGGTAGCATCTTAGTATCTTGCAGACTCTTAAGATCTTGTAGATGTCTACCTGCATCGTATTATAATTATTTTGAGCCTGATGTGGCATGAGGAAAGCTTGCATTCTTATCATGAGGATCAACAGCATTGAAGCACTCATCAATGCATACTACACGTAATTGCAACTTTTTTTTTAATTTTTTTATTTTGGATCGTTGAGCTCTACTGAATTTGGCAAGTTGCCACTTTAAACTTTATAAAACAAAAAAAAAAAAAATTAAAACAATGGGGTGCCCAGCCACCCCCTTTTGCAATTTGAGGGCTTGGGGTGGTTCGGCCACCCCCAGACCAGTTTGGGATGGTTCGGCCACCCATTTTGCAATTTGGGGGTGGCTGAAACCACCCCTAAGGCCCCAAGGCCTTAGGGGTGGTTTCAGCCACCTCCTGGCCAGCCATAGGAGGTGGCTCAAGCCACCCCTTGGCCAAAATGGGAGTGATCAGCCACCCCATTATTTTATTTATTTATTTTTTTTAAAAAAAAAGTTTAGGGTTTTTTAAGTTTTATTATTTTATTTTTTTGGCTGACGTAACATTCAAATCTGGCCCACTAGATACGTGTCGCATTTTAATTGGTAGTGACGTGGCGCTACGTTAATTTTTTAGACCCATGACGGGAGACCAACTTGATAGTTTTGTTAATTACAAGTACCACCTGTAATACGTTTTGAAACCGAGATAACTGTTTGATAATAACGCAAACTACAGGTACCAAAAATGTGTTTAACCCTATATTTTTTTGTTGTAAATGCACAAGAGGACCTTTATTCCCATCAGTTATTAGCCGAAGAACATTTGGCAATGTTTGGCAAAGCGCGACTCTATTGTAATGAGGTGTTTGTTAAACCTAAAAAAAAATATTTTTACTTTTTTATATTACATCATACTCTTTTTAACTTTTTTATTTTTTTTATTTTTTATATTACATCAAACAATTTTTATTATTATTCAAATAAAATACTCACTAAAAAACAAAAAAAATTTCGTTTTTCCATACAATATTTTTTCTACTTTATATCACATCAAAACTCAAAAACCCTCTAACCCCAATCCAAATCTTTTGCCTAACATAGGCAAGAGGTTTGGACTGGGTTTT